>JARHVA010002394.1:292500-730000 GCA_037957365.1 Torreya grandis | reverse complement strand
ATGTGTAAGAGTGCCTATGGATGTCCATATTATTTGACCACACTACTTTAGACCTTAGGGAGATGATGAAAAAAAAAGAGAGAGGTGATAATGGTTGAGGAAGTAGAGTTATAAAAGGAGGTGGATGTGGATATGGCTATTATTATGCACAACATGATTTGAAATTACTACCATGACCACCATAATGACACAAATAGAGATAGGTGTAGGTGTAAGTGGAGGAGGAACTATAGGTAAAGGCAATAGAGTATGGAGATCCTATGACATATCCTATAATTAATTAGTATATTTATAGTGGACCTCAGCATGCCCATATTCTTGGGCTTAATTTTACAATAACCCATAAACATGCCCTAGTGGAGGTACTCGACATGCATGCTAATGGAGAGATAGTTGTTGGTGAGTGGTTTATGTTTTGATATGTAGTTTATGTTTATTATGTTGTGGATAAGTAGATATATATATTTTAGATAGATGTTTTTTTTTTGGTGTGTGTGTGTGTGTGATATCTGATGTACATTCCTTTTATGTTTTATAGATACTTCTAAGGAGTTTATATGGTTAATGATAGTACATACATCACATCATGATATTCTAGCTAATATGTTATTACATCATGATACTATAAATATAATTAATATTATTTTACCCTCTACCCAAAATTATGCTAGTTTGTTTTCATTGGTCAGTGAGGGAGTGGAAGAGCTGAAAAGACAAGGAAATACAATATAGGGAAAATTTCCACCAAGATTGGGATATGGAGAGCTGTGAGTGTGGTAGACACTAGTCAAGGGACATATTTCTCATTTGGCTACATATAGAGATTTGGCACATGTACAAGGTTAGGTGGATAATTTATAGGGATATATTAAGGGCCTAAATACATGGATAGAGTCATTAAAATTCACCATTTTGAGGGGGAAGTCTTAAGGATCAATGGGTAGTGTAGCCTATCCACCAGATAGGTAGGGTAGACCATATTAATAGAGTTGATATTTTATTATGCTTATAGATTTTTTGTTGTGTTGTATCAAACATTGGATCCATCGATATATAGATATATATTTGTTTTTATGACTCATAGATGTTATGGATGTATGTATTTTATATTTAGCACGTGTTTAATTTGTGATATATGCTATGGGAAAATTTATGATGTATTTTTGATTCTTTCCTAGCAATTGTGAACAAATGCATGGTTAAAATGAATGATATAAATTTGAAAATGTAAAATATATTATATCATATGGAAAATAAAATAGTAGAACACACTAAATAATGTTTGGAGTGTGTAAAACATAAGATAACAAGAGTGAAAATGAAATGAAAATGTAAAACATACTAAATCATGTTGGGAAGCATGTAAAATAAAACATAAAATAATTTGAATCATAAAACACACTAAATCATGTTGGGAAGTGTGTAAAACATAAACTATTATTTTTTCAAAATAAAATGCAAACTAAGACATGCAAAGTAAAAATAACAAGTGTAATTATAAGTAGAAAATGTAAGATTTGTAATAATCGCTCATTTATAAAATGTATAGTTATTTTATGACTAATCATGATATGGAAGTTGAGGATGCTTTGTGAGGAAATCCTATTCCTATCCAAGGTATAACATTACAAATCATAAAAGGAGAACCAAAGGGGTATGATTAGCTAACAGACAATATTCATCAAGGAGGAATATTAGGCATGTTGTAATGAAAAAGGGAGTGGAAAAAACATGGCATATGTGTATATAATAATCCTTAGTAGTAATGAGACATACTAAGCAAATAGGTAAGCACTAAGAATTTATTGGATACCAAATTCAAATGATAATTATTTGTAGTAGACACAAAACAATGTAGGTGAACAAGTGTAGTATATATATATATATATATATATATATATATATATATATATATATATATATATATATATATATATATATATATATATATATATATATATATATGAAAATTAAAATAGGCCTACCTTACTTTGACATATTACCCATTCCTAAGACCCCTTATATAGCTATCGATCTACTGTGAACATTGGGTATTTATGTGATAAATTAGGTAGCACTATACATAATTTTGAGATTTTATTAGAAATATGAGATGTGCTAAGATATGAATCACATCTTTTGGCATGATTTTGAATGTTTATTTTTTCATATTTATCATTGATTTTTGTTTAAATGATTTTTATTTTAAATTTTTATGGATTTTTATATTCCTCCTCCATACAAATTTAGAGTAATGAACATGAGTGATAAAAGTGACAAACACAGATAAGATGTAGTCTTTGGTTTCAAGATATAAAAGACTTAGAGATTTTATCATGTTACTGAATAATTAGGCTTTCCCATAAATAATTATGTGATCTCAAGAATAACCATATGTATGCTTAGTATGAAGGGAAGATAAGGAAAAAATGAAGATCATATATATCTATGTACATAGTGATATAATGAGAAATATGCTTGTCACCTGATCATATGGTAAAGATAGGATATTAAAGGGGAATGGGATTAAACAATGTCAAAATAATAAATTACTTATTAAAACAAATGAAATAAAAAGAATAAAAATAAAACATCCTAAATAGAAATAGGGGAAACATAAATGAAAATGAAATTAATCCATGAAACATTTCCAAGTGATAAGTAAAACACAAGATAAATATATGTGTATAAATCAAATTCAAATGATATGAAAATGTAATAAATAATGTGATGAAACACATTATGTTTTCATAATAATTAATAAAATTTGTGGTGAATATCATCCATAACATCTGATAAATCTTTGTGAATTTGTACTCTTAACTTTAATCAAAGTCTCATCAATCTTTGTAGAGAGTCGTGAAAAGATTTCCTAATGCACTATCTCTATTGAAAAAATGGGTATGATATAAGAATAATGATTCTCATGGGGTATATATTATAAGGGATACTCAATTCAAGGAACTATTTTTAACTATTATGCACATCCTCAGATCTGAGAGTAAATGTGGGCTGAAAAGAAGGCTAAAATTTTACCCTTGAAGAGTATGCAGCTAGGATGGTGAAGGCATAGGATACAAAAGATCACACAAATACTGATATAATACTCAACATCTATCTATATGATGTGTACTACACTAATTCACAATAAAATAAACTTCCCCATATTTATGGATGTAATCTAGAAGTATCTTATGAGGAGGTATGATCTTATCTATAGACTATGTCTTCTCAAGATGAAGTATCAAAGTACTACTAAATCTATCAAAAATGAGTATAATAATGCATATGTGTGCTATGAAAGCAACAAGTACAAATAGGATCATATTATGAAGGCCATATATCTATAGTGAAAGTAGAGATTAATGCATGATGCTACTAATGTGCATGATAATCCTTGGCCCAATGACTGATAACTTTATGGATCTCACAATATGGTTTATCCACCCATCATGTAGGTAGAGGATAAAGCTTAAGAAAAGGTATTATGCCATCACCAATAGGATGAGATCTTGGAATAAGACCAGGATACGGATAAGATGATTCAAAAGATGAGCTTAAATTGAGTCAGTATAGTGTAGTCAACATCTCTGAAGGAAGTAAGTTGGAAGGATATGAGTATCTATAAAACCAATAAGGTCCTATCATATCATGGTCAAGAAACATACTCCAAAGGGGATCAATAGTGACTGAAGGAGTAGTGTGTTTGCATTCCATCTTAAACATATGAACATCATAATAATAAGAACTAATATTAGGTACTATAGAAGTATAAGGAACTACATGAATAAAACTAAGAGTATGTTGTAAAGAAGAATGATATCTAAGTATATCTACAATTTTTAGCTTGAGTAAATCTAGCTAAAAAGGAATAATCTAAAGCATATCCATCATCATAATCAGGAGTGTGAAGATCAATATTACATGCTTTGATGATTTTATTAGTTGAAGAGACATGATGAATGGAGTGTTTAGTTTTTAGAGTGATAAGCATTTCTTCTAATGGTTTTTGATGAGATCAAGGTCGTAGAGGAGATAATTGAGTGATTATGTGAGGAAAGAGATCAAAAGTTTTTATTTTTAAATTGATATTTTTAGGCTCATCATCATTAGAATCTAAGATATTAGGAGGTATGTTTCCTATTAATTTAGGCTGACCATTATAACCTCTAGTAGAGTTGATGGGATAATTAAAGCATTATGATTTGTGAAATGGTATATTAAGTAAAGGTTTATGGTAGGTATTTTAAAGACACCCATTCTTATAATTTTTAAAATTCCATGGATTTGTATCTCCTTGAATATTATATATAACACTTTTATATGGAAACTTAACACATTATCATGCTAATAAGTCTACGAATCTCATGTAGAGTGTTCAAGATTGAGTGAGTAAAATGTTATAAAATAGTGGGAAGTTAAATATCATGACTTTAACATATATTGTGATAGGGGAAATTGTGATAGGAATCCAAACACACCTTAAGGGAGGCATTTATCTTGTGTCATATCCTTGACATGTACTTTGAGTATATTTGAGATTACATAAAAAATATTAAAGTATTTCAATAAAATCAAGGGAAGCCACACAAATACCTAAAAATTCATCAATAAATGCATATTTGACTTGGATATCTCCTATCTAGATGCTAATTAATAATATAGGATCATCCACATGAAGTAATATCTCATCAAGAATAATTGAAGAGATACATAATTTGAGTGAAAGAGAAGTATTTACCATTTCATCAATGTGAATAAACATTTATTCACACTACTGAATAATGTTATCTTTAAACCCTGATAAAGTAGCTTCTTACCCCATAAATGGGGGATGAGGGATGTTCATTTAAAATAAAATTTAAATTAGATGATTATGATGAGGAGGAAAAGTTATGATGAGTTATAAGAAAGGGATTTGAGATGGGATATGTGAAATTTTGGGTATAGGATCCCATTCATCATATCTCATTAGAATTTATATGATACAGGTGCATAATGTTAAAGTAAAACATTTGAGGGTGTAGCATAAGTGTATTCAAATTAGTGTTGGTAAGGTGTATTTGATTGAGTTTTAGTTAATGTGGGTTGATAAATTATATTTTATTGTGTTGTTTTGGATGACATGGTTGAATCATTAGTTGTTTCTTGTGTTTGAAAGGAATAAGTATCAATAATAAAATATTTTTGGATTTCCAAGTGAGGTGTTATAGTTAAAACATGAGTATAATTTATATCTATAGTATGTGAATTATTATCTAACTATATAATTGGATTTAACACTTGTTAGTTTGTTAAATTTATTGGAATGGATTCTGATTTCCCCAATTCCATGAGATGAGATGGGTAAGAATTTTGAATAGTACAAAAATTTAAGAAATTGTTGTAGTTGGATAATTATCAATATAAGAAACTACTTTCCTTATATTGTTCATAATAACAACATTCTCATCATGCATGTTAGGATCCAATTTTTTTTTTCACATTATTGGTAGTGGGAGGTTGGTTAGTGTTAGATTGATGATTAGGAAGGGGATCATTGTAAATAGATAAATGAGCATTTGATTGATTCAAGGCTTCATGTTTAGTTTTGGTTTCATGAGACCTTAGTTTATAATTCATAGTCTTGTTGACATGTACATATGAGCAATCAATGAGGTCCAAGAAGATAATCCATATAAATGTGTTTTAATTAGCAACATATTTCATGAGAATGGCTCCAACTTGCATGATACCAACAAAAATTATGTGGATCATACCAATTTTTGGTAGGCTATGTAGGATCAATATCTCATGGTAAATGTTAAGGAAGACATTTTTGATTCTCTGCTAAGGAAAGTGGTTTATGTATATAAACTTTATTTACTTTAGAAAATGTAGAACTAATCTGAAAATTATTAGAAATTAGAAATGACATAATAAGCTCCATGGGATTACTTGGAGTAATGGATTGAATGGTGTGTATGAAATCATAAGTATCCATAAAACCATCATGGATTACATGTCTATTTTTATCTATCATAAGCATTTAGGTCCCCATTGAAGGGTGCAAAAGCTTGAATTTTCATATAAATAAATCTTGATGTTTGGCTTGATCGAGGGATTCTTATAAGGATCTTGGAGAAAGAGTCACATGATATTGTAATTTGGAGTGAAGAGCATTAGTGAATAAATGAAATAGATTATCATTAGACATGTTATGTTCAACTTTATTATACAAGGCTTTCCACTATTTTATGAATACTTGTGTTGTTTCAAAATCTAATTTATCACAATTGATAAAACGAGCTAGGTTATTTTTAGGGAGATCATTAGTTTAGAATTATTGAACTAATGCATTGACTAAGTCTTCAAAGTTAGTGATAGAATTATTTTTAAGTTAATTATACCAATCTAGAGCATCACTTGAAAAGGTTTTAACTAATAGCTTGGTGGCATCAAAGGTGTTGAGTTTAACCCAATCTTTGTATAGGTTTTCAGAAGTTTTAAAATGCAAGGCTAGATCAATAGATCCATTATAAGTGATAGTGGGAATTACGCCACCTATGTCAATGTTCATAATTTAAGGAACTAAAATTTCATTTTATAAGTGTTTAATATCTTTGTTAATAATTGGAGGCTATGGTATAAGATTACCATGTGCATCTCGAAGGGGGGGGTGGGGGAATTAGGATTTTGCACTCCCCATAGATTAAGTTGAGGATGATTTTGGAAATGCATTAACTGATTTTGAATTTACATCATTTGATTAACATCGTTAGTTTTATAAGTATCCATTTGATTTAATTTTTGAAATAAAAATTGATTAGTGTTAATGGTATTTTAATTAATGTTATTCTAGGCACTAAGAGTTTGAGATGCATTAGTGGTTGTATGGATTTGAGTATTAGTGTGGGTATTTTGAGTAGACCCAATAAAGGTCATGCCTAACATGTTTGTAGTAATAGTTGGAATAGAGGATGAAGAAGGAATGGAATATGATGTCATCCTAGTATAGGTAGGCATGAGAGAGGAGAAATATGTGGTAGTAGTCATAGAATGACTTGCCCCAAATCATGTAGCAAAGCTAGGTGAAGGTGAATGGGGTTCTCCAATGTGAGGCCCCATCATGAGGTTATAAATGACTATGAGATCTTTACCCTAATGTTGAGGGTTTTAAATAATGAAGAAGATCATTTCAAATGTATACTCAAGATCACTTTCATTCTCTATCATATGTAAGAATAGAGGATTAAGATATATATATATATATATATAATGAGGAGGAGTCCCATAATTGGTAGTTCTAGTAGTAACATGGATATTGCTAAGATCAAGATTATCTACCATATGATATGGTATATGTGTCTTAGAGGCTTTATGAATATTATCAAGACTCATCATGTTAGTTTGATTATGCTATGTAGCTTTATCAAATAGATGTTGCATGATGAAAATCTTATCTAGACACTTACTAGGGAAATGCAAATATAAAAGTTGAAAATGAATGAAGTTTAGTTGGTCAATCTAGTTGGACTCATATGATAAAAATAATATATATAAATTGATGAGATCAATCTGGTTGATCTAGTTGTACTAACAAGATAATAAAATAGTCTGTAAATAGATTAAATTGAGTTTTTTAACCTAGTTGAAAAAATAGGATAATATGATAGCCTAAAAATAGACTAGATTGAGTTGGTTGACCTAGTTGGAAAAATAGGATAATATAACAGTCTAAAAATAGACCAGATCGAGATGGTTAGTATAGTTGAAAGAAAAAGATAACATGATAGTTTGAAAATAGACTAGATTGAGCTTGTCAATCTAGTTGGAAAAACATGATAATATGATAGTCTAAAAAATAGACTAGATCAGAATAGTCAATCTAGATAGAAAAATATGATAATTTGATAGTCTAAAAACAAACTAGATTGAGTTGGTTGACCTATTTAGAAAAATATGATAATATGATAGCTTGGAAATAGACTAGATTGAGCTAGTCGATCTAGTTAGAAAAGTAAAAAAATAAAATATGATACTAGATCGAGCTGGTTGATCTAGTTATATAGTATGGATTTTTTTAAAAGACATCAAGGCTAGACCATTTAGTTTTAAATAAAAAAATAAAAAAAAGCACATAGGAAACTAAATCAAGCTAGTCAATCTAGTTGAAACACATAACATAAAACTTATATCAACATTGGATAATATAGTCTATAATTCAACATAGAATGATAAATAAAAAGCATCAATAATATAATTTATATGGTAAATAATTATCTAAAAATAATATTAGGAAGTTGCACTAACATTGTATTTGATAATGTAGGCTTCTAAAGATAATGGCTTGTCTATTGGATAGTGTTGGCCAAATATTTTAGAGCACTAACTATGGAGGAAGTGCCATTACCATAAATAACTAAACCTAGTTCCAAGGGTAATATATAAGTAACTTATTGGCATTAATTAATAATCGATGCACAACATAAGTAAATAGATGGTTGGATTCCTAAGGTTCAATACAAAGGGAAATCCTAGCCATTTCTAAAATACTATGAGGTACATGGAAATTAAAGACTATTTTTAGCTATGTACTATGGCTATGAGTATTAGGAAAATACTCTCATTCCATGATATATATAAATAATAAACAAAGACCATAAATAAAATATTGTTTATCCCTTTACAATGGTATCTAAGTAGTTTTAAAATTATTGGTACATAATTTCTAGGGAAAGCCAAATAAAAATGAAAATAAAGGTGAAATTTATTTTTTCAAAAACCAAGTTGTAATTTTTAAAATAAAATAAACAAGAAACAACCTAAAAGGTAAAAATAATTGTAATTACTATAAAAATAGAGGTTAATTTGCTTTGTTTGTGCTAAAAATTTGAAACATATAAATAAGATCAAACGGGTTGATCTAGCTAAGCAAAAAATATAAAATAAAATAAAACAGGTCAACTTAATCTATTGCAAAATAGGCCCAAACAAATAAAATTGATTGTGTTGACTTAGTTTGATGGTATAAAATTAGATCAAGCCGATCGATCTAGTTGACTGTGTGAGTACAATTTTATAAAACTAAAAAACTGAGGAAAATAATACAAAATTTGAATTTTAACTAAGAGGTGGGAAATGAAATTTACTTAAAATTGATAAAATAGAAATACCAAGATATTAATAATGAACTTGGAGGATAGAACAAGATCAACTAGAACAATTTAGTAGATGTTTTGAGAATGCTGAGTTGTTATTTGACTAGGTTGTCTAGGTGAGTTTTTAATCTTTAAATGTAGAAAATAATGTTATTATGAAAAATTTAGATGATCAATTTAATCTAAATAAAAATTATAAAACTAAGAACATAAAACTAGATCAATTAGATCAATTTCATTAGCTGAAACTAAAATCTAAAAATAAACAAAATCAAGTAGGTCAATTTAGTTAGGCACAAAAGGCATAATAAATGATTGGATCGACTAATTTGATCCAGTTAGTTGAAACTAAAAACCCTATACACATAAAAAAATGGGATTGACATAGTCAATCTAGTTGGAAACCTACACAAAATAGAAAACATGATGACACACTCGATCTAGTTGAAAACCTATGTATAGAAGATAAAACGTGATCAACAAGCTCAATTTGGTTAAAAACCTACACACAAAATGATAAAACTATATCAATTGGTTCAATTTAGCTGAAAACATGTGCATAAAATATTAAAAGTGATTGATAGGCTTGATCTAGTTTAAAACCTACACATAGAATGATAAAACTAGATCAATAGGCTCAATCCAAATGACTGTAATTTAAAAAAATAAAATTTTTAAGGGCTAGTTTCACCATAATGTATGTAATGAATTAATATAGATCTATAACTTATCCTACTTAGTGTATTCTAAGATTAAAGAAGGTAATATTACCAAATAATTCATTGCATATCTATTTATATCAGGACATGACCAATTTAAATTTGCTAAACCTAACTAAGGGATCTCTTACCACACAAAACCAAAGGAGAGGGTTACAAATCATCTAGGTATGCAATAAACCTATCTAGGGCTATAATATATATAAAAGAAATCTAATCTGATCACTAAATATTTTTACACAAATGGGGATAGTTAATAATAAATAAAAGAAAACATGCAACTATAACTCTACTAAAGTCAATGTAGATATAAAGTAAGCAAGGAGTACAATATTCATCCTATTACCTTGTGTAATGTATATCTACCAAATGAAAGAGTAAAAGTTAAGAATACTTAACTTGAATTAAACCTATCATGCTTCAATCTCTCCCTTAACCAATGGTGTTTTGTAAGAGGTTGTTGTGGATTTGTAAGGATCACACTATAGAAATAATATCTAGGCTAAAAAAATTCTACTTTACATTTAAGACTTTCTCATAAGACATGCTTCTTTCCCTCAAAGGAAAAATCCTAAGAAATGACTCCTTAAATGTAGAATTAGCATAATTATGAGCAACAACAATGTGAAAATGAATGTTCCTCTCTATTTGATTAAAGTGAAGGGGGAATTTATATCCAAGGATTGAACATAAAACTCTAAAGAATTTAGTTGAAAAGATCTATTGGCTCGATCTTATTATGTAGGAAATATAGTTGTTAGTTCTTAATCTAGGTCAATTAAGCTAACATAGTTATATAATGTGCACTCAATCCTAAAAAGATCGACGAAGTTGACATAGTAGGAAAATTAAGAAAATGGCATGTTTTCTTAGTTAGGGGTTATTTTGGAAGGTAAATTTATTAGAAGAGTGGATAAATGGGATTTGTAGTGGTTTTAGGTAAGGGTATAGGGACCAATAATTTTTTTAAGCACTAAAGGTCCACTGATCCCTTTTTTGGTACACCCTTTAAAGTGTGCACTTAGAGAAATTAAAACTTAGTAGTTTATTATGAGAGAGAAAACATTAATAAATGATAAAGTTTAAAAATATTATGCATATATATTGTTCATCCAATACAAGTATATAATAATAAAGGATGACAAGGCCTTGGATACATAGTTGAGTCAGTAACTAATAAGGCTAAAAGTAACAAGGAACAATTGTAATGACCTAAAAGTGATAATTGAATGCTAAGAGTGTCACTTGAGTTACCCTATTCCTAGCTTGGCCCTAGATCTATCCTAGAGTCTTAGACACACTTTTATAATCATTTTTTAGACCACATTCACCTACAATCAACCAAAACATAGTACCAAAACTATCTTCTCAGATCTCAACCCAACTTTCTTAGTAGTCTGCCAAGTGGACATTAGCACCATATTTAAGACACTAAAACCATATGGTGCTATTATCCCCAACTGGGCACTAATTTAATTAGCCCTAACTCTTCCTAATAGATACTTTAAAAAATGTGTACCCCTCTTAAGGTTAGATTAAGCACATTTTATTATCTACACAAGCTAAAAAAATCTAAAAATACAAGTCTAATTGACATCTATTCACTAGATGGAAAAGAGATGCAAAAGCACATTAAAACCAAAGACAAGTTGAGAAAATTAATGTATTTGATCCCTATTCTACCCTAATTCTACTTAGTACCATCTACAATAGACATAATCATAGTTTTCAAAGATTTCAAATCTCAAACACATTCAAGGCATCCAAGTCCACTCTCATTCTAGCATTCACTTGCACTTGCATCAATCATTAGGTGGGAGAACTACATCGAGCTTGATCCCTCTTTAGAGTATTGGTATGTAGGCAAATCTCTTCACAATGGGGTGTTGATGATTTCTAGCCTATCTTAATAATTAACACAATATTATTTATCATGTTATACTTGTAATGAGGATTAGGGTTTATATAATAAATCAGGTTTTCTAGGCACACCACAAAGCTTTAGGTTTTATGCACATAGGAACCAGACCTAAAATCATAAGTGTAGGTGTTACTAAAAGATAGGAATAGTCCTATAAAGGGGAAACTAGCACAACTTTAAGGACACTATAGAAACATGGTGCTACTATCCATATGGGGTGCTACTATCCAGTGAGAAAACAAATTCCATAATCCTATTGATGACACTCATAACTATCTAGAACTCATTTTTTAGAACCCAAATCATTTGTGACAGTTACTTTTGAGATAAATCTATATTTATGCCTATTTATTAATTTTTTTAGAAATTCAAAGAAGGTTAAATGCAATAATAAATTAGTGCTTAATTATTTTAATTTATTTAGCTAATTTAGACATTTCTATAATCTAAACATAGGTTTTACATTTGTAAAACAGTAAAATGTTAATTCATTTGGTGAACCTATCTTTATTCAAATATTGATTCAAATCCTAGCTTTCATTAATACAATTTTTTTATAATAATTTAGGGTTGCCTACTTCTAATTTTCTATTTTCAATTTATTTTATATATAATATAAATTGGTGCAAAGAAACCCTAGATTCAAAAACCCCAACCCTAGACACACCTAGGGTTTGCATCCTTTTTTATATTCAAATTTAAATTACAAAAATATCACATTTGCTACAATATTTCATTTTTTCAATATTCCATAGATTAATATTCTTATAAGGTTCAAAATATACAAAACTTGTTTTCCTACCTTTCAACCTACAATGGTAGAATTTAACAACAAATTTGATGAAATCGATAAGTAATGGCTACAAGACTTTGTGTCCAAACATAAGGATATACAAGATGAATTCATAAAAATTATTCAATAAGAATTCCAATTTTCAACCCCTTTAGTTAATAATGTTATTACACCTCCAGTGGGGCCAACTCAACCAACTCAGATAGCACAACCCAAGATTGTTATTCAACCATAAGTGATAGATACACCACTTTTGGATAGTCACTCTAATATAGATGTACAATACATTATGTAGGAGGTTATTACTCTACAAAATAAGGTGTTATCTCAATAAGGGAACAACTAGGCCATCACATGCCTTGGATTCTAACATTATTTTACATACACCTTTGACACATCACATAGTAAAAACTCCTTTTCCATCTAGTTTCATGGCACCCCAGCTCACATTATATGATGGCAAGGGTGACCCAAAGCATCACCTTAGATATTTTCATGCAGCATGCTTAGACTATGTGTTCAATGATTGGTTTCTTACAAGTTTATTTCCATGCAGTCTCAAAGATTATACCCTATAGTGGTCTATGATTTGCTAAATCAGATTATCATGACATTCAATCATTTTGCTAACATGTTCCTAAAATGCTTCTCTATCAACATAAATGATAATATATCATATGCACAAGTGGTATGATTAAATCAAAAGTCAAATGAGCCGATCACCAACCATGTCTTATGATACAAGACAATATTTTTAAAATTAACTATCCACAAGGCATATAGAGAACTTTAGGATATATTTAAACAAAGTATATTACCAACACTGCATGAAGCTTTTTTATTCAAGAAATTTCCCACATTTATCGATATGTGCCACATAATTAAGGAAAGAGAGGTTAAAATCTTATCAATGGACAAACTCATGTACATACATGTATCTAAATCAACTATTAAGAGTAAAAACAAACCTCAATACAAGGTAAGGGCCACAATAAACAAAAGTGATCAAAAAGCCATAGTCAATGTAGTTTCTGAGCATTCTCCTAGATTGGTTTTATCTGCTCCTTAGCAGAGATTCTTCACTAATCTTATAAAGTCACTAACACCAATTATACAACTGTTGGAATCCAATGTCATATCTCTCCCTCCCACTAAAGAGGTTGATATGACATGAAATCTTATAAAGAGTTATGATTCAAATGTATTATGTGAGCATTATAGGGAACTAAGCTACAAAAAAAATAGATGCATTAGCCTAAATTACAAGATATGAGATCTCATTGAGGCTAACATTATTGATGTGGGCACACCCATAGAGGCACTAAAAAAATAAAAAATAGAGGCAAAAGCACTGAAGATATTTTTAGATCCTTTCCCAAAGCATACAACTAATGAGGCAAGGGGCACATTAGGTGTTCACTATACATACTAGGTGTATCCACCACTAGATTCCTATCACATAGTTAAAGAGGAGACACATCCATTATATAAAATTATTAGCATGTATCACACTACAATGCTACCTAGATCACTTATCACATTTTTAGAGTAGGAGATTGTGGATGAAGACATAGATTTACATGCACTCTTTATATGAGAATTCATCAACTACCATCCTATTTGCAGTGTTATGATTGACAATGGGTCAAGCATAAGAATGTGCACCATGACACTCTTACAACACTTGGGATACATAGAGTGGGATGCATTCCCCATAGATACAATCATTAATGTTTTTAGTGGCCATATTTAGAGCTCCATCAAGGAGATTATGCTTCTATTACAAATTGGACCAACACACATAGCCATTCAATTCCTAGTATTACCTAGTGTAAGTGTATTTGATATAATATTGAATAGGCCATGGCTACATCAGCTTTGAGCCATCCTATATATAGTACACTGATTCTTGAAGTATATACATGATAATTAGGTGGTTAAGGTTGAGGGTGTCCCATATGAGTATCCTCTACCAATCCCATATGTAGTTGTAACACAGTTTATAGTTATAGTTCCTGTACAAACACTAGTTACATTTATAACACCATTACTAGATATTACATGGTTATCAGTTACAATAGAGAGTAAAAATCCTATGTATACATCACAATGTTTAATAGAGTCATTAGTGAAGGCTAGGTCTACTCCTAAGGTATCTACACATACCTATACTCTCCCTCAGAGACCATTACTAGAGAGACCCTTGCATTAGAGATACAATTTATGCTAAGATTAGCTATATTGGGTTCTTAACACATGGCATTTATGTCACCTACAAATTCAATTTCTACCAAATGGGTCCCTAAGACCCATATAATTCATAGGGCATCATAGTTAGTGTCACAACATCATAACATCATTACACAAATAGATTTAGACTCAGATTATACATCAAAATAGATCATGGGCTCAAATTTTCCCTTTCACACTATGCACATGATCACTGCTACCTTATTTGACATAGGTCATGGTAATAATGAGTATCCCATGAGACTCATTGGTTAGTATGGTTCCTAACCTTGTACATACTTCTCTCTCTCACTCCTTGTACATAATTTATTTTCATTTGATTGTACATAGATTATACTCAAAAAACACAAAAATAATATAACATGTCAAAATACAAAAAAAATTCAAATGTTTTAAAAACATAAAATTTATAGATTGTCTGAATTACTATATTTACATTTCTACTACTTTCTAGATATTGTATATTGTTATCTATCATAGTATATTTAGTTTTATCATACATATATGAATCACTTGTTCTTATCAAGTGCTTATAGATTATAGACAAGACTCTGATCCACTACACTGATCTAGATTAGATATCATATACTCATTGGGGGCATTTACACCAATCTAGGTTTATACATTTTACACATATACCCACTTGGGGTATCTCCTACACAGTTTTTATAACTAGGTTGTATCTTACATATTATATATTCTAGTTTATGCAATTGATTTATCTTGATATTGATAATTTCTCATTATTTCTTAGATTTTTTCCAATTATCACTAGTTAGACTTAGTATATATGTATCCTAGAATCTACATAGATTTGTACTACATAATTATACATCCTTTAATTTCTAGTTTTCCTAGATTAGACTTGATTGTGTTTCTATGCTTCGTCCATCTTTGAGGGCATTTGAATATGCCATTATTATTTATCTCTATGCAATTTTTTTATTTGTATGCCTTGGACATATGACTTTGTCCCTTGTGTGTGATTTCCTACTTGTATATGGAAATATTTGAACATGTTCTTCTATGTGGATCTAAGCCAAATTGATTGTTGCTTGTGTATGTGAACATTTGAACATGTACTTGTATGTCTTAATTCTTAGATTTAGTGACATGTGCCCATGTCTCTTGTATTGTGGCCTTGGCCTATTTTTTTCATGCCTCATGTGATTGTATGTATGATTTTACACCATGGCATTTATATTTGGTTGTTACACACACACACACACACACACACACACACACACACACACACACACACACACACACACACACACACACACACACACACACACACACACACACACACACACACACACACACAAATTTTTGATTTCATGAAGAACCTCATGCATCTACCCTTCCTAATTAGGAGTCATGATGGACATCATGCCCCATCCACCTAGGTAGTTCCTTATATTTGTTGATATATACATTTATTACATCTATCTTGACATGATTTTATAATGCTAAATTACAACATACATATTAAATTACCTAATTATGCTAAAATGCATATACATTTAGATGTTATGTTTGTATATTGTATTAGAATATCATGCACATGCTCTAGATAACAAATTTTATAGAGTTACTTCTTTAGAGGGAAATTCTTACATAGATTTCACATCTACACTCAAAAGAGGGGGAATTTGTAGGGGTTTGTCATAAATATCAAGCTCCTAATTTACTATTCATAAATAAATATTATCACACATGCTCAATTTTAGAAATCAGACAAGAAAAAATAGAGACTCAAATAATAGTTTAGATCATCCAAATTTTAGATTAGGCAGATAGTAGCACCCAAATTATGACACTAGCACCACAAGGTGCTAATATCCACTACAAGGTGCTACTATCCACTATAAGGTGATACTATCTAGTATCCCCAACTTCAAGATAGTCTGGATCATTCATACTAATACACCATGTACAATACAAATTTGCACATATATTTACAAGTTTGACAATTATGTTCATATTTTGCTCAAATACGCTCATTTTAGCTTAGATTTATACCAGTTACTTAGATTTGGGGGCATCATGCATGGCATGATCACTCATACATTTAGATTAGTTATAAATATTCAATTATTACATAGTTAAAATTCAATATACTTAGATACCAAATTGGGGGCATGTGCATGACACATAGTTTCTATATACTTAGCTACACATAGGTTGATCATATGTAATGGCAAACTCCATGTCTTTCTCTACACTATATACAATTGTTATCATATTAAAAGTTATAAGTAGATTATTACTTAATCCATATATAGTGGTTGGCATTCTTGAGTGGCCTAGAGATGGATAATATACCTAATAGCCATAGAGCTAACATACAAAGTTAGATTTACATAGTTAGATACTTTCATCACTTTGCATAGTTTAGTTATAGATGAATCTACTTCACATGAGTAGGAAATAATGGAGTTATGGCCTAATTGAGTTATTGATCCACCCACATGAGAGGGTTAGACACACTTATAGTCTTATCTAAGATATTCACTGATCAAAATCCATCAAACAAGGGTGGACAATGATGAAGTCAAAATTAGATTGGGTTATTAAGCCATCCATATGAGGATTGATCAATCCATCAACTCAATCTAATATATTAAATGATATGATCACTATGTACACTCATACACATAGTTTTTCTCTAGGTTCATGCATTGGTTCATGTACCCAATGAGGTGTATTCATTCCTTTTCTCTCTTTTTACTCTGCTTTACTCAGTTACATTATTTCAACATAGTCTTTTACTTTTGATCATCTCTTAAGTAAGGAATAAGTTTTGCATGTTTAATTGTAGGATATTACTTTGGATAATGTTCCACATATGTAGACCTAGATTCACATACTCAGAATCATCTACACAGGCTTCATTTCTAAGGTAAGTCCAGGTACACTTCTTTTTCCTTTATACTAGTCATTTCATTTTGCCATATTAATATCATAAGGGGGGGTAATTTCATCACCTAAAAGTGGTAATTAGATTATAAGAGTGTCACTTAAGTTTCCATATTCATATCTTAACCCTAGATCTATCCTAGATTCTTAGACAAAATTTTCAGTCATTACGCAAACCAAATTTACCTATAGTCAGCCAAAACATAGTCCCAAAACTATCTTCTCAGATCCCAACCCAACTTGCTCAATAGTATACCATGCGGAAATTAGCACCATATTCAAGACACTACATAAACATGGCACTAGTATCCTTAATTGGGAACTACAATCCTTATCCCTAACTGATGTAGAGGATGACCAACTTCTCTCACAATTCTCTTTGTTCAATGTTCATTTGCAAGACCAAGGTTCATATGGTCATTCAAGGTTTTATAAATTCCTAGTCTATATTATGGATATTTTTATATTTATCATAATAATTAGGGTATCTTGATACTTATCATACCCTTGGAAACACTCTTATCCACCTATTTCTTAGCCTTTACAACTTTTATTTTTGACACAGTCAACTCTAATAGCCTATTTTAAAGCTAATTCTGCATGTAAAATTCCATACCATAAAATTTTTAAAAAAATTGGGTATTTTAAGATACCCTATATCATTATTATCTTATGTATGAAGTTTTAAAATCCAAGTCTAAGTGAAAGACACTTTTATAGTCTTTCTTTGGTCTCTATTAGGCCTAATTAGGCATGTTCTGCCCCCTAGATCCATAGTCTTCTCCCTTAGTATGCATGTGTATGGAATAAATCCAAAAACATCAAAATATCTTCACCTTTATTAAAACCTATAAAATTAACAACTTTAAGGTTTTTACATTAGTTGGAATGTCTTAAAAAGAGAATTTACTTCTCAAACCCTAGTTAAGGGTTCATTGTCACTATTGGAGCCCAAGGGCATTCATTTTGAGTTTTAAAGGTTTAAGGTAGGTTTAAAAGAGTCTTAAGGATTTTTATAGACCTTTATTACCTTTAGACACCTTCAAAAATCCTTATTATCTCAACCACATGTTTTTGTTCCACTTTCCTATAACCTTTTTGACTTCCTTGTATGCATAATTACAATATATAGGGTCTACAAATGATCTTTTGAGGTTTGTTTGATCTCAAATAGGTTTTATAATATGTGAATGATTGATATGGATATAAAACTACTCCATTCACCTTTTGGAGTTAATAAATACACTATTAAAATTATTCATGATATTCTTGGCTTACATAGAGCACACAGTCATAGTCTACAGGCTATGTAATGTTGTTTTGAGGACTTAGTTCTCAAGTGGAGGTTTCCAAACTCTGCACAGAGATGAAAAGGTGCCTAAAAACTAAAATAACATCTTGGAATCAATAATAAACCATGAAAAAAACTTTGATATCCTCTCTTATCACACTTTGAGGACTCATTTCCTGCACATGAACATTCCTATAGAACTGTGTTATTCTCTAAACCAAATCACATGAAACTTGATAAATGAATTATTACAAACACATTCCAAAACATGGAAATAACTCACTAAAATTAGTCCAAGCATGAGAAACACTACACATTAAACCTTCCTTCATTGAACAATCATAATATAGTCAATTTTCATTGTACACACATATATAAAATAGGGTTATAAACCTTCTCATT
The DNA here is from genome assembly GCA_037957365.1 of Torreya grandis. Classification (NCBI taxonomy): domain Eukaryota; kingdom Viridiplantae; phylum Streptophyta; class Pinopsida; order Cupressales; family Taxaceae; genus Torreya; species Torreya grandis. The sequence continues at coordinate 710,565 of JARHVA010002394.1, read as the reverse complement.
AAAACTAGAGTTTATTCCTTTCATTATATATTAGGACTAGATCTATTCTCTTTGAATAAAATCTCTATAAACTAAATAAAAAAACCAAAAATTACATGCTTTATATCTAGCATAACTACCTTAAATACCTCATAATGGTCACCATAAGTAAGTTTGGCCTTGACACAAACATCAAGGTGGATTATTCTATACAAGTGTGACCTAAGACCATGTATATAGATGTAAGGTGTCCTCATTAATATTTCCTATTCACTTGATACCTTTTTAAATTCTAGACCACCTCCTAAAATAACCATTCTATGTCAAAATATTCAAAATTCAAATATACCAAAATGGTGGGAAAACTCCCATTTGAATTTATAACCTTCTGAAACATGCCTAGACAATTGGAAATCATTATAAGGTGAATTTTTAGACTCTTAATACTAAATTTTTTTTTAAACATGATAAGGATCCCTTATTCACTTGATCTAGACATAATTTGCAATCATGTTGCTTTTGTGAGTTATGCTCCTACATCATACTCCCAAGGGGAAAAGAAATAAAAATCAAAGATTGCTATCCTTTCATCCTTCCAGATTACTCTTATGTCTTTGATTTCCTTATCCATATTACTTGTAGTATCTTTAGTGAGTTGTGGATTCTCACACTTGACATGCTACTAGTTCAAAGTGTTCTTATCCACTTGCTTATCCAAGATGCATTCTATCTTAACTAAATTGATTTGAGGCAATTGATTTTCCCAACCTAAACCTATTATATCCACTTCCCTTGCTATCTTTATACTTATTACTTATTATAAAACATTGAAAATGATTGACATGTCTACACCACTATGCAATTCTTGCTCATATTCATGATCAGGACTAAGGAACTGAATTCTTAACTTGACATGTTTTGATTATTATTTCTTCCTTTTCCTCCAATTCCAATAATGCTTCTTAAGCTCTATTTTTTTGACCAATCCTATTGCTCTCTTTGTAATTTTTTGTCTTATTCCAACCTCATATAAACCTTTTAAGGGCAAGGAAGAACAAAATAAACTATTACCTTGTTTAAAAAGACTTACCTCATTGTATGAATGTACCTCTTGATACTTTTATGCCCTATTTATACATGTATATAAATTTAAAAATAAATACAACTTTTCCATATTGGCACTCACATTGTCAAATTTAGATTGATAAATGTGTACCTATGCTCCACCTAGTTCTTGTAATCTAGCTTCCTCATATTTGGAAAGGATTAACACACTTGTTAATTTCTTTCTATCAATAGGCCTCTTGTTATGTTCCCCATGAACACTCCATGTTTTTATCATCCAAACTAATCCTCACCTTTGAATAGCTACTGCAATCTTGCATATTTCCTCCAATGCTTTAGTTTGTGATTACACTTGAATGAGCATGTCTAGATCATGATATTCCAAGGAATTCTTTCTTATATTTATCAGCTCTACTTGACCTTTACAGACATCTATAATAATATAATAATGATTTGAACAAACATATGGAGGTTTTGTTATCCTTTGATGATGTACTTTCCCCAAATGAGGTCTAGGTTCCACTCCACAATGTAATCCAACTATTTTGCCTCCATTAGAGTTTAATGTTCCATTAATTTGGTTTTGTGATGATTAAAGTCTTTTATCCTCACTATCTCCTTCAACACGTAAGGTTTATTTCAACTACATTGATCTTGACCTATGCCATCTTGTTTTGATATTGCTTCTTCAAATAAAAAACAATGTATTATTATATGTAAGCTAATGTGTAATAGTTATTTGTAACCATTTCCATACCTCATATCATGATGTAGTGTATTCTCCACATTTTCTAGTCTATGAGAAATCACTTCCAAACTATCATATACCTCTATGTTAGTGTCTTGATGTTGTCTTGTTAAGTCAACCTAAAATGTGCCTTTTGGTTCTTTATCAACATTCACCCATGTTTCTTCATTGGTTATGATTATATTGTTACTCTCTAAGAATTGATCAATTTGAAACTTATTACAATGTCTTTGCATTTTTGAACACATATATACATTAATACTTCTCCAAAAATCATCTTTGTATACTATAGGCCTATCACCAGTCAATGACTTAGGATACACAATGTGAGATTCAAAATCTTATTTTATGGTATCTTGATCATCTCTCTCCTTTAATTATATACTTAGTACTTTTAAAACTTTGTTATGACTTCCTTTTAACTGGAAAACACTATACTATTTTTTCCATTTTGCTCATCTTCTTCATGTGATGTTTTTGATTCTTAACACTTATTCTTTGTAAGAAAATTCTCACCCACACATGGGAACATAAAATATTCAATTAGATTAACTAATTTTTGAGTTATAGATACCTTCTCCCACTAAAATTTTTCTTGATATTTGATTTTGTATGGATTTTATTCACTTAGTATGTTCTTATCTACTCTTTTTGTCTGCAATGTTATAACTGAATTATCATGTATGTTTTCACCTTCATTGAGATTCTCCTTATCATAAACTTGTTCTTCCCTCTTTTCATGGAGTTATAGAAACTCTTGATCTTAGAGTTTTGTCTCTATCTTGTCTTCAACTTTTGTCTTTAGCTATAAGTTAAAGGTATCCATGCATATTATATCTTCTCTCTCACCTTATTCCTTTATTATATTTTGAATCTTTGGATAGGGTTTTACCTCCTTGTTATTAATTTATTGATGAGTAATTGAATTTATAGGATTAGCCTTATCTTATTGAACCACAAACATCTCTAGTTTATTTGACTCCATGACTTTCTTGGTGGCTACCTTTGGATAATTTGTATACACATCACAAGACACATTGTTAGTACTAAAATTTGGAGCCTGCATATCTCTCTATGGTGCCTTCTTATTGGAAACTTTAATGTCCCACTCCCTCTCTTATTTGGTGACATTATTAAGACACCTCTCATTCATATTTGTTGTAGTTTCTACCCCTTTTTTTATTAGTATGCTCACTACCTTCTTAGTTTTTGAACTCTTCACTCTTTCATTCCATTCTAGCTACTAATGCCTTCTCACAAAGATCACTTCCTCTATTCAACTTAGTGACCTTGTCCAATAATCTTTTATCTTATTGGTTATTTTCCATGTCTAACTTTTTAGATTCATATGTATCCATACTCACCATCTTATCTTCACTTTCTTTTTAGGGGCTTTAATCAATTTCAAACTCTCAATAACTTTACCAAAGTATTGTTTGGTTTCCATCAACATCACTCTCTATTCCAATCTATTTGCATCACCTTTAAATGCTACAAGGATATGTGTTATCCTATTTTATTCTATAGTGTAAGTATTTACCCTCCCATCATGAACATCATTCATATAAAACTACCATGGCCTCCCTAAAAATAAATGGAAAATGTCCATAGGAATTGCATCACATAAAACTCTATCCTTATAGCTACCTATATGAAATTCAACTCAAATTTATTCACTTACCATGATTTGATGCCCTTATTGAACCCATGTTACCTTATAAGGACATGGATGTGGAATCCTATTCAATCCTAGATTTTATACAATCTCTAAAGACACTATATTGTCTATGATTCCTCCATAAATCACCACATTGTAACATTTTCCCTTTATTTTATGTCTACTCCTAAACAAACTTCTTCTTTGAATTGGTTCTTATAATTGTCCTTTATATTAAAAAAATACCCTTTTCGTTGGCAAGGATTCTTGTCTTGCCTCCTTTATTCATTTGACCTTCTTTCAATCTGTTGATCATCCCTACCAAAATATGATGGGAATTCCATTGCCCTATGTACTTATTTATTGTAATGCCAACACTATCCTTGAAAAGATGGTCTTTGTCTATTTATTATGAAACTATCATTTGTTCTTACTCTATCAAATACAAATGGCCTTGCTTCATATGCATGGTACTATGGTCTCATGAATTCTTGAATTTATTATGCATGATCTTGTGGCCTTGTGGTCTCTTTGAATACTTATCCATTCTCTCCTCTAATTGACCTTGGCTATAATGGTTCTTATTGACCTTGTTGTCATCTATTGTCTTCCATATTTGCTATCTCTAAAATCTGTACCCTTTCTTTAAGAGAATTCTCAATATATTCCATTATCATAATAAAAGGGGTAATCAATTATGTCATCTAACCCATCAAATCCTCCACCATACTATCTTGATCTCTTTTACCTCTATCGACCCTTTGTTTTATGGGTTTTTGTTTTTGGTTTCTTGTCTTATAGTTGAATTATAAACACATAGTGTCAAATATATCTTTTACCTTGTAGAGTTATATCTTATTTTCACTAATAAAAAATCACCCACCACCAAGATCAAACCTATCTCTGATACCAAAATGATGTAGAGGATGACAAACTTCTCGAACAATTCTCTTTGTTCAATGTTCACTTGCAAGATAAAGGTTCATATGGTAATTCAAGGGTTCATAAATACCTACTCTATATTTTGGATCTTGTTATCTTTTTCATGATATTTAGGGTCTATTTATACATCTCATAACCTTTGAAACACCCTTTATACCTATTTCTTAGCCTTTACAACTTTCCCCTTTGACACAATCAACTCTAGTAGCCTTTTTAAAGGCTAATTCTACATGTATGGTTCCATACCATTTATTTTTTCAAAACCTTAAGTATTTTCAACTATCTTCTATCCTTGTTTTCTAGCATATAAAGTTTCAAAATCCAAATCCAAGTGAAAGACACTTTTATAATATTTATTTGGTCTCTATTAGGCCTAATTAGCCCTGTTCTACCCCTAGATCCACACAGTCTTCTCCCTTAGTATGTACATGTAAAAAATAAATAAATAAATAAATAATCTCTTAAAATTCATTAAAACCTATAAAATGACCAAATTTTAGGTTTTTACATCAATTATAATGTATTAAAAGGGGAATTTACTTCTTGAACCCTATTTAAGGGTTCACTGTCACTGTAAGAGTCTGAGGGCATTAATTTTTAAGTTTTATAGGTTTAAAATAGGTTTCAGAGTCCCAAGGATTTTTATAGACCTGTATTAACTATATAAACCTTCAAATATCAATCTCAACCCCACATTTTTGTTCCACTTTTATATAACCTTCTTGACTTCTTTGTATGCATAGTTATAATGTATAGGGTCTACAAGTGTTCTTTTGAGGTTTGTATTATATAAAATGGGTTTTTGAATATGTGAATTATTGAGATAGATCTAAAACCACTCCATTCACCTTTTTTATTAAATTAATACACATTCAAATTCTTCATGACATTCTTGGCTCACATAGAGCACATAATTATAGTCTACAAGCTATACAACATTGTCTTGAGGACTTAGATCTCAAGTGGAGGTTTTCAGACCCTGCACAGAGATCCAAAGGTTCTTAAAAACTTCAATCATGTATTTTAATCAATATTCAAACGTGAAAAAAAAATTCTAACCTTTCTTATCACACTTTGAGGTCTCATTGCCTACACATGCACATTCCTACAAAACTATGTTGTTCTCTGAAACAAATCACATGAAAATTGATAAAATAATTATTTAAAACACATTAAAAAACATGGAAATAACTCAACAATATTAGGGAAAGCATAATAAACACTACATAGTGAACCTTACTTCTTTGAACAATCATAATACAATCAATTTTCATTATACACACACAAGGAAAATAGGGTTGCAAACCTTCTCATTAAAACTTGAGTTTATTCATTTCATTATCTTTTAGGACTATAACCCTTATATTTGAATAAAATATCTAGAAAATTATTTTAAAAACCAAAAATTACATGCTTTATATCTAGCATAACTACCTTAACTACCTCCTAATGGTCACCACAAGTAAGTTTGGCCTTGACACAAACATCAAGGTGGTTGATTCCATACAAGTGTGCCTAAGATCATGTATATAAGCTTTAGGTGTACCCATTAACATTTAAAACTCACTTGACACCTTGTTAACTTCTATACCACCTCTTACAACAACCATTCTATGCCAAAATATTCAAAATTTCAAATCTACTAAAATGATGGGAAAACTCCCATTTGGTTTTCTAACCTTCCTAGACACTCCTAAACAATTGGAAAGCATTCCAACATGCATGTTTAGCCTCATAATACTATTAAAATATTATAAACATGTTATGAATCCCTCATTCACTTGATCTAGACATAATTTTCAATCATGTTACTTCCATGAGTGATGCCACTACATCACTAACTCTTCCTAATATATAATTTTTCAAATGTATGCCCCTCCTAAGGTTGACCTAAACACATTTTCTTATCTAAAAAAGATATAGAACAATATAAATACAAGTCTAATTGACTTCTATCTACTAGATGCAAAAGAGATGAAAAACACATTCAAACCAAAGGTAAGTTGAGAAAAATTAAGGTATTTGATCCTTATTTTTCCCTACTTATGCATATTACCATATACAATAGCCTTAATCCTAATTTTAAAATATTTAAAAGATAAAACACATTCAAGGAATCCAAGTCCACATTCAATCTAATATACACTTGATTTTTAGGCTTGATCCCTCTTCAGAGTATTGGTATGTAGGCAACTCTTTTCACATCAGGGTGTTGAGGGTGTCCAACCTATCCTACTAATAAAAACACAATTATTTCTCATGATATAATTGTAATGAGGATTAGGGTTTACATAATAAATTAGGTTTTCCAAACATAACATAGAGATCCAAATTTTGTATACACATGAGTAAGACCTAAAAACATAGGCACAGGTGCTCCAAAAAAATAGGAATAGTCCCACAAAGAGGACATTACTACCATTTTGAGGACACTACAGTAACAAGGAACTAAAATCCATACGGGGAGTTACTTTTCACGGATCAAAAAAATTCCAAAATCCTATTGATGACACTCAAAACTATTTAGAACTCAGTTTTTAGAACCCAAATCATCTATTATAGCACTTTTTAGATAAGTTTATATTTATGACTATTTATTGATATTTTTATAAAGTCAAAGAAGGTCAAATTATATAAAAATTTTGTGCTTAATTATTTTAATTTATTTAGCTGATTTAGACATCTCATCCCTTTAATCTAAACATAGGTTTTACATTTGTAAAACCCTAAAAGGTTAAATCAACAATCTAAATTCTTCTTCAAATCATATTTTTGTAGCATAAAATTTGAGATGCATATTATTAATAATATAAACCAAAGGGAACACATGAATTATTTTGTTCTTCCTCCCCTAGACCTCCAAATTATCTCAGGTACCTTCCTAACCCCACTATTTTCCAAAAGATTATATTGGGTCTTATAGTCCATGCTGTCATTACTAGGAAAGGAAGGGTACCATAGAATGAGAGTTGTCAACATGTACCTCCTTATCCATTACACCTCATAAAATTAAATCCAATCAACCTAAATTATATGACATAATTGATCAACTAAAGAATACCCATGTCGATATTTATATGATTTAATAATTAAGGAGGTCAACTATTTACAAGGACATCCTATATGTGGTATTACATGAGATAAGTCTTCACAGTACTATGGAAGCAACATGTTTTACATCTATTATGAACACATTAAATTATGTAGACAAACCTATTAACTTTGATAAGGAATACTTACCCAAAAATAACATTATTGATCAAAATTTATCATTATTCATATAAGTTGAGAGTTAAACAAAAGATGTAAAATGCATATTTATTGATAATTGCTCATGATTTAATATTTATAACATTATTTTATTTAAATAATTGGGTAAAACTATGAATGATATTAATAAATCATATAAAATCATAAAATGATTTGATAACACTCCACATCAAATTATTGTAACCATAAGCTTAAATTTGAAGTTAGGTCCCAAGATGGTACCAATACTTTTCACATGATACGTATCTAGTTAGATTAAAACCTACTTATGGGTTGACCATGGATACAAGCTATGGAAGTGTTGAATTTTCAAGTCACCTTGATCTCTCATCACTTCATATGCTAGAATTAAGACATTTATGCCAAAATTAGCTGATTATGAGTTAGTAATGTCTTTATGGGGATAAATTTTAGACCAAGATCAAGAATTTGATGAATTAGTAATGATTTTTTATACTTATGCATGTTTAATAAGGTCTATTAAGCATTTTTAAGTCATTAATTCATATTAGTCTTAACCAAGCTTATTTGATGACTAATGGTGTTTAAAGGTGTTTCTCAAATAAAAAATAGATCAAAAGGTCATAATATCAATTCATTAGAGCTTAAAATAGTGAAATATATCAAAAAGGGTTCATGTCAATTCATTAAGCCATGAAAAGAGATAAAACATTCCAAAAGGGAGCATAGAGGTCAGTTAGAAGGTTTGAATCTCCTTTGTAAGTGTTATAGGTCTGTACATCTTGTTCAAAGGCTTATTATAGGTTTCATGGAGTTTTTTTAGTGTTTTACTCTCTGGTGATTTTTAGTTACCTAGGTTGCACCCTTCTTGAGGAAGACTGTTCAAACCATCCCTAAACCTAGACTAACATGGGATTGACCTATATGTTGTGGGTTACCCATTATCTAGATCAAACATCTATACTTATGGGGATATCTCCCCTAATTTATAAACTTGAATTATATTCTAAGACCTAAATATATTGGGATGAAAAGGGTAAGGAAGTGCATAAATAAAAAATAACCTAAGGGGTGGTGATGCACTTATAAAATATTTCATCCACTCAATTTTAGACTCTTAATACACTAGTGAATAATGTGTAGAGATGATGCACTACCTTAAATAGATTCAAAACAATAATGTTTCACCTAGAGGTTAGTTTAAATTATTGAATCAAGAGGGTAATGAGAATAAGTCTTGATTTAAGGCACTTACAATCATACATCCACTTCAAGCTTGATCTATCAACATCATGACACACTAGATAACCTATAATGAAACCTTATTAACACATAAGTGAAACTTGAACCTAAAAAATGGAATATTACACCACTATTTCATATAAAAACAAGAATGGACACATGAATTACTGATTAAGAAGTTTTAAATGTTCTATTATCCAATCTAATAGGGTTTTAAGTATAAATCTTGGTAGAGTTTCCTCATACCAACCTGAGGGATACAATACAAGGCCTAAATACCTCAATATATAGTAGAAATGGGGAGAGAATAATGGGATAATGGCATGGAGGAGAGGATAATGAGTCATTAATGACCATAGTTAACTTTATACAATAGTTTCATTAATTACATACATCCTTTCTTTCAACTCCCCATGTGTTTATACCTTTAATGAATCCTCTTGACATATAAGTGAAGGTAATGGAGACTATGGTTGAATGTTTAAAACTTTTTCAAAGCATGGTATGCCCCTGATTTATTCAAATAACTCCTCCTTATTAGTTACAACATAAAAGGATTGCATTTAAGTCATCGTAAACATACAATAGTTCATCTTCTTTTTAAGCATATTTGATAAAGTCAAGAAACTTAACCCCTCTCTAATTTATAACCATTGAGAGTGAAATTTACATATTAAAATAAATAGTTACATGGAATTATACCCTACATTAAATCTCCTCATTAGCCCCTCTATGCCAACCTTGAGCTCTCTTGTTGGCCAAATAGGCCAATTAGGCCTCATAACATAACTTTTGGTGTTATTCAGCCATGAAATATATATATGAGAGTTTAGGAACATATGAAAACATGATATTAATACCTAAAACAACACCTTATACCATAATATAATCCCTTTTGATCAAGGAACACCTATAATTTTGTCATAGTAGTTGACTAGGTCACTTTGTCTTTCAAGTCTACAGAATGGCTCTTTAAAAGCGAGTTTAAAATATGTTTTAAAGAATAAAATTGGGTATATTATGATTTTTTAAGGTGTAACAAGTGTTAAAACTCCCCCTCCAATAGTTGGAAGCTTCTCAAATAGTTTTGCACCCTTCTTTCAACTAAAAATATTACAAAAGTACATATTTTTGACACTTTTGTATAGTGTCCATACAACTCAATGTGATGGGTAGAGTCCTATCTGATGTTACATTTTTTATTAAATCCATTATATGGTGATAGGATAATAAAACATCAAAATTTATAAAACTAGGTCTGTTTAGGGTTTTAGGGAGGTTTTGGGTGTCCAATACTCTTAGCAATGATTCATATAGTAAAAAACCCTAAATAAAAAAAATATTACCATGTATTTTAGGTACATAAAACCATTAAAATTATCTAAGGATATTGGATTCCCATACAAAAAGTGTGCCAATATGTGAACGTAGGGAAGTTGGCTTGTCTCCTTTTACAAGTAGTTTGAATAGGCTAACATTATTAGACTTTGTTCATAAATGTGGGCCTCTAATTCCTACTTAATATTACATGGATCTAAAGTGTGTTAGGGTCCTTATTACCCACTAATAAAATTTTACTTGAAACCTTATATGTTGGGAGATACAAGCATTTAAATAGGGGGATCAAACTACTTGTTTGGACTATGTGATTCAAGCTAGCCTCCAAGGATCAAAATGACCTTTTTATGAATTACCTTGCTTGGAAATAAATTTTATAATATTTTTACCATCCCATTATACCTTCTCATGATGTTAATTTTCTTAGAGGTATTTGAGAGTGTCTCCATGGTGATACTGGGGATCCTAGGCCTAAGATAGGCTTTAGCACTAAGAGGCATGAACTATGTTTTGGGGGCCTGAGTGACAAATAGATATTTTGGTGAATTTAATATCATAAAACCATCCCATTATCCTATATTTAAAACCTATTCAACTCTCTTAAATGATCAAATTTTGACCCTATTTTTCTATACAATCTCATCCTTTAGCGTAGGGTTTGTGTGTAGGTAAGGTTGGGAAACCTTAAGATCTAGGTTTAAAGTTTTTTGCCTCACCTAAGGTTCCTAAAACTTAAAAATTCCTATTATTACATCCACACTACCTCCTCTTTAGGTATATTTATCCCTATATTAATCAATCTAACTGTCAGATGTTGCTACTTCATGAATATAGGTCTGTGTAGGTCTACCCTTTTGGTTAGCCCTCAAGGGAAATTTGACTTAAAGTTTGAGTTTTATTTCCTCAAGGAGTATATGAAAACATTTAATTAATATATATCATTTCCTTATAACCCTTTATGAATTACAAACTCTATGTCTTGGCTCTAAACCTTCAAATAGTATACCTAGTCTCATCACAGGTTGCTAAGAGACTAGGGTCTATCTAAGACACAAAAATGAATATTCTCACTAATTATATGGACCTTAGGATATCATGAGTACCTAGAACCATTCATAATGGTCATCTACATCAAGTTTTATATTTTGACTACATTTATATAGATTTTTAAACCACAACTTTCTTAAAAACTATCTATATGCATTTGACTATGTCATAACACATAGAGTTTGCCTTCTCTACCAATAAACTTTGCATATTGATGGATATATAGCAAGGTTATTATAATTATGTAACACCTCTACCTATTCATGTGTTCATACTCTTACTCTCCTCCTTGTAGGCCACCCTAACTTGGTTTGTATGCTAACTTAATGATGGTTTGATCAAAATAGGGACCTATAGGTTGGGGCCTGTAGGTAAATTTTGACTATGTAGGCTATAAACCACTTCATAAAGCCTTTAAATATTATAACACTATAAACCATGATGTTTCCATTATCACTATTTTATTATTGATATGACACATATCAAACACAGGTTCACCTTGACTTCTCCTATCTCAATGAGCATTATGAAAGTCATATGACTGTAGGTCTCTCTCTTAGGATTTTGACTTTAGATAAATGTAAAGACCTTTTTGAGAATATATTAAATCAATATTAATGTCAATAATAATTTTCCAATGATCCACTTACTTTAATATATTCATTAAAGTCCCAATGTTCTTCTTGTCTTACATTTGGTTGATCCCAATTTAACATGGTTGTAGGTGTTATTTTGACACCTCTATATAAACTGAGTACCCTATAGATTACCTATGGAATAATGGCCTTGAATGAGAATATATACCTCATACATTCATTTTGAGTTTTATTCCATCTTCTATTTGACTTTTCATTTGTTTTGTCATCTCTATTTCAGTTATAACATTCCAAAGGACTATCTATAGGTGACTTTTGTACTCAATGTTTTAGGTGTTCTCTTTTGCTTTCTTGGATGGAGTGATAATTGATATCTATATTATTATTTAGTGTGAACCTTACCATTCCTCATATGAGTGTTTCCTCTTACCACAAACAAGGTGTGGTCCTCCACATACATCAACACTATTATAGGCATGCACTTGTATATGTGCATTGTGTATAGGGGTCTATGAGATGAGATTCTAAGGGAGTAAAGTTATTAGAGCCATTTTAAATATCTCATAACCTTCTCTCAAATTATAATATATCTCCTTGGGGTATCCATTCTCTTAACCATACCATTCATTATAACCATGAAGATCCACATATTGTTCTTAGAAACTCTACTACAGTTGGCCTAAATGACTAGCTGTAGGTGGTTATTAGATTCCTTAGTCAGGTATATGACCCATATAGATCTAAATTTCCATGATCTCATGGTTATTGATGATTAAAAGGTATATACAGGTCTACTCACATGGTTTTGTCTTAGAATGAAGGATGGATGGATGAAGGAGGGTGACTGTGGGGTGATATGGAGTTGAATCATGAAAATAGGGTTGGGGAAAATGAAAGGGTAGTGAAGGCAACATGTAGTGGAAAGGTATGAATATGTCATGAAATGAAGTATGGAAACCCTTTAAAGATAAATAACATGAACCTTAAAGACCCTAAAATATATACTTATGAAAACATAGCATTTTAGAGGTAGAAAAAGGACATATATAGTCAAAAAATGGAACCTAGGAATCTCTGAGGAACCTTAATCTTTGCTAAGAACCTTAATCTTTGATAAACTAATGGAGTGAGATTTGGAGGTAAGGAGAGTGAATTATAGGCTCGTGAGGCTGTGATGGAAGTTAATAAACTTGATAATAAGGATATGATGGTGATATATTATGATTTTAACACTTCCTTTAATGTTCTTAGTTGCATTTGAAGGATCTATAGATGCCCTTAAACAACACACTGTCCTACAAGATAGTAAACTCCAGATGCATATGAATTATTTATTTAAATATACCCTTTGACATGGAATGATGTTATTGGACCTAAATTTGGGAAAATATGCATGTTGAGTTTGGAAACACTCTCCTAGTCCTTTAATAAAGTCAACTCCTAGAAAAACACTCAAACATTTTGTTCATTATCCAAAGCCGGCTTTAGACTGTAGACCCTTCCAGTTTTGATGTTTTTTGGTTTCATGAGCTCATGAATGTGATTTAAACACTAAAAATTATATTAAAATATCCTTTAAGACCTTAAAAAATAGGATCAATCACTTGTTTGACTAAAGCTAAAAAATCATGAAAACCATTCTATTACATTTTGCTTGTGTAGATGAGGATAGTGACTAGATTACTCCTCTTTTTAGCATTTTTTTATAGATATTAGGAGACTAAAATTTCAAATAATTTATGTGAATATAAGGTCAATATACCCCCTTACTTTTTTCAAGATTCCAACTCATGATCTTCTCTCTCATGCCTATACTATGTATAAACTTATAGGGTTGTCTGAGCTTAAAAATAAGATAGATGAAGTGAAGGACTAGTTTTGAGTTTGTTTGACATAATTTCACCATGAAACTTGTTTTAGACATAAAATATGAGCCACCCTATAGTTATTTTAATCCATCTATATGGTTAAGTTTTTACAGTTCCATACAAGTATTAAAAACTCTTTAAAAAGTGTGTTTTCTTGCATTTTCCTCAAATATCTTATTTTGATATACCATTTTAGGGAAAGATGAGAGGGAACATGAGTTAATAGAACATTTAAAAAAAAATATATATGTAGGAAGAAGGGGAAGATTTATAATTTGGCATGTGGGGCTCATTTGAGTAATGAAAAGGTGTGACTGGATCTCAAAATGGGCTTTTAAGGTTATGAAACATATAGTGGTGGTAATTATGGTGTGAATAAAACCTTTTAAGACCCCATTTTAATGTAATTAATCAATATACTTCCCATTTATAAGGTTTTAAATGATAAAATAAGTTTATATGAAGTAATTTAAGGGGTATTGATGGTTCTAAGGGTGATTTAATGTGCTAAATGGGCTTAGATGAGTGTATCATGAATAATGAACTTGAATACACTATTGATCCTCATATTATGGATTCAAACAATGTTAAACCACCTTTACTATATTTTTAAGACACCTTAATAATTTCTTGATTTACTCCAAGCTCACAAGGACCATTATCATCTCACCAAAAGACTCAAGACACTCATGATATAATGGATTCAAACATGCCTTATGACACATCATGACACTTATAACAAGATTCAAATACTCTCAATAGGACCAAATATGTCATGAATATGTTGGAGATCACCATAAATATGCTAAGGTGGTTGTCACCAAAATTTTATTAACATTAGGGGTTGATATTTGGCTTGTGAGGCCAAAAATTCAACATTTATAGTGACTCTAAGGGGTGATCAGCCTACTAGTTAAGAGGACCCACTAACTATATGAAGACATTATGAATCAAAAAAGGTAATGTGACTTAAAAAACACCTTGTTGGATTGTATAACTGATCTAATACTCAAAGAAACTTCTTGGATTGCAACAACAATAAGACACACAAAGAGAAGCAAAAAAACAACACCTATCTCTAAGAAACACACCTAAAACCTATGAAAAATAAGGTGAGGAACTAAAGAAAAAAGACAAATACATAAAAATTTATGTCACACACTTATTGAACCATGACAAAAACTACTAAAAACAACTAACTAAATCACACCTCATTTCTCCTCGAAGATCAAAAGGGAAAGTCCTTTGATCAAGTTGTCTACATGAGGTCAAATGGTCACATGTTGATTGGGACCCCCATGTAAAACTGGAAGTACTGTCATGCTCATGTTATCATAGGAGAGTGAATGGACCTTATGGATCCATACTCAATTACATGGGTTTACTATTAGAGTTAAGCACCCAATCATACTCTTCCCATATCCTTCTATCTTGCATAATCAATGAGGTTTCTACTTCAGTCATGAGTTGCACTTGGTTTTCTCCATTAGACTCAAAGTAGTTAGTTTTCATAGTTATATTTGTCATATCTTCCTCAATCTCCTCATGAGGTAGATATGGAGGATCTAAACTCAAGAAAAATTCATCCAAATCCTCCCAAAAATACATCTCATCATGATCAATGGACAAACCATTGGGGTCACTTTGATTCTTACCTTTTACTTGTAAAACACTATGATGATCACTCTCATGTTCTAATGGAACTTGATCATCCTCATATTTAATGGATAAATGAATATATTTAGCCCATTTAAGCTTTAATTCATCTTGATTTGGTACCTCTAGACTTGCATTACCTTCTTCACTTGAAACATCAACCTATTATCCAACGCCATCATTCAAATTTACCACACTGAGTTGTTCCATTTCATTCAAGAACACATGGTATAAGCGATTTCAATGGTCATATAATTGATTTATATTCTTAGTCTCAATAATAAACTCATGAAGTTTGTATTATTGATTATCTCCTAGGGAAGGAGTTGCTTATATCTCATCTTCATCATCCAACTTCTCTTCATGTTATAAATCTGATATACTAGGATGAACAGGGGTTTTAATAATAATTTACTCTTCATAGACACTTTAAGTGTCTTCTTTAAGGTTTTATATAAATCCATCATCAATTGAAATATTATCAAGTTGTTGAAGGACAACCCCTTTACTAGTTATCCTTGACAGATTGTCTATCATGTTTGGATGCTCAAGTTCTATAGTCAATGCATTTGGTTACTTTTGAAGAGATGAGGGGGTGGGTGGGAAATGTGCCTTATTAACCTCCTTAATAGATACCAAGGTGTTTTTATAGCTGATGACCTTCAAAGTGTCAATATTGAATACCACACTCTTCTCTTTGAATTCTTCAATTATATTGTCAAATTTGGATATATTTTGATGCTCAAGAAGGGTTAAAAGATGGACAACTGATGTGGCACTTGGAGAACTTAGGAAACTTCTTGAGATATACTTCATACCTTACTTTCCTTATTTAATCTCTCTTTCAAGGGAAATCATGCCATATTTTGGGTCTTTGTCCCATGAAGGCTTCCAAGATGGGGTTATTACAGGCTCTTGAGAAGGCATAAAATTTTGGATGGAATATTGAATACATAAATATTGCTTTAGAGAAGGATGGTGAAGGCAATATGTACTTGAGGTGGTTTAGGTGTATGGCTAGATATGAAACTTAGAAAGTTATCTAGATTTTATCTGGACCCCTACAACATACTCAAGTTTGTAGACAATATAAGACAAGTCACTAGACAAACACCCACCAACCTTAGCCATAAAATCACTATCCAAATACATGGCAAAATGAGGCAATAAGTTTGCAATAATAAAGTCTTGTATAGTTGAAATCTTGGGGTAGGATTAAGGGTGAATTGAAGGTTTTTTAAAATGCCAAATGTCCTCATAGAAGATCCATTCCAATGTAATTCAAGGTTAGAGGCAGGCTCATACACCAAATTTATAATCTACCACTAACTTAGGGATAACTGAGATGCTAGCCTTGTCATCAAGCAAGAAGTTATGAACTAATAATTCTTTAGTGACTACAAAGGTGAGAAAAGGATATGGATTTATTTCCTTAATATATTATTATTGATTTTTAGGGTCACTTTTTTGATGAATAAGGGCTTGGCATTCATGCTCTTTCTATTGCCTAAGGCTTTCTTTCAACTCATCTCACTCCTCTCTTAACCTTTCAATATATAAGTTTAGACTTTCATTGTTTGGTGTAGGCTAACTATAAGAGACAATATATTGGTAGTATTATAGGTAATGATGATAATAAGGTTGTAATGGAGGTGGAGAAGGATCACAATAAGGTGGAAAGTCTTGGCATTATTGAGGCCCATTGTATCGCTGATAAGGGTTAGCATAAGTCTCGTAGGGGCTATGGTAGGGCTTATAGGGAGGTGAAGGACATAAAATTTCCCCATAGGATGCCATAAATACTTATATGACATATGTATCACAACATGAATATAACCAAGAACCATCTTACTTCTACAAAAATGATGTTATGATGTCTTAAATCTTGAAAATTGACTGCAAATATGCTAATGTGGTGCTTGAAGCTCTCTAAGATAACTAAAAATGCTATAAGTGAGTGTCCTTAGATTCCAGATGTCCTCTAAGGTTTTCAAATCATTATTCAAAACACTTGAAATCTAGTCCCATCAGGTGTGCCAAAATTGTTAGCTACCCAAGTTGCACCCTTGTTGTGGAAGATTGTTCAAACCCTCCCCAAACTTGGAGTAATATCAGATTGAACTATAGGCTATGGGTTACTTGTTGTCTAGAACAAACCTCTAGTTTTATGGGGATATCTCCCTTGATTTGTCATCTTTAATTCTCTTCTAAGACCTAAATCTATTTAGATGAAAAGGGTATAGAAGTTAATAAAGGAAATCTAACCTAATGGGTAGTGATGCACCTATAAAATATTTCATCCACTCAACTTTGGACTCTTAACAAACTAGATAACAATGCATAGATTTAAAATACTAACCTCAATGGCTTCTAGAAAATAATGTCTCACTTATAGGTTAGTTTGAGTGATTGAATCAAGAGGGTAATGAGAATAAGGCTTGGTTCAAGGCACTTACAATCAAACATCCACTTCAAGCTTGATCCATCAACACCATGACACACTAAATGACCTATAAGGAAAGTTTATTAGAACCTAGATGAAACTTGGACCTAAAAAAGGGAATACTACACCATTATTTAATATCTAAACAAGTGTGGATACATTATGTACTGATCGATAATAAGTTGTACATGTTTTATTCATTGGTCTAATAGGTCTACAAGTACAAATCTTGGTAGAGTTTCCTCATGCCAGCCTAAGGGATATAATACAAGGCCTAAATCCATCAATATGTAATAAAAATGAGGAGAGAATAAGGGGATAATGGTGTGGAGGAGAGGATAATGAGTCATTAATGACCATAATTAACTTCATATAGTAGTTTCATCAGTTACATACAAAATTTCTTTGAATTCCCTATGTATTGGTGCCTTCAATGACTCTTATTGGCATAAAAGTGGAGGTAATGGAGACTATGGTTGAATTTTCAGCCTCTTTAAATGAGTGGTATGAACCTAATTAGGTAAAATAACTCCTTTTTGGTAGTTACAACATGAAAGGATTACATTTAAGTCACCACAAACATACAACAATCCATCTTCTTCTTAAGCATATTTGATAAAGTCAAGAAACTACCCCCACTCTCCATTATGACCATTGAGAGTGAATTTAGCCCATTTAAATAATTATTTACATGTAATTATACCTTGTATTAACTCTCCTCATTAGCCAATCTATGTGAACCTTGAGCTCTCTTATTGGTCAAATAGGCCAAATAGGCTAATAGGAATAATAACATAACTTTTGGGGTTGGGAAGACATGAAAATCATATATGAGAGTTTAGGAACCTATGAATGCATGATATTCATACCTAAAACAACACCTTATGTCATAATATAAGCCCTTTTGATCAAGGAAAACCTATGATTTTGTCATAGTAGTTGACTAGGTCACTCTGTCTTCCAAGTCTACAGGTTAGCTCTTTAAAAGTGAGTTGAAAATATGTTTTTAGGAAGAAAATTAGGAATATTATGACTTGAAAAGGTGTAAAAAGTGTTAAAACTCCCCATATAATAGTTGAAAGCATCTCAAATAGTTCTATACCCTTCTTTTTTTTCAAAATCCTATAAAAGTATGGATTTATGACACTTATATATAGTGTCCATATAACTAAATTACATGGGTGGAGTTCCCTCTAAGTGTAATTGAAATTTTAGGTGTTTTTCAACACATTATAGGGTGTTAGGACACTAAAACATCAATAATTATAAAACTGGGTCTGCTTAGGGTTTTATGGAGGTTTTGGGTGTCCACTACTCTTAGTAATGATTAATAAAGTACATAACCATAATCAAAAACTCTTTCAATGGATTTTAGGTACATAGACCTATTAAAATTCTCTGAGGATCTTGGATTCCCATGTAAATACTGTGCTAATATGTGAACTTAGGGAAGTTGGCTTGTCTCCTTTTATAGGTAGTTTAAACATGCTAACATCTTAACCTTTATTCATAAAGGTAGGACCCTCATTCCCACTCAATATTAAATTGATTTAAAGTATTTTTTAGTCCTTATTACCTAATAATATAATTTAACTTGAACCCTTTTTTTTTGGGAGATATGAGCATTTGAACAGGGGGATTGAATTCACTATCTTGATTGTGTGGTTTAAGCTAGCCTCCAAGGACCAAGATGACCTTTTTATGTACTACATTTCTTAGAAACATCTTGTATATGACATTTACCATCCAATTATACCTTATAATTATTTTAAGTTTATTAGAGGTGTTTGAGAGTGTCTTCATAGTGATACTAGAGATCTTAGGCTTAAGATAGGATTTGGCACTAAGAGGCCTCAACTATGTTTTGGGGGTCTAAGTGACCTATATCTATTTTAGTGACTATAAGATCATTAGATCACCCATTATCTATTTCAAACTTTTTCAACTCTCTTCAATGATCAAATTTTGACCCTACTCCTCTAAGTATTCTCATCCTTAACCTTAGGGTTTATGTGTGAGTAGGGATGGGAAAGCCTGAGATCTAGGTTCAATGCTTTCTACCTCACCTAAGATTTTTAACACTTATAAAGTAATATTATTACATCCAAATTTCATCCTCTTTAGGTATGTTTATCCCTCTATCAATCACTTTGACTATCAGATATTGCTACTTCATGAATATAGGTCTATGTAGGTCTATCCTTTTGGTTAGCCCTCAAGGGCACCTTGACTTGAAGTCTAAGTGTTGTCACCTCAAGGAGTATATGGTAACCTTTAATTAATATATCTAATTTCCTTATAACCCTTTATGAATTCCATATTCCCTATCTTGGCTCTAAACCTTCAAATAGTGCACCTAGTCTCATCATAGGCTGCTAGGAGACTAGGGTCTGTTTGAGACATAAAAGTGAATATTCTCATTGATTATCTAGCCCTTAGGATATAATGAGTACCGTTATCCAGTAATAAGGGTCATTTTCACCAATTTTAATATCTTGAATACATTTCTATAGATTTCAACACCTCGACTTTCTCAAAAACTATCTATATGCATTTAACTATGTCTTAACACTTAGAGTTTACATTCTCTACCAAAAACCTTTGTATATTGATGGAGATATAGATAAGTTATTGGATTTAACCAACACCTATACCTATTCATGTGTTCAAACTCTCACTATCCTCCTTGTAAGACACCATAACTTAGTTTGTGTGCTAACTTAATGATGGTTTGATCAAAATAGGGACCTACAGGATGGGGCCTATAGGTCAATTTTGAATATGTAGGCTATAAGACACTTCATAAATCATTTGAATCTACTAACACTATCAACCATGATGTTTCTATTATCACTATTTGATTATTCATAAGACACATATCAAGCACATGATCACCTTGACTTGTCCTATCTCAGTGAGCATTATGGCAATCATATGATAATAGGTCTCTCTCTTAGGATTTTGAATTTGAATAAATATAAATACCATGTTGAGAAGATATTGAATTAATCCTAGTGTCAATAAAGGGTTTTAAATGATCCACTCAATTTAAGATATTCATTAAGGGCTCAAGGTTCTTCTTGTCTAGAATTTAGTTGATCTCTTCTTAACATGGCTGTAGGTGTTATTTTGGCACATCTATATGGACTTAGTATCCTATGGAAAACCTATGGAATAAATGAATTTAATGAGTATAAATACCTTATAGCTTCCTTTGGATTTTGTTTCCATTTTATATTTAAATTTTCATTTGTTTGGTCATCTCCATTTCAATCATAACATTCCAAAGGAGTATATATAGGTGACTATTATACTTAATATTGTAGGTGTTTTCATTTCCTTTCTTGGATGGAGTGATCATTGATATCTACCTTATTATTTAGTGTGAACCTTACCCTTACTCATATGAATGTTTCCTCTTACCATAAAAAAGGGGTAGTCCTCCACATACATCAACACTACTGTAGGCATGCACTTGTATATGTGGACTATATACAAGGGTTTGTGAGATGAGATTATGAGGGAGAAAATTGCTTAGATCCATTTTAAATATATCATAAAATTATATCACATTCTCCTCTATCTCCTTAGGGTGTCCATTCTCTTGACCACACCATTATTTATACATATGAGGCTCCACACATTATTCTTGGAAACTCTGCTATAGTTGGCCTAATTGACTGACTGTAGGTGGTTATTAGCTTACTTGGTCAAGTATATGACCCATATAGGTCCAAATTTACATGATCTCATGGTTATTGATGATTATAAGGTGTATCTAGGTCTATTCACACGGTCTAGCCTTGGAATGTAGGATGGATGGAGGAGGGTGATTATGGGGTGATATGGAGTTAAAGCATGAAAATAGGGTTGAGGCACAATGAAAGAAACATGGTGTGGTAAGGTATGAATATGTCATGAAATTAATTAGGAAAACCCTTCCAAGATAATTTACATAAACCTTAAAGACCTTAAAACACATACCTATGCAAACATAGCATTTTGGAGGTAGAGAAAGGACATATACAGTCAAAACATGGAACCTATGAATCTTTGAGGAACCTTACTATTTGCTAAGAACCTTAATCTTTACTAAACTAATAGAGTGAGATTTTGAGGCAAGGAGAGTGAATTATAGGCCTATGAGGCTGCCATGGACACTAAGAAACTTTCTCATAAGGATGTGATGATGACATATTATGATTCTAACACCTCCTTTCATGTTCTTAGTTACATTTGAAGGCTTTGCATATGCCATTAAGCAACACACAATCCTAAAAGATAGTGAAATCCAGATGCATATGAATTAATTATTTGAAGACACCATTTGAGATGGTATGAGGTTATTGGACCTCAATTTGGGAAAATAGACATGGTGAAGATCAAACACTCTCCTAGTCCTTTAACAAAGTCAACTCCTTCTAGAAAACACTCAAACATTCTGTTCATTATCCAAAGCTGACTATAGACCCTTATATTTTGGTGTTTGTTGGTTTCATGAGCTCACAAATGTGATTAAAAAACTAAAAATGATATGAAAGGTTCCTTCAAGACCTAAAAAATAAGATCAATCACTTGTTGAATAGAAAAGATAGAAAATCATGAAAACCATTATGTTACATTTTGGCTATGTAGATGAGGATAGTGAATAGATCACTTTAATTTTTAGTGTTTATTTATAGAGATTAAGGGAATAAACCTAAAACTAATTTCCATGATTGTAATGTCAAGGGATCCCCTTACTCTATCCAATATACTAGCTCATGATATTCTCTCTCATGCCTATACTATACATAAACGTGAAGGCCTGTCTAAGCTTACAAAGAAGGTAGATGAAGTGAAGGACTAGTTTTGAGTTTGTTTGACATTATTTCACCATGAAACTTGTTTTAGACATTAGATATGAGCCACCCTATAATTATATGACTCCATATATATAGTTGAGTTTGTACAGTTTTATACAAGTATAGAAAACTCTTGAAAAAGTGCATTTTATTGCATTTTCTTCAAATGTATACCTTTGATCCACCATTTTATGGAAATATAAGAGGGAACATGAGTTAATAGACCATTTTCAAATAGGAAACATGTAGGAGGAAGGGGAAGAGCCATAATTTGGCATGTGGGGCCCATTTAACTAATGAAAAGGTGTGAGTGGGTCTCAAAATGGGATTTGAAGGTTATGAAACATAAAATGGTGGAAATTATGGCATGAATAAGACATTTAAGACCTCCTTTTAATGTAATTCATCAAAATACTTCCCCTTTCTAAGGTTTTACAAGGCAAAGTAAGATTATTTAAAGTATTTGGAGGGGTATTGATGGTTTTAAGGGTGATTTGAGGTGTTAAATGGGCTTAGATGAGTGTATCATGAATAATGAACTTAATAAATGATTGATCCTCATATTATCACCTCAAAAAATGTTAAAACACCTTTACTAGACTTCTTAGACACCTTAATGTTCTCTTGATTCACTCCAAGATAATAAGGACCATTGTCATCTCACCAAAAGACTGAAGACACTCATGGAATAATGGATTAAAGAATGCCTTATGACACATCATGATACTTATAACAAGATTAAGAGACTCTTAGCAAGACCAAAGATGTCATGACTGTGCTAGAGATCATCATAAGTAGGCTATGGTGGTTGTCACCATTTGTTTTTTGACATTAAGGGTTGAAATTTGGCATGTGAGGAAAAAATTTCAATATTAACATCTAAAGTATCATATAAAGAACAAATTAAAGGGATCCAATCTCTTTCCAAGCATCATGAAGTATGTAAATAGTTTTAAGAGGTTTCCATGAAGATCCAAGCATGTTTTAAAGGTTCTATGTCTATAAGGCCTTGTTGAGAATCCAAAGGGTAACTATCAAGGTTGGTAATAATCCATAAGAGGTTATAAATAAAGTTTTAGTATCCATGTAACCTTCAAAGAGAAGGACTAAATATTATAAGCTACCTAACAAGCTAAGAAACCTAAATGGTAGGTCTGATACAAGTCTATAAGCTCCTATTAAGGAGATAAAGCATGAAATAGATATTTATAAGGATAAATAAAACCATTAATTATTGGTTTAAATCATTTTATAAGAAGCATGAGGTATAAAATCCATTTACAATCCAAAAAAACAAGTTTTTAGGGGTTGTAATTGACCAACCATCATGGCCAATCACATTTCTTATTATGTATGGTATGAATAAAGTTTTTGGGGGAATTTTGACAAGTATTAATGAACCTCATGGTGATTTACATACTTATTGAGATATTACAAATCATGTGGATCCAATAAAATCCTTACAAATAGTCTTGAGAGTCACTAAAACCCTAAACCTATGAGTACATATTTTGATGGTTTTTAAGGATTGTAGAGGCAATATGGAAAGTTTATAGGTTTTCAAACCTATTTTTAAGGTTACATAGGGTTTTATAGAAAGGTTAGAATAATGTTTACAATGTTTTTAGATAAAAAACAAGGTATAGATCTAAAGTTTTAATGTTTATATGATTGTATCAAGCATATCAAAAATTGTTAATAGAGTTTTAACACTTCTAACCAACTCAATAGACTTGCAAGGTGCTAGAAGGTTTCCATTATTGATCAAGAATATATAAGCATGATTGAATAATTATTATAAGATTTAAACATAGTTTATAAGGTATCCATAACCTTATCATAAATGTTTTAGGTCTTCAAGTTCTAAAAGCATGTTTCTAAGGGTTTTGAGCTTGTTGAATGAAGATTATAGGTCTAGAATGTAGAGTTACATAAGGATTCAAGTGTTTCTAATACTTATTGATCTTAAAACATAAATTAATGTATATAAATGTTTACATGATGTTATAAAATATAGTATATAAATTTTTGTGCTCATAGATGAAGTTGTAGGTCTTAGTTTCACTTTTCTAAGCTTTTTTAATGTTATCATAAGGCTTCGAATAGTTACAATCATCATAAAATGTTATAAATATTCAATCATGACTATTATAAAGAGATAAAAGTTTTTTAAAACCTAATAAATCATCAATAAATCTCAAGGAAAAAGATCACAAGGTTCAAAAGCTCTACATACAATCTCAGTGAAGATCTACGAGTTCTAAGTGTTGCAGTCCTGTAAGTTTGAAGATACATAGGTTTCAAGATTTATTGAAGTTTAAAAGACTAGAAGAAAATGTTTTCATGGTTTATAATGAATAATAAGAGGGTTTTTAGAGACTCTAAACCTAATACAAGTCTAAATCAAAGTTTTAAGAGTTTTCATGATCTAAATAACTTCTTGCAAGCTTTCAAGAGAGGAATACCATAGGTTTTCATAGTTGAATTCAAGTTACCAAGGTTTTAGGAAGGATCCAAGATTATATGACCTAAAAATAAAAAGGATTCATGGGTATATATATCAAACACTCACCTATAGGTTTTTTAAGGTCTAAAAAATAGGTTTCAATCATTATCTTAGACCCTAAAGGCCTACAAACTTCTTACAAGGCTTCCTTGGCCATATTATCAATTTAAGACTTCCATACAAGTATTGAATTGTTAGCCAACATCTCATACAAGTTTATAAGATGGTTTGGATCTCTCAAAACCTACCAATAGGATATCATGCTCTCAAATACATTTTAGGAAATATGTAGAAAGATTTAATGATGATGAAGAAGATAATAAAGATACTATGATTGATCAAGAGGAGAACACTATATTAAGACCTAAATCTCATGTTATGCAGTAAGATTTATTGATGTTGAAATAAAAATAGGGTTTTTAGCATGATATAAGATCCTAAAAGGGTGCACATAGGTCTATCAATGAGTTCTATGATTGATGAAGAAGAGAATGCATAGTTTTTTAAGATGTAAGGTAATGATAAGGCTTCTAAAGCATGAGTAAGACCCTCATATAAGTTTTCATGCATGAATTAGAAGGTTTTCACAAGGTATAAATCATAAAACAAGGTTTTGGAGTTTTTTTCAACATCATCAAACAACTTATAGGCATACAATAATGTTTTTAAGGTTTCATGATGAAAAGATTCTAATGCAAGGTTGTCTCATGATGTTGTTAGGACAAAGATAAAAGTATTTCTTATTATATGCCAAGTTTTACATAGGTTTCATGATTATCAAGGCTTAGATTTACGTTCTTGAACATGTATATGAAGGTTTCAAGTGTAGAAGTTAGAGTTAGACAAGTTTCAAGAAAAATTGTATGTTTTAAGATAGAGAACATAGAGTTTTCAAGCATGATTAGGAGAATAAGTAGGTTTAAAACTATCTTCTAGGGTTACCATGGTGATTAAAAATACCAAGACAATATTTTTTTAAGCTCTAAAGACCTACCAAATAGGTCTGTAGATTTATGACCAAGATTTTGAGCTATAAAACAATAAGTTACAAGTCTATTATAAATTTTTAAAGATTTATAGTAGGGTTTTATGTAGAGATTGAAGCCTCCTACAAGATCAAGAAGACAACACATAGTTTTCATGATTATTATAAGCATCATCAAAGGTTATAATGAATTTTAAAACAAGACTATTATGCTAGTTTCAAACATTTACATGGCTATTACAAGCTTACTGAGTGTGAGTCATAGGTTTATAAAACTCTAAGCAAACCCAATGGGTCTCCATAAGGTCTGTATGCTTGATTAAGAGTTATGTTACAAAGGATTCATGATGACATGATAAAAATAGGGGTTCTAATATTTCAAGTTTTATTGATGATACAAGGTATAAAACAAGTGATTTCATCATCTCAATGAAGGATATAGGATTGAAAGTCAAGGATTCACTATTTTTAAGCATCATTTAAAAGCATATATAGATTTTTGGTAGTGTTGTTAATAATAAAAGGTATTTAAAGAGGGTTTAAAGCATTCAAAAGAATGAAAACACCCTAAGAAATATCTAAGGACTTAAATAATCCTTACTTAAACTAATGAATGGTTTAATTTTCTTGAAAAACAACCACAAAAAATGGAAACAAATGGAGACATGATTCTTAAGAATTAAAACATTCTTAAAGTGATTGGCATTGATGAGAACATGTACAAAGTCTCTAGATGAGTGAGTTAGCATATTTACATGTAGTAAAATTAGAAAGGGTTCTAACCATTAAGAATAGGTCAAGACTAATTACATTATCTTCAACCATGCATGCCCAATAGGAAGTGGTGAGTTTAAGGCTATTTAAGGAAAGAATATTAGGTCTATTACAAGAATATAATAACATGAGATGATCTTTTGAACAAATATATCATGGATAAACCTTATCAAGGAGACAAATAGAGTGAAGATAGGGTGGATTAATCTCCACTATACCAATCATCTAAGTAGGTCTACATGAAACAAGTCCAAGCATTGAAAGGGCTTAATGTTTTCAAGTTATTAGTCTCTCTTCCTACACATGACTGAATTAATAAATGTATTTGAGGAAGCTATGATGTATCTTATTCTCTAACTTATTTTATTATATATATATATATAAATGAAAATGAATTTTTTAGGAACCCTCTACTTTGGTGTAGTAATATTCTACTCATTTGAAAATTGTAACACTATATTTAGCCTTGAAATCAATAAATAATTGAGATTACATTTCTTAAAAATTATTGAATTTTGTGTGTAATCTTTGTATTATTGATCTTTGATTATAGAAATATATTCTTCCCTTGTATTATTGTCTAATCCTTACCTTCGTGCATAATTATATTATTTTCCAAGTTGTATGTTGTATATAATCAGGTTTATGTATATAAATATATGTGTATTCTCATCATTTGAACCTTTTTCAAGGTGATTTGTGATCCCTCTTAGTGCTATATTAGGCTTCTTACCTTCATACAAAATAATTTTATGAGAGAATTATGAATTTGAAGATTGTGTAGAAGAGTCAATTTAGAAGGTTGTATTATGTTAATTCAAGCAAGTTGAGGAGTTATCTAAGCTTTGGTGCATCACCACATTGTATTTTTTAGTTCACTCATATTGTCTTTTCCATGACAAGAAGCTTATAAACAATTATAGATAAATATTTCTAGTATTTTTTTAGGCTTGCAAGCTAATCTTACATTAGGTGCACTTAGTTTTTGTAGGAGATAGCCTTTTTTATAGATTCATCCCAAAGAGATAGGGTCCCACACCTTGGGGATGTTCCCATTATTACACTAAATCAAATGTATTGACCAAGAAGGTGTAATATTCATGTGATAATAACTTTTGGCATGCATTATATGACACTCAATTCCATTGAGTGAAAATTTTTAGATAAGAAAATTGGTGGTATTCTTGGAAAGTTACATATTTGAATACATTCTACAAGTACTTGATGACTCTACATGTTCCTAGTTTCAAATCAGTCCCATCCTTTTTTGCTAAGAGTGAAGACAGGAACTTATTCAAGAGGTAAGGACTTTTATTTTAATGAATTAACTTTTTTTCCATCAATAATGAGAATAAGATCTAGGTCACCTCTTTTAAGGTCCCAAGCCTCACCTCCTATAAAGTATCAATCCAGACCTCCCTTTGGTAGGTTTATTAAGCCAAGAGAAAGGTTAGTTCTAATATCATACATGGCTCAACCAAGAAATTATATTTTTGTTACTTTCAATGGAGGTATCCCTCTTTCCCTTTCTCAATGTGATGAAATTATAGTTACAACCTTGAAGAGTATACCTTACTTTACTAGTGAAAATAACACCACTCATATAGAGCACATTTAATACATTACCAAAATATGCTCAATCCATAACATTATAGCATATAATTTAGCTATTAGACTCATTTCCATTTCCCTCAAATAAAAACACTTCAATGGTATATGGGATTGTAGCCTAACTCAATACATAACTGGGATGAACTAGAGGAGAAGATTTAAAAATAATTTGGGGATAAAAATGACCATATATACCTAATGGATCAGCTTACCACTATCAAAAGAGTTCCTCATGAAGTCATGGTGGACTTAAATTTTAGGTTTTAGAAGACTTGGGATAGGATTCCACCACTAGTCAAGACTTCTCCAAACACTATATTTATATACTTTTTGAGAGCCTTAAATAGTGATGTGGCTATTATGATTCAGTCCATGGGAGGAACCATATTAAATTATGCCTATGAGATATCTATAAGAGATGATAATTACCTAATCTAAGTTGAAAAAATAGATCCTAGACCACCAATACCTCTTTTCCCCATTTTTTCACCTAATAAGCCCATTAATCAACCTATTAGCAACCCAGAGAGTACCTTGCTTGAAGTCTAATTGATTAGGATCTCATTCACACTTGGACTAACATTGGAATGATCTAAGATGTGGGACACATGAACTTAGACCAAACCTCTAGTTTTGATGAGGCTAGCTCCTTTGATGTATCACTTTGCTCTGTGTACTCAAACCTACTAATTTTTGGGATGAAAAGGGTTAGAAGGAAACTAAAAATAAAATTATATTATAATTTTGGTGATACACCTATATTTTTGGTTTATCCACTCTATTTTAACTCATAAAATACTTAATAAGATAATACAATGACTGAATCTATAATTTTAAATGAATATTATGCATCAATAATTCATATAGAGGTTTTAATAGGTGATAAAAGCATGAAGGAAATTATGGAATAGGAATTTATTCAAGGCACTAAGTGGTCAATTATATCCACTATTAGCTTAGTCAAATGACATCAAACATTGAACATGACTTGCATAAGTTAGCATACTAGTAATTAAGTGAGATTAAGACCTGACAAGGGAGAAAACACTACCACATGTGCAAATAAACTAAAATAAAAACATTATAATAGAATAATGGAATATGAAAACCATCATTTTATTCATCTTAGAAAGTTACAAATTTTAAACTTTGTAGAGTCTAGTCATGCCCAAGAGAGGGATATTGAAATTTGGCTTGAAGGCCTGAATATATAAAAAATAAAAGAGAAAAAGACAAGAGATTGACATTTAATAAATAACATAAAGTGAAATAAACATAATTCAAGTCCAATTTGATTTATAATTTGTTAATAATATCCTTAAAAAAGTATCCTTGTGTCAAAACCTTGCATGATCTTCTTTTTGGCATTAGAATAAGAGGTGGGCTATCTTTGACTTATCAAACTCCTTTTGAATAAATAATATGACATATTTTGGATCGTTTATAAACTTTAAGTGAGTTTAAGTTTAGTGAAATTCCTCTCTTGTATGAAAACCATGAATAGATGCATGATGCTAGTCAACTAAAGTGATTGGCACTTTAGGACTAGTTAACTCCACTTTAGCCCTTCCTTGCATGAAATGGAAATTAAAGGCTAGATGTGCATGTAAAATATACATGAATTATTATATATGTGGAATGAAAATAAAACATGATTTCCTTTGAAGTTATTTTAATGCCATTCTTTACTTGACTTGTTTAATCAAATAGGCCTATTAGGCCAAATAGTCCTAGTAGCCTAAATTTTACACTTGATGGATCTTGAAAACTTATATGAAAACCATGAAAAATAAAAAAAATGATATTTAGGCCTTTAAAAATTATAAATATCATGAAATATCTCTTTTTGATGAAGAAAAACTTGCAACTCAGTCAAACTAGTTGACTGGGTCAAAACTACCTTAATTTCTTGTAGACTAGCTACTTTTGGTGAACTGGTAAGGAAACTTCTAGGCATATTTTTTACCATAAAAATATTTTAAGATGAAGAATAAGTCTCAAGATTCAATATCCATGAATTGGATTTCATGTAAACTACCATGTACCTCATCTTATGTGCTTTTTTATCTCAAAAACTTACTTACTACCCTGATTCGTACAATTCCATATAAATAATTACCATTTATGGGACACTATCTAAGTATACTTAATGTTTGAATAAGTTTTATGTTGATCCATGAGGTTTTCATGGCAATAAAATTGACTTGTCTTAAAATTGGTCATTATGAGGGTTTGGGAGGATTTTAGAGGTGAACCTTCTTAATGATGGTTCATAAAGTATAGACCTCCAAACCCAAACTTATTGCCATTAATATTAAGTATATAGACCCCATCAATTTCTATGAGAATATTGGGTTCTCATGTAAAAGGTATGAAAATATAACCACATGAAGAAATTTTCTTGTAGGGTTTGCAAGCATTCTAGACATGCTTACGCTCTTAGAAATTGTTCATAAAGTATAGACCTCAAATAACCTCAATTTTTCATTAATTATAATTTCATATGGATCCTCAAATCATTATAAGATAATTTGGCCAAACTCTTCACGTGGTGAAATATATGAGCACTTGATCATAACTAAAAAATTTGAATTTCCTCCAAAGAATTGAAACTAACTCCTAAAATGATTTTCCCCAATTGAAATAATCATTATGGGTCCTGTACCATCTCATTCTATCAATCTCAATGTGCCATCTTGCATTTTAGTGCCTGGAGATGCCTTTTGGTGCTATAGGCCTTCCAAGCCTAAAACTAAGTTTTAGCCTAAAACTATGTTTTGGTGCATGTGGAACCTATGAGAGATTATTATGGATAAAATCAAATTTTTACCATCCAATTTCACCTTTTATGTCTTCTTTTTTCTGTCTAAGCTCCATTTTGCTTTGGTGCTTCTAGGATTACCATGGGGTTTCTTGCATACATGGCCTATGTGACCTTGGATCTCTGAGTCTACCTATATTATTATCTTTAATAAGCTCTAAAAATTTGTTATAATTAAAAAAATGTCTTATAAATCTCTCTTCAGGTCTCATATATCTTTGATAAGTCTCAAAACAAGTAAAAGTATCCAAACAACCATAGGCCTATTTACTTGCTTTAGCCCTCAAGGGCATGTCTTGCTTATATTAGGGAGTTTTATCACCTATCATTAGGTGTATGAAGATTTAAAAACATTTTCTCATTCTTGAAAAACACTTTAATTAACTTAGAAACCTCTATTTCACCTTGAAATGCACAAAAATCTCTTCTAGCTCCATCATGGCTATTTTGAGACAAGCAAGGGACTATGTCAAAATAGTGAGGTTATCCATGCTTAAAAATAACATTAATATGACATGGAAGATTTATCAAGTCCTAAGGATCATGTGTACCAAATCTAGGTTCTTAATTCTACCTATATATGCCAAAACACTTCAAAATCTCATAAAACTACCTCTTAATGAGTTAACTATGTATGTGACTATATGAGATGCATGTTGGTGAGTATTTTGAGGTTTTATTGAATTTATTTTTTACTAAACACCATATTCATCATCATTAATAATATTAAATAATCATAATTCCTATTGAAACATTCATTTAAATAATAGGGTTCCATCATGGACCACTATGCTTGAACACTCATCACTATTTTGGAAATAAGCCTGTCTAGAAGGCTGTAGGTGTGATTTTAAGGTGAAAATAATTGTATAAAGAGTGTTTATATCACCATATATACCTTATTGAATCATTAAAAATCATAATAATATTTGGTACTCATAACATTTTCTTTAAATCATGAACCTCTACCTTAAACCAATATGTTCTCATACTATTTACCAACTTGAGAGAGGGTTTGCTTTCTTAAGTAATAGTAGTTGTTAGTTTACAAGGTAAAAGACATAGTCTTTGAGTTTTTGGAAACCCTCTCATCTTGTTAATAATCCTATACATAATTATTCCTCTATTTATCTTCTTTTGAAAATCAAACTTCTCTTGAAACCCACTACTAGTTGACCCTTGCAACTTGGAGGTATGGCTGCCCTTGAGTATGGTTTTAGGTGAGTAATTCAAGGTCTGATTTTGAATATAGTACTTGATTATATTTTTTATAACATAAATATATCTTGATATTATAATATTTCATGTCTTGAAAAATCTTGTTTGTATCTGTAAACTCCTCTAAGACCATTAGTCCTCGACTTTCATGAACTAGTTGGAAGGTAGGATTGTAATCCTAAGTGACTGTAGGTGTAGGTTTATTAAGTTGGATATAGTTGACTATAAAAATGTGGGCATATATCCTTGATTTAATCCCTTTGATGGGTTTTAAACCTCACTAATCTATAGAACCATTGATAACCATGAAACTTCACAAAAGGATCTCTTTGCCCTATTCCTCTTGAGCTTATAGATAAGTTTGAGTCCTTATATGACTGTATGGTGATGTGACTGGGTCTTTTATAGATTTTAAAAGCCCAAAAACCTTATAATAAGTATAATTTTTTAATGGGTTAAATATGTATAATTGGATACCTGAACTCAAACTCATTTTACCAAAAAAAATTATCTACCTTCATAACTTGATGGTTTCTTAAGAAAACTTCTTTGAGACTATATAGAAACACCCATACAATCAACTGTAGGTAACTATAGTTTAGAAATATGACATTTTATAATTTATTGGTAAAATATATTCATGTATTTTTATCCTACTTACCATTATTATTTTCTCATAAATACTCTATGTGACATGTTGCTTTATCATAGACCTGTCTGTTCTCATTTCTTTCATACTTGGAGCTCTACCTATGTAATCATGGCTGTAAATAGTCATCTATGAGTTGAAATGACCAAAAATATCTTGGTTTATCTTTAGAGTATACATTTAGGTACAAAATTTATGACCATATCTTTGAAACAACCTCCTTCATATGTTCATCATCTTCTTTTTAACAAATATTCTCACACATGCACTTGACTATCATTTATGATGCCCTTTGTATGGAATATGAACAAGGTCTTTTGTGCTTAGAGAGTGTGAAAAAATAATAAGATATCCTTTATTCTCTCTCATCATGATGATCTCTAAACTCAATACCCTCCTTGAAATGTTCAAAATCCTTGATGTATACTTAAAGTACCATTCACCTACTTGACTGTAGTTCCTTCTTGGTAGTTGTAGGTGTCCTCACAGGTGGCTATAGGTCAAATTTATTATGCATTTCCTGATGGTTCTTGATTCATACCTATAAATTTATTTAATCTCTATATTTAGGTTAATAAACCCTATGTTTAGCCATACATTGGTAGTGTTTTAACCTCTCATTACCTGTAAAGGTCTCTTAATTTTGAAAAACCATTATATCTATAGGAAGTAACCTAAATAGACCTCTAGGTTAATTTTAGTGTTATTTATCCCTATTAAAAGCTTAAATATATCCTTCTTGAGATCTATGTTGAGTTCATTAATCACAATGTTTATCTATGTATTCTAGTGGTCAATTTCCACAAGTCTTGAAGGCATAAAGAACTCGACTATTGTAGCCTCAATATAGTCCTATAGGTGTCTTTAAAAACCTTGATTGAGAGAATATGAGTGTATCTTAAGTGTTTATGACATGAAATGAGATCTCATTTGGATTATAAACCTCATTTAACTATTCATCTTCACCCAACCCTCATGTCATAAAAAAAACTCTCAATGACCATGTACTTTCTCTCTCATAAGATGACTGTACTATGATTATATTATACATACATAGATTGAAATTGGCCATAAATAAGGATAAAAACTCTTATATTCTCCTTGTAATTATCTTGTAGGTTCTCCATCATGTAATAATTGAGATTAAACATTCAAGAAGGTATCTATCCTCTTTGATGATAAGATAATGCTATTGATGTCTTAACTATGGGTGGCCCTAATTATAGCTTGACTTATGGTCTATAAATATTCTTTGAGTAACCATGATGGAATTTTTTATGTGTTGGATTATCTTTGTAATAGATTCATGGTGTGAAAATGAATTTAAGGGGATAAAACCATGAATGGAGGTGGAAAAGAATATGATTATAGTGAAAAAAGACAATGTATGATAGTGTACGAGAGATGGAGTGACATGAGGACCAAAGGAGTATACCAAGACCAAGTTCAAGATCCATATGCAAGCATGAGGATATCCTTAACCTGATGTATTAATTTGGAGGCC
This sequence comes from Torreya grandis, assembly GCA_037957365.1. Taxonomy (NCBI): domain Eukaryota; kingdom Viridiplantae; phylum Streptophyta; class Pinopsida; order Cupressales; family Taxaceae; genus Torreya; species Torreya grandis. The sequence goes on along the minus strand of JARHVA010002394.1, from coordinate 675,841 downwards.
ATCAGAGGAAGACAAGAAGGAAAAATTAATGTTAGAGGTACAATCATAGAGAGGGGGGTGAATCAGTGATGAAAGAAAATTAACTTTAATTATAATTCTTCAAACTCTTAACCATTCAACATAAAAATTCATGAAGCATATAAACCATTCATTGCAATGAACAAAGAAAACCATGCACGATCAAAAAACATAACATATGAATTATGTGGGAAACCTTCATGGGGGATAAAACCCACTCTCAAGCTTACAAACACATGGACGATAGTCTTATAAGATATCACAAACAAGAGAATTTAGTGAAGCACCCACTTCACATGGATCACCAACCCCTAAGCATGGAAAAACACCCACTTACCCTATATTTTGAGCACCCACACAACACCTTATAATATCAATACCTCCAAAAATTTGATTGCCTTACAATCTAATGGAAAAATAATGAATAATAACTCTCTTCAACCCTTCAAACTTTTTCAAGCCTTCACACACAATAAATGCATCCAAAATAACATTTTGGATCACTCTACACCTTTTTGCTCATCCTCAATCATCAAACCTATAAAAAACTATTACAAAATTATAAACATGACTAGTAGGTCACACACATATCCCTCACACTAATTTTCTCTTCAGTCCATCAACAAGATTACTCACACTTCTCTTTTCTTCACACGTTCACTCTAGAAACCTTCATATTTGATTTTATTCTTTATAGAGACTACATGATCACCAACTTCTTGGTAGGCCACAAGACATTACTTAAACCTTAATTATTATATACAACTTAGAAAAAATATAAACACCAACTTCATAGGCTGACCATAGCTTTGATAGATCACCCTTAAGTATCAACACCTTTCAATTAGGCCTAAGTAGCCATTTTAGGTCCATGGACACCTATTCATCCTTTTAACACTTCATCAAAAAAATAGAAACACAAGACCAATTAAAAGCACATATGTCCATGCCACATGACCCATAAAACATCCTCAAGTTATTACATTCATCACTACAGACATCTGCATATGTAAAACCTATTAATCATTTGCCTTTTACATGAAAACATCATGAATATACAAATAGTCAACTTTTAGGCAATGGTTCATACTAAATATGGATTGGTCAAACCTTGAAAACCCATATAGATGATTTTTAGGGAGTCTAAAACATTTTAAAATAGATAATTCACTATTAAACATCCAAACATCATCAAGAAAAACTCAAACATCCTTCTCGGGTCACTTGCAGAAGAAAGTCAAACCCTTAGTCAACTTTGAACCATGATAACTGCAATTTTACAACTATTCAAACCTCTAAATCATTTTTTTTGGATTTCCCTTGACGTTGTCTACAACTTTTATTTTTAATGTATCATAAAATTCATCCATCATCAAAATTTATAGGTAAAACATTTTAGATTGGTTTTCCTTTGTAAATTCAAATATTTGAATTCCAACGGTCACTAAAAAATGCAAATTTGACAATGGAAAATGATGAAATTAGCCTAGAGAGAAACTTTGCATTATCATAAATTTTTATAGATATCATATCAAGGTCTATAATTTTAAATATATGTTCTAGGCACAAAATTGAATAGACCCATGTGATCAATTTCTTCTGACACCTTCACACATGTGAATCTTGAAATCATTAATATGCTTACTAAGGAAACTCTACCAAGATGACTAGGATAGCTTAGACCTTTACAAGACTACTCAGATGGATTTATCTCAATTATATAAGTATATTAATCACTCCTTATACCCCATATTACCCTTCGAACATGGTCAACACATCATTAACATCCATCATCTTGCCTAACCAAACAAACACTACAAGGTCCATGCATGATCACTAAGGCACACTTTATCATTGAATTACTAGCATACTTGACACCTCATGAAAACTCTTAGACACATTGGAGACATAATTGACAATGCTTAAATAATATCCCCCTTTTTCATTGATGTTAACACTTGTAAACACCAACATAAAGCTATGCATATACTCTTTCTCCCTCTACAAACACTTTTTCCCCCTTTGACATAATGACAAAGTGGGATTACTTACTGATCATAAGGACTTGTAAACATTTTAAAATCCAAAATCAATAAGGTACCTCCTTTTAGATATGATATAAACTCCGCTATCATTGTGCATACCATTTCTTACCATGACTACCTCAAACTTGCTCATTAACAACACTCTTCTTTGACTATGCACTACTATATGAAGAATTAAAGAACAATATAATGAAAATGGTTGTGATCACACCTTAATAAAACTAAAAAAATCCCCCTAAGTCATCTAAAATTAGACACCCCTTGAGCACCTTCATACCATCTCCAACCATGATGAAACTTCATAGTTGCCTTCAAATTTTCTCTGACAAGCCAACTCCATGATCACTAATAGATGTTAAAGCCATTATTAAATCATGAAATATTCTCAAAATATATTTAAAAACTCATATGATAACAATCATACCTTGGTATTTTGGATAAAATGACCAAAAAGTCCATTTAAATTACCTAGCCTTGTCTAGAGGCCTAGTAGCCCTACCTGAACCTTGTAGAGCCCATAACTTTCTATGTAGATACATTCATGAATTTAAATTACATATATGATACAAACTCATATTCCCCCTCATTCATACTTATTATAATCATCCAACCCTTCCTTTTCACCATAGCTCCTTCAAAAACTAGCCTACCAATTAGTCCTCCATTTACACAAATGCTCAACCATAGAGCAGACCATACACTTCCAAATGATTTTAAAATACTTTTTGAGAACTATTTTGGCCATTTAAATATATAAAGTATCCTTAGACCTCAAATCCTTTGGGAATATCATTAACCCATATGGGATAGAACACTAGGGCATCAAAGAAAAGTGTGGTCAACTTACCATCTTCTAGTCAATGCCAACTCCTAAAAATTCTCTCACACTTGGAGGTCACCAGTACACAACAACAGACCAATTCTTGAGTCCTGAATCCTTGGGGAACCCATATAACCATGAACATGGTTTTTGTCCTACTATCCCTTAACCAGACGCTGTCATACTCGAGAGCCATCAAAATTATTCAACTTGCCCTCAAAAGGCCTTCAAATCCTAAAACCACATGGAACACACTTTTATGAGGTAAACACACCTTTATATACCACAAAGTCAACTTGAAGACTCACCAATCTTCATTTGACACCTAAAAAGTTCATGGTTGTACCTATAGACCTTGTGTTACTCCTATCACTATGCCAAAACACCTTCAAATGATCATGTGATCAATATCACAACTTTAAGGCACCTTTTACATTTTTAAACATCAAATCCAACTAGACTCAACCCTTGGTTAACTTCATAGATCTCAAAAACACCAATTTTGCATGATGAACTCTCACTAAGTAGTGATCACTGAGTAAAATGGTCAAATTGAACAAATGGTTATAAATAGTTCTTTTAACCAACTTAGCACATATAAACCCATGTAATATACTTTGAAAAGTACCCTCCATACTCAAAATCAATATTACCTTCATTCTTCATGATTTTACCAACTAAACCAAGCTTTAAAGATTGACTAAAACTTGCCTTTAGGACCTATGTCTTGAATAGATATCTTAAATATTTCATCACTAACCATTGGATCAAGATCATGAAATTGTTTCTACCCCTTAAAAAATGACCTTATATGAAAAATATAAGGCTTGGAAACATCATATAATCAATTTTATACCATAAAGGCATTGGTCTTAAAGAACAATCAATAACTCTTTGTACATCTATATTGATTATAGCCTCTTGTACGTCACCTAGAGCACACCCACTTACTTCTACATATGAAATATGTCTCCTAAGAAGCATAAGTAGAGTCACCCAATTGTCATAGAGAGACTAAAGGTCCCAAAAATTATGAGACTCCCATATCTCCATGCCCTCACTTTTCTTGCAGACTTACCTCATCATCAAATTGACTTTGAATGAGTCCTTAACTTCATTCTTTCCTTTAAACTTGGAATCTTGCTTGATTATTTTGTCTACTTGGGTAGATAAGACTTGATCTTTGACACTTGAATTTTTACCCTATTATGTCATGACAAACAATCCATTTTTAATTTTTTTTTTAATTCATCTCCTTGGGTCTCCATTCATTATGGTTCCTTTTCTTCATGTTAGGATTTATATTCTTTGAAGTAGAATTTTGACCATTCATACAAAACCTTGCCATGTGACCTCTCTCTTGACGTTTGAAATAAATGAAGTTTATCTAATTGTACATACCTTGTGTATGGGCTACATGATGACTCCTTGAAGTTTCATTATCCCATTCATGCACCTGATCATTTGATTTCTTGATGAATGCATTACAAGATCTTTCAATATGACCAATCCCTTGACACTTATAGCAAAAGATGTCATGTTTTCCTTATGGATCAGTTGACTATCTTGAGTGATGATATTATTCATGCTTGTTATTATCATGCTAATAATCCCATATAAATCTCTTACTAGGATTTTTTTTCAATCAATGATCCTATGAATAAACTAATGATAATAATAATATTAACCATTGAAGGAGTTGTCATACCTTATTGCATTGGGTTTCTTGATTTGATTTGATTTTTTTTAGCTTCTGAACTTTTCATTTTTATTCATATTGACATTCTTCTTGTCTTTACTATCACTCTCCTTAACATGACTAGTCTTCTAATCTATCATCACTATCTTCTCAATCTACTTATCCTTTTGAACATCTTCATGAAACCCTAGGCTTGACTTATCATTTGAGACCTTTTGATTGATTAATAGGTCATTAAGATCAAGAGTAATTTTATCAAATTTTTGATATGTTTCAAGTTTTCTCATAGCTTAATCTAGTTTCATATGCAAAGAATCCATATCTAATTTATATTTAACACATTATTCTGAGATGTTGAGTGATTTCATCATGATATTTGACTTAATTTCTCAACCTTTAGTTAAAAGAGCCAATTTTTTCCTCATAGGTTTTGATCAAGGATGCTTGCTTTCTTTTATTGCCTTATATAAGACTCAACTCTTCCAAGATATTCAAATATTTGTCTTCACAAGTGACTTGATCATCTTATTCCTGTGATCTATCTCTAGAAAATATATCTCTACCTAAAGAACATTCACCTTCATCATCTTCAAGAGCTATGAAAAATGTATCATTATTCTCATTATGGGATGAATCATAATTATTTGATGTGTTTCCTTATTCTTTAGTAGATAAGCTACTGTCTTCTTCATGGTAAAGACTCTTACTACCTTTGTATGACTCCTTATTTCCATTTCTTAAATTGAAGATTTTTTTTACTTGTTAGGACCCTCAAATTTCATGCACTCATCCTCATGAGATTTCTTACGAGATTCCTTGTATTCAGACTTGCCTCTATCTAGGCACTTAGCTAAAAAATAACCAAATTTACCACATGAAAAACATGTAAAAATAATCTTACCTTCATATTTACCTGATCCTAATTCAATTTTATTGAAATCATGGCTTCAAGTTGATCTTCATTAAGATAAAAGTCTTCAAGACTTAACTTGATCTTCTTGCCATTTATTTCTTTGATCACCTTGAAGGCTACTTACTTCTTTGATGGTTTGTCCTCATTGACTCTCATCTCATAGGCAGTAAGAATGCCATGCAATTCATCCATATTCATCTTGGTGAGATCATGAGTTTCTTCTATATATATATTTTTAATCAAACTTGAGCGTGAAAGACCTTAATACTTTTTTAACTACAATAGCTTCTTCAATCTCCTCTCTAAGACCTCTGATCATGTTCACCACCTCATCAAACCTTAGAAGATAGGATGCCATAGTATCTTCTTACTTCATTTTGAGGCCTTTAAATTATCTTTTATAGGTCTATAATTTATCCAACTTAACCTTTGAATCACCTTCATAGATGATCTACAATTTATACCAAATTTCCTTGGTAGACTTGTAATGGATTACCTTAGTGAACTCAGCCTCTAATAGGCCACAAATGATAGCATTCATATCTTTATAATTGTTATCACTCAACTTCTTGTCAACTGCACTAGTTGGAGGAGTAAGGGGTGTAGAATACCCATCCATAATAGCTTTACAAATATCAAAACCTAGAGACATGATGTAGGTATTCATCCTTGCACTCTAAAAAGAATAGTTGGATCCATTGCATAATTGTACTTGCTTATTAGAGAAACCACATTGTATTTGATGACTACCCATTATACCTTTGATTACCTTCAAATGGTTAAACTTGTAAAGAACATATGGCTATGATACCAATTTTTATAGGTATAAACACTGAGAGGGGGGTGAATAAGTGATGTAATCAAATCAAATTCAGTTCTAATCCTTCAAACTATTAACCATTCAACATAAGCATTCATAAATCATATAAACCATTTGTTTTAATAAACAAAGAAAAACATGCGAGATCAAAGCACATAACACATGAATTACGTGGGAAACTCTCATGGGGGATAAAATACACTCTCAATAATATAAAAACATGGAATAAAATACTATAATAAATCATAAATAAGAGACTTTAGTGAAACACCCACTTCACAAGGAACACCAACCCCTAAGCATGGACAAACACCCGCTTGACATAGATGTTAAGCATCCACACAACACCTTTTGATATCAACACCTCCAAAAATCTGATTACCTTCCAATCTGATGAAAAAATAGTGAATATAAACTCTCTTAAACCCTTCACACTTTATTAAGCCTTTACACACAAACAATGCATCCAAAACAACCTTTTGGATCACTCTAACCTTTTTTCTCATCCTTAATCATCAACCATATAAATCACTATTAAAACATAAAAAACATGACCAATAAGTTACACACATATTCCTCACAATTATTTTATCTTTAATCCATCCAAAAATCTTATCAAAATTCTCTTTTCTTCACACATTCACTCTAGAAACCTTCATCTTTGATTTTATTCTTTATAGAGTCTATATGATCACCACCTTCTTAGTTGGCCATAAGACATTCCTTAACCCTTAAGGATTCTATCCCAATCATAAAAAATATAAAAAAAACCTTCATAGATCTACCATAGCTTTGATAGATCACCCTTAAGCAACAATACCTTTCAATTAGGCCTAAGTAGCCCTTTTAGGTCCATGGATACCTATTCGTCCTTTTAACACTTCACTGAGAATAATAGAAATACAAGACCACTTCAAAACACATAGGTTCATGCCACATGACCCATAAGACATAATAAAGTTATTAAATTAATCAATACACACCTCTACATATGCAAAACCTATTAATCATATGCCTTATACATGAAAACATCATGAATGAACAAACAATCAACTTCCAATCAATGGTTCATACTAAATATAGATTGGTCAAACCTCCAAAATCCATATAGATGATCCTCAAAGAGTGTAAAATATTATGTAATATATAATTCACTATGAAACATACAAAAACCATCAATAAAAACTTAAACATCCTTCTCAAGTCACTTGTAGAAGAAAATCAAACCCTCAGTCAACTTTGAATCATAATAAATGCAATTTTCCTTGATTTATCTTAAAGTTATCTACTAATTTTATTTTTACTCTATCATAAAATTAATACATCTTAAAAATTTATAATAAAAACATTTTATACTAGTTTTCCTTTTTAAATTCAAATATTTGAATTCCAATGGTCACTAAAAAATGCAAATTTGACTATAAAAAATGATGAAATCAGCTGGGGAGAGCAAATTTGCATTATCATAACTTTTGATAGAAATCATATCAAGGTCTAAAATTTGAAACATATGTTTTAGGAATAAAATTTAATAGACCCATATGATCACTTTATTTTTACACCTTCACACTTGTGAATACTGATGTCATTAATCTGCTTACTCAGGAAACTCTACCAAGATGATTAGGATAGCCTAGACCTTTACAAGACTACTCAGATGGATTCCTTTCAATTACACAAGTACACAAAAAACTCCTTACATCCCATATGACCCCTCAAACATGGTTAATATTATATTTATCAATGAGATAAATAAATGAATTAATCAATGTACATAAATAGTACATAGAAGCCCATTATATAGGCATAAAAGAAACACTCAAAAAATAAGGAAGTAGGTGGAACCATAAACATTGGGTAGTGTAAAATAGCTAGGCTCATGTAACCTATTTACCTAAGTGTTTAAAACCAATATATCCAAATTCATAAGGAATACACCTTAGTAAATAGCCCAAGGTATTACAATAATATGCTAATACCCTCCCTTAATGACTAAACTAAAAACAAGACCAAGTTTGTCCCTGAATTTAATGAACTTATTTGAACAAAGTGGTTTGGTCATTACATCAGTTGGATTCTCTATAGTGGGTTAATAGAAGAGACTAATGTCTTCATTTATAACCAATTTTTGGATGTAATGATGGTGAACCTCAATGTGTTTGGTCTTGGCATAGAATATTGGATTATTCACCATCTTTAGAACACTTTGGTTGTCATAGAAAATAAGGGTAGGCTTTGATGACTCAAACTGAAGATGTTCCAAGATTTTATTTATCCACATAGTTTCATAACCTATACTAATGAATTTTTTTTACTTTGATTCTATTGAAGATAATGCCACTATAGTTTGTAGTTTTCTATACCATGAGAAAACTCTTGAACCAAGAGTGAATACATAGCCTATTGTATATTTTATTGAATCTACTGATCCTACCTAATCAAAGCTAGAATATTTTGAAAGCTTAAAATATATAGACTTATTATATAGTATGTCAAAGTCAAGAGTACCTTTGACATATATTAATACCTATTTTTTAGCTAACCAATGTACTTCCTATGATTTAGACATGAAGTGAGATAGAAAACTCATTGTAAAAACCAGTCTATTGGTAGTGAGGTAAATGAGATTACCCACTAGCTGCCAATATACTATTTTATTGACTAGAGGTGAAGTAGTGCTAGTTGAAATTTTAGATCCAACTTCCATAGATGTGTGAGTTAGATTACAATCCATCATCTTAAACCTTTCCAATAATGATTTGGCATACTTATTTTGTAACATGAATACAACATAATCACCTTGCCAAAACTCAACACCTAAAAAATATTTTATTAATCCTAAGTCTATCATGTCAAAAATACAACAAATATCAACCTTCATTTGCTAAATGAGACTACACTACTCCTAATGATGGCAATATCATCAACATATATAATGAGAATCAATATATCATCACCAAAAACCTTTACATAGAGATTTGGTTTAGAATTACACCTTTTGAAACTAGACTCCTTAAGGTATCAATCTATCTTTATATACCAGGCTTGAGGAGCTTGCTTAAGTCCATACAAGGACTTGCTCAACCTACAAATAAGATGTTCCATACTAATAACCTGAAAGCCCTATGGTTGAACCATGCAGACTTTCTCCTCTAGATCTCCATTCAAGAAAGCACTCTTGACATCCATTTGGTGCACCTTCCATCCAAACTACATAGCAATATCAACAATCAAATGAAAAGTTATGATATTTTTAGTAGGATAAAAAGTCTCTTCATAATCAACCCCTTCCTCTTATGCATAAATTTTTACAACAAGTCTAGCTTTGTGTTTATCCAAGGAACCACCTACTTTGCATTTTACCTTGTAAATCCATTTAAAACCAATGGATTTCTTTCTTGGTGGTAGATCTATGAGCTCCCAAGTCTTTTTTTTCATCAAGAAATCATATTCCAATTACATGGTTGATTTCCACTCATGCTTCCCTTTGGCCTTTGAAAAATAATTAGGCTCAAATACATGTGAAATAATATTTGTTAGAGCAAAATTTTCATGCTCACCTCTATTACCAAACTACTTTCCTGATCTCAATCTTATTCCTTCTACACCTTGTGGCAAGTCTCCTTCCTTTAGTGATTCTATTATGGTAAAATACCACTTTGGATTCTTTGGTTTTTCTATTGGAACTTGACAATTCCCTACAATAATTCCCTCCCCAGAATGTGATTCCATTGATGAACTAGAATCCTAATCAAATTTCACATCATAATTTATAATAGAATCATTAGAATAAAATAATGACTCAATATTTAAAACTGTTCCAATTGCTATGAAGTATGGAATCTATTAATTTAATATGACATCTCTATTTATCACAACTTTGTTAGTAGAAACATTAAGTAATCTATAGGACTTTGACTAGTCACTGTACCCAACAAACATGTATGCTTTGATTTTCACATACAAGTTACTTCTCTTTTGACTAAGAATAACTATAAAAGCTACACAACCAAAAATTCTAAAAACACTTACATCTAGAGTTTGACATGACCAAGCCTCTTCGGAGTCGTATTTTCCAATTCTTTTGTAGGAATTTTGTTGAGGATGTACACTATTATATTCACTGCTTCTACCCAATATCTATATGGGACATTTCTGCTTTGGACCATATAATGAGCCATGTCCATCACCATCTTATTTCACCTTTCCAAAACTATGATTTGATATAGAGTGTAATGGGTATTGTACTATTTGTGTATGCCTTCAGTGGCATAAAACTCCTTGAACTATTTTGAGATGAACTCACCCCCATTATCCATTCTAAGAGATTTCACTAACCATCCCACCTATTTTTAAACCATAGCTTTCCAAATAAGGAAGTTATAAAACAATTATATTTCTTCATTATAATGACTTTTTCCTAGAGAAATCATCAACCAACAATAAAAAATAACCATCTCCAAAAGGGGTAGGTGTCTACATTAGACCATGTAAATCTACACGTACTATATCTAATACTCCCTTAGCTCTCAAAGATTTACCAATATCAAATGAATGTATAACTTTCTTGCCCAATTTGACATATAGTACATACATGATGAATATCCTAAATATAAGGAATCCCCTTAACCATCTTAGTCTTGCTTAATGTATTCAAATACTAGAAATTTAAATGCCCATACTTTCATGCCATAGTAAACTTGTGCTATTAACTGCTATAAGTTTATTTTCCTTTAGTATTTATGGATCTAGAAGCTTATACAAGCCTTTCTCACTAATCACAACAACAAGAATATTGATATCTTTGGTAGTGACTAAACATTGTTATTTTTGAAAGTTTACAACAAAATTAGATTTTACAGTAATCTCACTAATTAAAAATAAATTTTTGTTCATATCAGACACATACCTAACATTATTAAATGTATAATGAATCACACCATTAAAAATGATCTAAACATTACCATATCCCTTCAAAAAATGATTTTTACCATCTCCCAAAGATACAAATTCATTACTACTATCATTTTCAATAAAATACACATACCAGTCCTTATGGCATGTATAATGGTGAGATGCCCCTGAATCAAAGTAACAAGCTCGATCAACCATATAATTACCATTAAAAGACATGAAAGAAAAATTAGGAGATATTTCTTGACCTTCACCTTTAGCTATATTCACATAATGAGCTTTCTTTCTAGGGTTAGTCATATCTTGTTGTCTTTTCCTACAATATTTCTTAAGATGACTAGGTTGCCTATAGTAAAAAAATTTCCACTTATATCTATTATTAGAAACACTTACTTAGAAGTTTTTATTAGATAAATAGTAGTTTTACCAAAATTATTACCCTTTCCCTTGATGAAGAATGCATTCTTTATAGAAGTAGATATAAAGAACACTGTCTGTTCCTATTGTCTCTCCTACAATAACAATGTGGACAACTTTTCAAAGCCCAAAGTCTGCATCTCAAAAATCATGTGCAAAGACTCCAAAAATGACTCAAATAAAGGTAAAATATTCTACATAACTAGAGTAATTAAATCTTTCTCATCAACAGGATTTTGTACAACCTTCAATTGATCATTGATGTCCTTGATCTGTAATACAAACTCAAAAATGGAGCCATATTCTTGCATCTTAGTGGAAAATAATAAATTCTTCAAATACAATAACCTACCAAATTTAGAAGCTTGATATTTATAAGTAAGATTAGTCCACAAATCTAATACACTAGTCACATTTTTTACCTCTAAGATTAAATTATCTACTACTAATAATTTTAACAACATAAGATCCTCATGATGACATTTATCCTAGTCATCATTACCAGTGGTAGGCCTTTGATCTTTATCAAGCACTATTTGATCAAGATTTTGATATTCTCATATATTCAAAACCTTGTGACTCCACAAACTAATTTTTTTGTGTATCAATTTTTATGAATTTGGCAATAAGAGGTGTTATAAACTAGCTATTCTAACCTAGTTTTTACCTAAAAATATAAATACTAGAAAAAAATATAATGAATTTACACAAAATTCCTCCTACCCACTGATTCAAATCATAAACTAGTCAATACCTCTAGTTTTGAGCAAAAAACTCAATACCATTTGAGAGATTTTAAATTTTCCATCTTTAAAAATACTAAAAAATGGATAAAAATAATTAAATCAGGAGCTATACAACTCCAATTTCAAAAATTTATTCTCCATCAACATCCATATACAAAACTTAGAAAATGGTGAAATTTTAAACTAATTTTGTTTTATGGTTATCTCCCAACATAATTAAATGTGTTTCTCCAGGCAAAACCTTTGGTAAAAATCAATTTTTAAAGTTTGAAAAAATAAATTGATTTTTCCAATTTAAAAAAAATGCACCTTATTTGTGATTGGATGGAATAAAATATAGCATAAAATCTTGCATGAAATAAATTAACCAATCAAAAATGACCTGTGTAAATTGGCCAACTTGCAAAACTTCAGATGTAGATTCTAGACAAACTACTCAGCCAAATTAGATGTTGTCAAATCTAATGAGCTTCTCTTAAAAAATAATTTTTTTATGCCCTCACATGCCAAAAATAGTGCCAAAATGAAAATATGGTCTCCTCCCCAAACCATATAGAAATGACCAACCAAAAAACTTCAAATGTAAATTTTAGACAAAATACTTAGCATAATTTAATTCCATTTGATCCAATAGATGAATTCTAGGTCAATTTTTTTTATAAAAATAATAATCATAAAAAATAATGCTCAAATGATTTTTTGGGATTTTATTCCATGTTAAATGGCTGGTCATAGGATAAATAAATAAATTTCTTCCTCTCACAGCTCTCTACCAGGTGCTTCACACTCCTCCCTAACAAGACCATCCTCTCTTGCTTCATAGGCTTCCTCCTAAGCTTCCTAAATGAAAAGCTTTGATTACCATATTAGATTCAAAATATATATGAAGAAATGAATTAACTAGTGTACACAAACAATACATAGAAGCCTATTATATAGGCATAAAAGAAACACTCATAAAATAAGGAGGTAGGTAGAACCATAAACATCAAATAACATAAAATAGCTAAGCCTATGTAACCTATTTACCTAAGTGGTTAAAATAACTATAAAAACATAGATAGGGACTATACCTTAACAAATAGCCTAGGGTATTACAATAATATGCTAATAGTCAACACATCATCAACATCTGTCATCTTGCCTAACCAAGCAAACACTGCAAGGTCCATGCATGATCACTAAGGCATACTTTATCATTGACCTACTAGCATACTTGACACCTCATGAATAATCTTGTCTATCTTGGAGACATCATTGAAAATACCTCAATAATTGAAACCTAGGACAATTCTAAAACCTCAAAATATGCTAAGAAACCTTAAACATTGCTGAGCTAGAACTTTCTTGGTAATGCTTGAGATAACATGATAACTACTTGGCTATGGAAAATTCATGATAATTTGAGAATCAAAAGTAAATGAAATGAGAAAATGTAATGATGGAGACCTTGAAAATAAACTCTCATGAAATATTGATGTTGCTTTCTCTTCCCCTGATCATACAATTCTCCTTTTAAAGTATATATACTTTAGATTTGCACTTATCCTATCAAAGCTCATTTTTTTGACCATAAAAATGTGAAAAATACATAAATAATATCATGGTAAGGCATATTATTTTCTTGATAAGCTCCACAAACTATAATTTTCTTAAAATAATGCCCTAATTAGGAGAAATTATAGAAAATCAGTTGCCTTCATGGATGAAAGACTGCAAAATTATACCCTAACTTCAAATGGATGGTTCATGAGGGAGAGGATAAAAAATTAAGAATAAATTTCTCCAAAAATAAACCATTTGAATCTAATTTATGTGACCAAAAATTTAGACTTGGATTCTCTCTTTCATGTTCGTACCATCATCAAACCTGAAGGCCTATCACTATGTGCAAACTAGCAATGTGAAAAGAAGAGACTGATTTAGGGCCTATTTTGAGTCCAATTAACATGAAATTATTCATTTAAATCTATCATATTCTCCTCATATTTTATAGCTCATCTATATGGAAGGTCATACAATTCTGTACACTTCAATGAAAAAATGCATGAAAGATGGCTTTTCTTTGCCTTTTATTTATATCTTAGTCTTCCAACACCAAAATTAATGCATGAAAGGGATAACATGCGTCATTTTAATGAATTAACATAATAATAAACATTTTACATGCTTTTGGAAGCCAAATTGGGCATGTGGGAGCTCAAAATGACCATTTTCACACATAAAATTGCCTTAAATGACCTCTTTAAGTCATGAAAATTTGGACTTGGGCTAATGTAATGTAATTGAATATATTTAAAGGTATTTTAAACATTTTAATGAATTTTTAACATACAAATTAATCATTTTTCATATATTTGGTTTAGATGTAAGAATGATTAAGCTAAATACAAAGACAAAATATTTCAACACACCATTATATTTTTGTTGTGTTATAAACCATACGAGAGACACAAAATATATAGGAATATCATTCATATATTTGAGGATATCAAATATCCTCAAAAATATCCAAATATCCCTATTAAAACTCAACCTAATAAACTCTTAACAACATACTAAAATACAAATATATTATGACTCGCAATATATTCGATAAACTAATATATAGACTATTAACATAATATTGTTAATAAAAATATTTACATTAGTCATTAATAATGTGAAAACATAAATATACCTTAACATTCAAACCATTGTGAACATTATTAATCCTATCCTACACCCCCTTAATGTGAACATGAGGAAAATGATTCTCCTATATCTGCACCTATACTCATGATTTGGTGATTTTTAGAGGATAATCACAAACCTCACATGATGATTTTAAAAATGGTTGACAAAAAAATTAAATAGTGGTTTTATAAGTGGATAAATATAAACCACAAAATAATACTTTATGGTTTTATAGATGTCTAACCAACAACCAAAATAGTGGTTTTACAAATGGCTAACCAAAAACTACAAAATAATGGTTTTACAAATGGTTTACCATAAACCACATCATGATGTGTAGTATAGATTATATATCTCATCATAATTACATTTCAAAAAGGTTACATAGGAATATACAGTTCACTTATGAAAAATGTGAATAGGTATACAACATCTATTTTTATTCACACCACATTATGCTAAAAATAAACATACCACACAATTGAAAGAAAAATGATACTAAATCAGAAAATGTCCCCATTGCTAGTGGCTAATGAGAGGCTATGAAACCTCAAACCTCTATTTCCTCCTTCCTCTAGTATGTAAAATTTACTTACTCAACTGATGAAGTCAACATGTGCTCCAATAGTTCTCGTAGGTTCTGTAATAGTTGTTTCCATATAAATTGGAACACCCTTCATAATTTGGACATCATGTACAAGTGAAAATGCATCTATGAGGAAAATTTGTTTTATTTTTACAAATTTGACAAAAATCTATATGAATTTAAAAACCCTAAAAAATTGGACTCTTAAAAACATGACTTATAATTCTTTATTAACAAAAAATAACTTTTTAATTTTTGACTCATTTTTGAATCATTATCGACATACTTTAGACTTTTAATGACACATGACTTAATAATATTATAATGACATTAAAAATAATCTAATAAAAATTAATATACTTAAATGAAATACACAACTACTATATAAATAATTTAAACTCACCGACTTGATTGACATAATAAATTATTTAAAATAGATGACTTAACTAATACAAAATATAAAATACCAACTTTAATGAAAAAACCAAATAATAATCAAGAAAGTGACTATATTTTTTTAATTATTTGACATAGATAACATATGACACAAATAAAAAAAAATGAATTGACTTATACATAAACAAATAAAGCTTTGAGAGACTATTACTATAAACTATTATGAGACATGTTATTACCTATAGATACACAATAACATAAGAAAGTGGAAAAATGGGATATGAGGGAAATCCAATTAATTAAATTTACATTTCAAATAGAGAGAAAAAGATACCATAGATCAATGGTGTGCATATATGATCCATATGTAATACATAGATAAACTAGGATGTCATCAAGTTTGATGTTGGAAAGAACCATTGCAAGGACCATACAAATGAAAGTGAAGACTAGTGGAATAGGCCATGGAAGATGGCACATGAGAATTTATAAGGCATGAGCCAAAAATATAATTGACAAAATCAGATCTATAGTAGTTGATCTTTGATCATAATGTAATCACACATGAGTTCTCATGAAGCTGTGAAGATACAAAAATTTGTTGCATCATGAGGTAAAGAAATTTGTAGATACATAGAAAATGTGAGTGAAACTCTTAATTTATAGGAAAAAATAAATTTTCATATCAAACACTAAGTTAATCAATGTAATTAGAGCATAATTAGATAAAAAAGATCTGAATGAGCCCAATACATTGAACTTACTTTCCTTTTGATGTAGGTTGTATATCATTTGATGTTGTGTTGCTTGGATAGAAAATCTAATGTAATATAAGACTCATATGATTTGGTGTAGATAAATATGCATGATTAGATATATGCATATTTGGAATCTTAAAATATGACACCATTTAGATCACCCATAACTTATTATAAAAATAATAATTTAAAGACAAATTCACATGACTCTCATTATGACAAATAGTGCTCGCTCTGATACCAGATAATAGATCTAGTTTAGATGTAAGTTTTAGGACTTGGAATTTCACCCTTGTGGAGTATTTATTCAATATCCCTCACTCCTAATCATAATATGGGAATAATCCCAAGCTGTGGGTAACCTATGATGGGGTTGAGCCTCTGAAGAAGGCTAGATTCCTCTTGATGGATCACCTAAACTAATGATACTACTAAGAAAAGGGTTAGAAAGGGGGGAAGGGATCTTATTATATTTAACTAGGTGATGCACTAAATAAAAATGGGAAAATCCCATAAGCTTGAACCCACACTAGATCAACACAAGACAATACTAGCTCACATATCCTCACAATATAGCTGATTGCATAAGTGTTTCATGGACTAGGTTTAGGCATATCACTAATCTAGACCTACAAATAGATTGAAAACATCCTAAAGGAGGTTAAAAAGGAGGATAATGGATGATGAAGAATCTCCTTCACTATGCCATCATGCATAACTCACTCAACACAAATCCAAGGCAAGAGATAGGTAAAGAATATTTTTATTACATCAAGAGGTAGTTTTTACAAATTTTTTATAGAGTTTATCCTAATCAAGATGAGAATATCTTAGAGAGTCCCTTACCCTTCAAGCTCAAATATTCCTTGTGAAAATCTAGAATCTGAGAGAGAGAGAGTATAAAATGGAAATAATGGGTGATATATAAAAAGGGAAGGAGAGAGAAGGAACATGCCAACTAAGAACAATCAATGAGTTTCCACCTTTCAATGAATGCTCCACCATATTTTGATCAAATCAAGGTTAGGCCTTCCTTAACAAGCTAGCCTACATTTACTCCAATCAGTCTTCAAGTTCTTCTCATTGGTCGAGAAATATACTAGAAGACAAGATTATATTTTGAAGATATCTTTGCTTTGATCTTCCATGCCACTTTCCACTTGCTTCCACTGTTCATGAGAAGAGAATCCTCATATCTTAAATTCTAACCAAGCCATCACCATGTATACTTTGGGTGGCTATTTTTTAGATCTATGATTGTGTTGAAGGATGAGACACTCCATGTTTTAGAAAAGTAGGTGTTTTGGTCATGGGCCTAATCAAGTGCTTGTCTAGCTATCCAAATTAGATTAAACTTGTTCCAATAAGGTGAAATCCTTGACTAATCCTATGGTACTCAACATTTAACACTCAACTGTGCTAGAATCACTTCACATAAGGTGAAATATTTCTATTCTCACCCAAAGTGTAGTGGAGAAGGGATTGGGGTCTATGTTGGACTAGTTGTGCCATGACACAACTCTATCCTTCAGGGACATTGGTTAGTGCTATGATGATTGTGTAGTCATGGGTGCAAGCCATCTTATGATGAGGGAAAGATGACTATCTATCAGGTGTAAGCATTTGGTAACCTTGGATTAATGGCATTTAAGCACTTGAGGGGCAACTAGGTATCTACCTAAGGGACTTAGGCATAGGTTTGTGCTTAGTCATAGGTATCATTGCAAAGTGCAGGGTTTTACCCATACTTAAAGCATTTCTTATATTGGGCATAGGGGTCCTCATTATATATAAGCATGACATAGATGAGTTAGGTTATAAGATCATAAGATCTCAACATACATAATATAAACTTAAGCATTTAATCCATTAAACATTGCATAAAGATTTCATCATTAACTAAGTTCAACAACAATACATCTATAATATAGGAATTGAGCAAATGCTCATCTTGAGCTATTAAAGGCCTAGAGGCTCATAGGTGACCTTATGAATTATAATAGGGAGCAATAAAATAATCTTAAACTAACTCTAGGTCTAATATTGAACATATCATATGGAACCAATCTATTAGGGCTTCACTACTCCAATCTCCCCTCTTCACTAGCTAGACTTAGCTTGCTTTTATAGTGTTTCAAGGCATCTTAGGTTCTTGAATAATGGAGAACTCTAATTGCTGAGCTAGAACTAGAGGTACTCATTTTTATATATCCATTATGCTTCCTTTAATGATCCATCATTATCCTATGCACATGATTCCTAATGAATATTGAGCCAAAAATGAGTTAGTTACTTGTCAGCTAACACCACTAGATGACAAACTAACAATCATGAAAAATGATTTCCTTGTGCTTAAGTGTCTATTATGTTGGTGCAAATATTATTCTTAGATGGATTTGGGGCCCAATATAACCCTATGCAAAATTGTTAGTCTGCCCTTAGACTAATATTCTAGTGCCTTAGGTGCAAAAAAGTTGGGTGCACACTCCTTTAGTATCGCTCTAAAGTCTTCAAAGCCCTAGATTGTGATATTGATTTCTTCTAAAATGCTATCTATTTATATAGAGATAAAATTTAGGGAAAACATGTTAGTTTTATCCAACTCATTTGGTAAGTCCTATAACCTTTCCTTTACCTTAGTTATGCCTCCATCAAGGATATTGCCTTGACTATAGGCCTTTGTTTGCAATGTGTGGAAGAGTTCTTCTAGGTCCTACTCTTGGGTCTTGATCTCGGTGCTCAAAGTGTTGACCTACACCATTATATAAGTGTATTTATCCATACTCATAGTGTAGACCTATACCATTAGTGTGCCCTTATCCCCTTTTGATTTTTTGAGGCACACATCAATGACTAATGTTTGGGTGGAGAAGTTGTAAAATATTACATCATCCACTTCTACGCCCTCTTCTAGATTTGTGAAAAGGTCTTCCACCTCTTCAAGTTTCATGATGATCTCTTTCTTTATGATGATGAAATGCTCCTCCTCTTCTTTTGGCATTGATTACACCTTCAACCTTGGGAGCCTCTAATCCACTAGCACACACACCTTATCAACCTCCAAAAAATTTTAAATGTTGATACCATCTAAGAGGGATGGCTTAGTTTCCTCCACACACTTGACCAATTGTTGTAATTTGAATATTATGGCCTTGTTAATTTCCTCTTCCTCTAGTATGATCTTATTCTAGTTTGAGGCTCTAACATCATTGATGATGTTTTTGCATGCTAATTTAAAATCCATTTAGAGGATGTTAGTCAACTTTACTAGATTTATTGTGTGAGGGTTGACAAGAAGTAAATCCTTCCCTTCCTTTGGTTGGTCTACACTAAGGATCACCTTTTGTGATACCTTGAATTGAGGCTTGCCCATATAAATATTTAAGGTGAAGGATAGTTACTAGTACATCATTGTCATGGTAGATCTTGGGGGAATGTGATCCATCATGTAATAGTCTTCATTTGTGAACCCCTTCTATGCCTTCTCTCATAGGCTTAGCTCAACTTTTTCTTCTTGGATAACCACCTCCATCTACTCTAGCTCTTCTTCATCAGAGCTAACACCTTTTTTAGTGATTTCCCTTGATGTGTCTTATTTATTTATCAAGTGTTCTTCATAAAAATTATCCCCTTTATCCACTTCTTTCTTCTCTTCAATGCCAACTTCACCATCCTCAGTCCACTAGATTTCAATTTTACTCTCTATTTACTTTTGTAAGGAACTAGTATCACTTTCCTTGTCTCCATGTGCCCCTTCACTACTTGGGTGTGCCTTTGATATGTCTTCTTCCATTATGTTGGTGGGGGTACTAGGTATCTCTACTGCTTTGTCCTTTATGGGTTTTGCACTTATAATAACCCTTTTTATTCCATTTCTCTCCTGGCTTTCTCCTTTTCAGCTTTATTTATCTCTACCTTCCTCTTTTTTATGATCACAACTATCTTTTCTTCTTATACCCTTATATCCTCAACCTTAAATTTATTTATCTCTACCTAAGTCATGACCTTATCCTTCATAGGCTCCTTTTTTGATGCAATTCTAATGCTGTTTCTATATGGTCCTTATTAAGGCCCATTTTTGTCCATCGGCACCTCTTCTCCTCCTTAGATTGTGGAGGATGCATCACATGTTCTATGGTTGGGGTGCTTGATGGTTCTACTTCCCTAAGCATGATAATAGTGTTACCTTAAATAGACTCATGAATTTATTTAGTGTTGGGATTTTCCTCTATCTCTTCTTCTTCAATGATATATAATTTTGTCCCTTCTTCTTCTTCTTTTTGTGTTTATTGTACTTATGCTTTATCTTGTACCTCTTGCACCTCCATCTATGCCAAGGTTATTGTGGGCATCACCATTGGCCCCTTGGAATTATTCTTTTTGTTTTCCTTTGGCTTGGGTGAGGAAATTCTTGGTGTGAAGACCACATGCTTCTTCTTTGGCATAGAGGGGGTAGCTTCATCTTCAATGGCAATCTTTAAAAGAAGGCACTCTTGTATTTCCTCCAGGGTTTCTCCCCACTTCTTCTGAGGGGATTTGATTGGTACCACTAGCACTAACTCTCTTTATTCATTGACTTGAAGGGGGAGGTCATCATCTTTTTTTGTGGGTGCACCTTTCTTCCTTGGCTTCATCTTATATAAGATCTTGTGGATGTACCTAAGGATGACTTCTCTTTCAAAGGGCTAGATGTTGGTGGCATCTAACTTCTTCTCATAATATTTGTTTGATTTGATCCTTAAACACATGTATTGCTGCCTCAACTTACATATTTTTGCATACATAGTTTTTACTAAGATATCTACCAGCTGCACATTGAAGATTCTTCATAGTGCCTCTCTAAAGTACTTGGCTGAAAATTCTTAAGGTAGTTTTAGATAACCCAAGTGATTCTTGTCTATGAATGCTAATTGAATGATGATAAAGTGTTTCATAATGATAAAATTTACCATTCCAAAAAGACTAAGGGATTTTATTTGAGATGAACCATTCTTCTAAAAATGCTATAATATACCATGCACAACATCCCATTACTTGGGCTTTATAGTTTAGGGTGAAAGTTTGGGGAAAGTAAAGTTATGGTATTTTAGTGTTGGGGAGTTGTTTTGTGTTAGGAAGATCCACAGGTTGTCTTCATCACCATTAGGCAAATCACTCTTCTCCATCACAATTAAGATCAACATGAAACCCTATTTGAAGGTCTCTTTCTCTATGTGACATTCAAATGCATTCTTGATTATTTCATCTATGATGAACTTGGTGATGTTGAATTTTGTCCCTTATGATATGTGGTATGTGATGCATAGGTAGGTATTTATTATATCCACCCATCAACCACCTAGGCACAATTTTGAACTCATCAAGAATGTAACTACCCTCATCCTAGGATTGTTGATGTCTTTTATTGGGAATGTGAAGCCTCCTTTGTAGTACCTTAGAATTTTCCCAACCCTTTCAACTTTAGCATCATCTACCATCATCTAGTAGATGTCTATACTAGAGCTTAGGAGTCTAATTATTTAGCTCATGAGGTTTATAAATAACCTCATGCACCTCCTTTCAAAGTATATCCTATATTTATAGGCATGTAAGAGGAGGAACTACACAAGTTCCTTTGGCTTTCCAAAACACAACAACTCATAGATTAGCGTCATGTTGGTGGTCATTACTATATCTTAGATAGAGAAATAAAATAATGCATTACCTTATATAATCTTTAACCTTATGTCTACCATCCAGTCTTGTGCTAGGTCATTCATATTACTAGAGGTTCAGTGGTTGTACTCTTTTAGGTGGTAGTTGTGCACGAATGATGCCAAATTTTATGCCATCAAAACTTCTTTGGAAAACTACATGTCCCAGTATAACATCTTCTCAAGCACCTCTAGATTGATTTGGGTGATTCTCACACCTTATACTAGTGATGCCATTATTTTCATAGTAGTGGCTTCTACTACTAGTCATACTCTTTTGGTATCTTTTTACACTTGCTATGGGCCTAAGCTCATCTATTTTTTTCCCATTCTAAAGCTACTGGTGTTAAATTATAGTCTATTTATCTTGATGAAACCTTCAATCTTCATTAGTTCTTCACATAATCATGAGGTGTATGACTGTATGTTTGGCTCTCAAGCTTTGTATGCCACAAATGGTAGCCTCAGTATCACTTTAGTTTTTAGCTACCTAGTTCTCACCTAATTTGTGCCCCTTTCTTTCCTCTACCAATCTCATAGGGAACATAATTTGTTTGTCTACATAGTCATTAACTTTTAGAATTTAGGGGTGTTTAGGGTCTCAATATAGTAGGGTCTCCTTGGTTTAGTTCTCTGGTTTGCTGGTTTTACTCTAGTTGTCTATTCAAAATTCAAATTAGCATAAGGTTTATAACTAGATGTAGTCAATTATTCATTGATTCATACCTCTATTATCATTACCACCTTAATTATAGTTAAATAATAGCATGGTAACACCTAAACTCCTTGGGATTTACTACACCGCATAAAATTTGAAAAAATCTTCTATTATTTATGCATTTAATGTGGATATTTGTTCCTTTACCACTACCTCATTAAGTTCTTCTAAAAACATTTTGATGAAGTGACATATAGTTTAAATGGTCACTTCCCACCTCAATTTGGGTGGATGCCAGCTTGTTTTAATGATCTTCTCCTGCACTTTATTCACTTGGCATGACCTTTGATTTTAGTATGGTAACTTGGGTGTAGTACCTCACATGCACATGATTTAGCATCTTCAGTCATATTTCCTTTTCTATTTGTGCTTCTATTTCAATCACACTTGTCTATCTTGGTCAATTTCACTACAGTTTCTTCTTCTTTCCTTAGAATTTCCTAGCCCATATAAATCTCTTGCACTAGCCCTCCAACATGGCATTCTTATCTAATATTTTCACATGATCATGTTGTTCATCTTCACTCTATCTTGTGTGACTCTCTTGGTTCAGATTTCCTCTAATTTTGGTGAGTTCCTTGTGCCTAGAGACTTAGATATCTTGTATAGTTGCTTAGGGAATAGCCTTGCTTGACTCACTTGACTGGAATTATGCTTGGAAGTGCTGAACTATCCCTTATATGGGCCTAAAGATGACTCACTTCTTAAATCATGTGCATAAATATTTGGTGCACCTTGTGTCTAACTTTGACAACTTCATGCATCCATTACTTAGGTATCTGGCCTCAAGAACTTAAAAAGTGGCTATGCTCAACTCATCCAACTATAATTATGCATGAAAATATTAGTGTAGGTTTTTATTTTTCCCTATTTATTAATTAGGGAAATTGTATTTCTTGTGCATACATGGAGTTTTCCTACATTTGTGGGATAGGCTAGCTTATGTGGAGGTGTGTGTAATAGATGTGTCATAGGTGTCATAAGAATGTCATAAGTAACTCCCTTGATGGGAGTTACTTCTCTATTCTTAGCACCTTGTCACCACCTTTCATGGAGGAGTTACTGACTATTCTTGCGTGCCTTGTCCACCTTTTGTGGAAGATTTACTTTCGTACTCTCCTATTTGTAGTCCTCATTTTGGCCATTCCATGCTAATTCAGATTTGGTTTTCTCCATTTTGTCTTGTGAAATTTATCTTCTTATTATTATCAAATTGCTTTAGCATCTTGTGGTGTGCACTTATTTATCTTGTATGATCACGTCTTCATTGCACTCACGTTATCTAGATTCTGGTAACAACTTTGATATGGTATCAGAGCTTTCCTGGTAATCTTGTGTGTGATTATGCTTTTAGCTTATTTTGGAATCAAGAGGAGTGGAGTTCTTTTTTTATTCTAGATTTAGTCTAAAATAAAAAAAATCTGTCAATATCATTTCCTTGGAAATCCTTGGCCTTTGGGTGTTTTTTGGTTGTCTTCACTTCAGGGAGCAGAGAGAGGAGCAGCTCAAAGCTCTTCTGGTCAGTAGCACTCTTCTAGTCTAGGTGCCAAGCTTATGTCCTTCACCAACATCAGCTTCAACGCCACTTTTGCTGCCACGTTTTAGTCTTTCCAGTGCCTTCCAATAGCAGTCTTCTAGCAAAGCACCCAGTTTTTGGCTTCACTTCTATGCCAACCTCCTTTCTAGCAAGTTCTAGCAAATTGCAGTTAGTTCCAGCCATGTCATCTGGCCGTACGGCATCTTTCTAGCAGGTTTGCTATCTTTTTTTTGTTGTTTTTTGCAAAAAAATTCAAATCTGCGCCCTCCTTTTTGGGATGCCACTTCTTGTTGTGTCTACTGTTATACTTACAGCTTATGCACCTATTTTTTGAGCTTAAGTTCTGCCACACATCAGGCTGTACGATTTCAATAGGCTGCATTTAGTTTTTTTGTCTTTTCTAAGTCAAAATTCTGGACTGTGCATTTTTAGACGCCCCTTCCTACTTGGCATCCTTTGGACACGTGGCATCTATCCAAACTGTCTTTGATTTATTTTTTTAGTGTAATATTTACTTGATAAAACAAAAATCAGTCAATTTGACTAAATATTAAGGATTTTAGACAGTTTTGTATTTTGGAGATTTTCAATTAAAACTTGTATCTTCCCTTGTCGAAGACGAAGGGTGAGGCCCGATTTGGTAGGAGGCCAATTCCCCCTCACAAAAACCTCATTTGGATTATTCATTCCATTCCAAATCTAATGAGTGGTTGGAAGGCCACTTTCTCTCCCTATAACAGGTATTTTTTTAATGTTTTAGTGCTTTTTTTGCAAAAACACTAGTTTACGGGAAAATTGTAACTTTAAAATCTTGCAAACAGTAGCTCGGTTTTGGGTGCCATTTTTTGCAAAAGTGCTTGTAATTAAATTCTCCATAGTGTAGACTTGTTATTTTTCAAAAATGCATTAGTTTATTAAGTGCCAAAAATTTGGGTCTCTCGAGACGCATTTTCGGCTGAGTTCGACGTCCTATTTGCTTTAGTCTTGCACTGATTGCTCTAAGATGCATTTTTGGATGAGTCTGACGTCTTTTGAGCGTGCCCTTGCATATTTGGGGGGGATAAATATTTAGGGGGGGTGTGATTGATTTTCACAACTTGCAAATTTTCACTTTCATTCTCCTTTCTGCATAAAATCACAACTTGCAATCAACACAACTTCACCTAAATTCAGATAAAAAATGGATTCTTTTCAATTTAAACCCCTAACACCATTCAAATATCATGAATGAAAAGTTAAAATGTTAATCATTCTTAGAAGCAAAGGGTTGTATAGGATCACCATGGGTACAGAAGTAAAACCCAACACAGATGCTGAAAAGGTTAAGTGGTACAACTGTAGTGATGAAGCCTTTGGGTTACTAAGCTTGTCTGTGTCTCCAAAACTTCTCTTCCACTTAGAATCCTCCCAAACTCCTAATGACATATGTGACACCTTATAAAAGTTGTTTGGGAAGCTTGATGTGATGAGAGGTCATGAGCTCAAAAATGAACTCATAAGTCTAAGTCTTAGCAACTTTGACACCCTACAGGAATTCTTCACTAAGTTTAAGGCCCTTAGATTGCAATTGAAAGAATGTGGAATAGAGAAGAAAGATGATCAACTTATACTTTCTATTCTTGCAAATTTAGGTCCAAGCTATTCAGTCTTTGTCTCCACTTTCCATGCCACTAAAAGTGCCCTTGGCACTGCATGGAAAATGCCTTCTTTGGATTCATTCATTGCCGACTTGACTAGGGAGCAAGATAAGCTAATTCAGATGGGCACAATGAAGTCTACTCAACCCAAAGATTTGATAGCTGAAAATGGTAAGGATAAGACTTCAACAAAGGAGAAGAAGAAAAAGAATAAGGACCAGGGGAAGAAGAAAGAAAACACCAATCCTGCCAAAAACAACACTGAGTCTTCATCCTCCAATGCAAAACCTAAGAAGGAGAAGGTTAAGAGTGCCTATTGTAAAAAGACAGGGCATGCTGAACATAAGTGCATGAAGAAACAAATAGACCACCTAACTCATCTTCTAGAGAAGAACAACATAGGTGTTCCTAAGTCCATCAAGAAGAATTCATCAACCCAAGATTCTACTAAGGCAAAAGGCAAGGGTAAGGAGAAAGAAAAGGGCAAGGCCCTTATAGCTACATCAACTTCCACATCTTCATGGGTCATTGACTCGGGTGCTTCTCACCACATGGGCTCTTCACTAGTTGAGTTTTCATCTTTAGAGCCTTATAGCATGACTTCAATTAGTTTGGGTGATGACACATCAGTTTTCATTACAGGGAGAGGGTCAATTGAAATGGAAGGAGGAACATTCAACACTGTTCTAAGTGTTCCTTCTCTTTCAACCAATCTCCTATCAGTGTACCAAATCACTCACATTGGTCAGGGCATGAGAGTTGAGTTTTCACCAGATTCAGTGTCTATCAGGGAGTTGCATAGTGATACTACAGTGGCAGTGGGAAGGGCAGATCATCAAGCCAGGTTATACACCTTTTCACATTTTGCATCAAATTCTTCTCCTACAACATTACTAACTCATTTAGATGGAGTTAGCAAATTATGACACAAGCAGTTTGGCCACCTTAACTACCGCTATCTTGAGCAACTTTGTAAAAATGACATGGTCATTGGCTTGCCTCGTGTCCAATTTTCAAAACGACTTTGCAAGGGGTGCTCCCTTGGGAACATCCCAAAGCAAAATTTGATAAAGGCAAAGCTTGGAGGGCTTCAAAACCTTTGGAGTTAGTCCACAGTGATGTATCCGGACCCTTTTCCAAACCATCTTTCACAAGGGCCAAGTACATCCTCACTTTCATTGATGATTTCTCTAGGTACACTTGGATATATTTTCTCAAACAAAAGTCTGAAGTGTTTGAAAATTTTCTAGACTTCAAGGCTCTTGTTGAGAAACAAAGTGAGAAATCCATCAAGGTTATTCAAACTAATAATGGAGGGGAGTATGTCAGCATCAGGTTTGAGCAGTTTTGTACCACAAAGGGGATTGATTTGTAGCGTATAGTCACCTACAGTCTTTCACAGAATGGGGTTGCAGAATGCAATAATATGTTCTTGAAAGAGATGGGTAGCTATATGATTCACTCCAAATCCCTAGTACCATAGTACTGGGCTAAAGCTATCAATTATGCTTGCTACATTCAGAATAGGGTTCCTCACAAAGCTTTGAAAGGGATAACACCCTTTGAAGCTTGGCATAAAAGGAAACCTGATGTTGAGCACCTTAGAGTTTTTGGATCCCCGGCCATGGCTTGAATTCTAAAGAAGAAATGCAAAGCTATGGAACATCAATCCAAGCCTTGCATCTTTTTAGGATATCTGGATGGTATTAAGGGATATCACCTTCTAGATCTAGTCACACATGAGTTGTTCATCGAAAGAAGTGTCCATGTTGTTCATCGAAAGAAGTGTCCATTTTCAAGAGAGTCCTAGAGACTCAACACTTAACACTTCTTCTCCCTCATCAAATATACTTCTTCATGATGATTCCTCATCAGATTCAGATCAGCCACAAAAAGTTCTTAAGCTAGAGACATCTTCTTCTTCTTTGAGATTAGATAGCAAGGACATTGATGCAGTGTCATCCACCTCTAGTCAGTTAGAGGATGAAGAGTTAGCACCTGACTCGCCCACTTTTGGGCCACTTTGGGTCAGACAGACACTTGAGAGTGCTAACACTTGGGTAGGAGATATCGTAGATGATAGACGTACTAGGGGGGATTTTCAGAGAGATCCACATGCCTTCTTTGCTTCAGTTTCAAATCCACAGTCTTTTCGAGAGGCATCAAGGGTACCTGAGTGAGATAGTGCTATGGAGGAAGAATATTCTTCCTTAATCAAAAATCACACTTGGGACTTGACATCACTTCTTAAGGGAAGAAATATGGTTTGATGTAGGTGGATATATTGGACCAAGTTTGCAGCAGATGGGTCGGTCGATAAGTATAAGGCACAATTGGTCACCAAGGGTTTCTCACAGGTAACAGGCATTGACTACTCAGAGACCTTTGCACCTGTTGAAAACATGACTTCTATCTGACTCACCTTGGCTATTGCCACAACACATGGTTGGGATGTGCATCAGATGGATGTGAAGAGTGCCTTTCTTCATGGAGACCTTGAGGAGGAGATCTACATAGAGCAGCTGCTAGGGTTTGTTCAGGATTCTTCTTTAGTATGTAGACTTAGGAAATCTATCTATGGCCTAAAATAGGCCCCTCGGGCTTGGTATGCCAAGATGGATTCCTTTCTTCTCACAATGGGTTTCACTAGGTGCCATTTTGATCCTAATGTCTACTTCTTGTGACAAGATGATTCGCTCTTGATTTTGGTTCTATATGTTGATGACCTTTTGATCATTGAGAGTTCTTCATCAGCTATTGCAGCGGTAAACGCATCTCTTCAAAATGGATTTGACATGACAGACTTGGGTTTATTGCAATACTTCCTTGGCATTGAGATCTCATAGTCAAATTTAGGGATTCCTCTTGCACAGCCTAAGTATGCTCTCGACTTATTGGCTCAGTTTCACATGGCTAATTGTAAGCCATCTCTGACTCCCTTTCTATCAGGATTCAAGCTTGAGACTGATTATTCTTCACCATTGGTTGATGCCACTCAATATCAACAACTTGTTGGTAGTCTCATCTACTTGAATCACACTAGACCTGACATTTCATATTTAGTGGGACTTGTCTCCAGATTCATGCAGGAGCCCCATGAGCTGCATTGGAAAGTAGCTAAGAGGATCTTGCATTACATATAGGGTTCACATAGATACAAGATTCATTACAGATTTGGCACAGAGGTTGACTTGGTTGGATATACAAATTCAGACTGGGCTAGCAATTCACAAACTCACAAGTCCACTTCTAGTTACAGTTTCTCTCTAGGTTCTGGTCCTATCAGTTGGTCTAGCAAGAAGCAGAATGCTATTGCTATATCATCCATAGAGGTAGAGTACAGGGGAGTTGTTAATGCAGCTATTGAAGCTATTTGGCTTTAGGGGATTCTTTTTGAGTTTGAAATTCCCATCAGGTAGCCCACCATCATTTATTATGACAACTAGAGTACCATTCAAATTTGTAGGAATCCAATTCAACACCAGTGGACCAAGCACATAGAGATTCACATGCATTTCATTTGGGAGCTTATTCATAGTTAGGTCATTGACTTGATATTTTGCCAGTCTTTAGAGTAAGTTTCAGACATCTTCACCAAACCTTTCACTAAGAGTAATTTCATTCATCTATGAGATCTTCTTGGGGTGCGGTCCACATCTGCAGTAGCATCATCTTCAGGGGGGGCCTTCTAGCCTCTTATTTTCTTTCATGTCTCTCTTTTGGGGGGGAGTTTTTTCCTACAGGTTTTCTCCTTTTCTTTATCTTATGGGAGATTGCATTTGTACATGGGTACCTCATCAGGCCTAGTTGCCGAGACCCATTTTATATTTCCACACTACCCACCTAAGCTGCGCTTATGGGGGGGTATTAGTGTAGGTTTTTATTTTTCCCTATTTATTAATTAGGGAAATTGTATTTCTTGTGCATACATGGAGTTTTCCTACATTTGTGGGATAGGCTAGCTTATGTGGAGGTGTGTGTCATAGATGTGTCATATGTGTCATAAGAATGTCATAAGTAACTCCCTTGATGGGAGTTACTTCTCTATTCTTAGCACCTTGTCACCACCTTTCATGGAGGAGTTATTGACTATTCTTGGTGTGCCTTGTCCACCTTTTGTGGAAGAGTTACTTTTGTACTCTCCTATTTGTAGTCCTCATTTTGGCCATTCCATGCTAATTCAGATTTGGTTTTCTCCATTTTGTCTTGTGCAATTTATCTTCTTGTTATTGTCAAATTGCTTTAGCATCTTGTGGTGTGCACTTATTTTTCTTGTGTAATCACATCTTTATTGCACTCGCGTTATCTAGATTCTAGAAATAACTCTAATAGAAAATGCTACAAAAATTTTACTTGTAGCCTCAAAGCACTGATTATTCACTTTTTATATCAAAATTTCAACCAACACACATAAACATAACTTATTTGGATTGTGCTAAAATTTATTCTAGTAACACAATACAACTGAATCATTAACAAAAAGTTGATTTTTGATTTAACAAGTGCCACCCTACTGATGATATAACTTCAATAAGTTACTATTGAAATTCCTAGGGAGCATTTCACTTGACAACATGTGCAACTTACATGCACCAGTCTCTAAGATGTTGTGGATGACATATTGGGCCATCCACCGTATCTACAACTTTTTTGGGTGCCTGATATACTTGGATTTATAGAACAAAACTAATGCCCATTTTGTTATCACCTTGTGATTTATATGCTTGTCATGCTAGAGATTTTGGCATGCCTTTTCTATCTGTTGGATCTACTTTGCTTGGGCACATGCCTCATCTAAGTTTTCTACGTCCTCCAACCTTGTATTTAGTGACTCTTGGTCATCTACATGACTAATTCACATGATACATAATGATGGCAATAAGAAATCTATCAATAGGATCACCTCAACACCAAACACTATTTGAAATGGTGTAGCCTTATTCAGGTGCTTATAAGTTGTATGATATGCCCATAGCACTATCAAAACTTGATCATCCCAATCTTTGCAACCAATGTCACATATCTTTATGAGGCACATCCCCAAGATCTTGTTGAATGCCTTAGCTATACCATTCACTTGGGGATGGGAAGGTGTTTTATTAATTTTTATAAAATAGGATTTAGTTCCTAAATAATAAAGGGTTTGGATTAAGGGATAAAATATAATCAAATACAAAAAATATAAATTTTATATCAATTTGGATCAAATCATTTACATAGGGAAATAAGTAACTTATCTGGAAAAATAGACTAAGATGACTGTTTCAAAGCTTAAACACTATAGTGTAATATTGGGAAGATATCAAGAACCTGGATTAATCTTTTTTTTTGATGAAAGGATAGGACCACAAAATACAAGACATTTTGGGGTCCAGTGCTATTGTCCTCTGCTACCACTATTATCTAAATTGCTCATAAAGACCTAATTTTTTTGGGTTCTATACACTATTCTTATGTGAGCCTAATTATAAAATTTTGGATGTTGAATGTTGATAGATATCATTGTAGATTTATTTAAATATTTAAACCCTAGGTCTATTTACACACACAAAACAACAAATACATCAAAATTAAAAGGGGGAAAAACTAGGCTAGGGGAAGCATGATCGCATAATATAGAACCCCTACTATCATGATCACTACCTACATTAACCCTCAAGTTAGGGTCTTAGATCAAATGTAGTTCTCCCATAGGGAACATGCATAATTAATGTGCATGGTAGATACAAGAATGCACTTTTACCTAGGCCCTTCCTTGATCAAACATGCAAATATATGTGTGATACAGAATGTTGAGCTATACTATTGACTAATTTTTAATTATGTACTATGCTAAAGTAGTAAGTGCTAGATATAAAATGCCTTGTGAAGTCCTTTATATAAGAGGCTCTTTATTTTGAATTTGGGAGCTTTATTCACATTAGCCAACATTAAAAAGATAAAAAAAACTTAAGGGAGGGTTTAATAAGGGTTTAGGACCTCTTGAGTGAAGAGAAATGACTTTGGGACTTAAAATACAAAAGGACAAGAGTGTTGAAAATGGGACACCCTAAGGTCCATCATTATAGTCTAATCCCAGTGCTCATATCCTATAGGCTTTGGACCTAGGGGAATATAATTAACATGGGAAACACTATATGGGCTGAGGTAGAATGACTGGTTAAAAGGTTTTACATGACTAATTATGAGAAAAAAGGTGACTCAAGCATGAAACAAGACCAAGATAAGTAAAAAAAAGACCTGGCTATTGTGAATAAGGCTCATATTCTCTAGTTAGAGTCTCCTATAAAAAGGACTATGAAAATACATGAGATGTGTGTTTTCTTGACCAATTTAGGGTGTATACATTTCCCCCCCTTTATTCTAGTGATGTAATGAAATGAAGTACTAGAGTAAAATAAATAAGAAGAAAATGTTTACCTGAACCTACCTCTATGGAGATAAATGTGCTATAAGGGTCCAACTCACTTCCTGGCTAGGGAAGTGGATGGAGAGCCAAATAGTACCTATAGAAAGAAGGTATCCCTGAAATGGATGACCCCTATATTGAATTTGAACATAGAATATATGTAACATGGAGAAAGAGGGCAATGCTTGCCCCCTATGCTAAATTTGACTAAAGATGAGGAATGTTTAGAGGCCAAAAACCAATATCTATCTTCTATCTTACATAAAATCATGTAATTTTAAATGTGTGTATAAAATTTGTATGTTGTGAATAGAAAAAATCTATCATGCCCCCACTCTAAATATATAAACAAAAACTGAGAAGTGCTTGGAGGCCCAAAACTGATATTTATCCTCTGTCCTGCATAAACTCATATAGTTTGGGTCTGGGTAATGCAATAGACAAACCATTTTACATGGATGTGTAGTTCAAATTGGTGATAACCTAGGTACAATTGGGTGTAATCTAAAACTCTAGTCAATGTGCAAGATAATGACATGTCTTACCATTCCATCTATATAATCTTAAGTGATGAAGAACATGAACATCTATACTATGCTCCCAAATCTGGTATGTGAGTGATGCATCTATATAATATAGTAATCTATATAACCACATGTGAAATGACATATCTTTCCATGCCTCATGTGAAAAATTGGAGACAAAACATTATGCTCTACACTATGCCTATAGTTTGCTATCTGATTCTATAATTATGTCATGTTATATGAAGCTATATGTGTGAGATGTGTAGTATGTACATGTCCCAAAATATAGTATTTGAGTTTATATCTGTATCAAAATCACTATGAATCCATATAATTTAAACCATTATATCTAAATAGTCTGTGTATCTATATCAAAATCACTATAAATCTATATAATCTGAAACACTATATCTGAATAGTTTGTGTATCTATAAACTAAAGGTGTATCCCTCTAAATGTCCTAAGTAATGTTGAGTGACCCAAATAATCTGAATCACTATATATCTCAAATATTCTACGTTGAATCTAATAATTTGAATGCTAGATGTGTAATAACCATGGTGTATCTACCTATGAGATTGGGTGGGTATGTTGAGTAGGTATAACAATAGGAATAGTAGGAATGATGCCCCCTTTTGGGGAGAGGGACAACATTTGTGATATAAGAGGTCAAGCTAAAAGTGATGACTAGTGGCATAATAATAGAAATAAGGTTGGTATGTTATGAATAGCTTGAAAATTTATTGAATTGATTAGATTGAGTTACTGGAAGTGGAATACGTTTTGATTGGTGATGACCAACATGTGTGTCTAAGTATAAGAGATATATAGAAATGTTCATGCCATAGTAGGTAGATGAGGTAGTAAGAGAGTTAAGTTTGAGTAATGTTGAAGGTATAATTATCATGATTATGTGGAAGAAAATTATTTTAAAAATGAGGTTACAAGTCTGAGTTATGGGCAAAATGGTATTTTCCTTTGATTGAAAGAGTTGGATAATATAGGGAATTGGATTGATTCTTGATTCCTTTGTGTATTGACTAGGTTGATATTTGGAGCTTTGTAGTGAGAGAGATGCCAAGGAGATGAGCACCTACCATGACCTAGTTTGAGTAGTTGGCAGCCCAATTTTAGGCTGCTGGTGATGTGACCCTAGTAATTAACCCAAATGCTTGATGTTTTTCAAATTTTAGACCTATTTTGGTGTTTTTGAGATTTTAAAAGTGGCTTAGGAAGAATTTTTATAGTTTTAGCACTCCTGTCTAGGGTTCACCACTCCTATCCAAGTTTTACTGCTACTATCCAATTTGCAGTGCTCCTATCTAATGTTTTTATCCTATATCTAACATTATTGTCTTGGAGGCCTAATTTTTCATTGATGCTACTTTGTTCTTGACCATTATCTTGTTTTGACTTTGGATTTGGCACTGTTGATTGATATATGTGTTGTTTTTGTTATTTTTATAGGGTGAGGTATGAATGAGAGAGTTTTATAGGGGCTAGGTGATGGAGACATTGAGGCTATTACCATTTTATACTAATGAGAGAGATGTCATGGATAGGGTAGGGTTAGGTCACATTTATGACCTAGGAATAGTGTAATGGGATTGATATTTGATTATTTTCTTATGTGAGAGGTGGAATTTAGATACATGTACTTTTTGGCTTCCTACATGGGAGATTACTATGACTCTGGAGGATGTGTATTGCATATTACATTTACTAGTTAGTGGGTGGAAAGTGATGGTATAGGATGATATGGGTACTAATGCCATTGATCATGCATCATTGTATTTTACTAGTGTGCCATCAAGTATACATCGAAGAGGGAGTGACAATGATGTACTATTGTTAATTATTATATAGTCTAGTATTCCATGCTTATAAAAGTGGTTGGTTATTTTATTGGCATCATTTGTTGATATGGATGGGAGTAGAGTGCCTATTTCATACAAGATGCATAGGATTATGCATAGTGTGGAGGTATATGGCATTATATTCTCATGGGGGAGGAATATGCTAACCCACATATACAAATATCTTTACAAGTTTACACATGAGTCATTTAGTGGTGGATTGAGTACAATGACCTTATTGCATCATTAGGCTTATGAACATATGGTATTTATGTGACTGATTAGATTACCAAGGGAAGAGTGGGCACCTCCACAACCATTTAGGGAGTTGTGGATGAGTACATTGGCTATTTGATCCCATGGGATGAATCATTATAGTTGGGTGCTAGATAGATTGGTGGCTGGTGACATCATATGGAGGCCTTACAAAGGATTTCCTAGGTGGGTTGAGGATAAAGTGAAGTTACAATATATGAGGGTTAGATATTAGATACATGACCATTAGGTTGGAGTATATGAGTTTTTCAATATGAGCACATGACTAGATAGTTTGGGTACCATAGGATGTGCCCCTAATAACATGGGTGTGGGTGAGGAATGCATGAGCATTTGTGATGGTAGGAGCTCATGTGAGACCTACTAAGGTAGAGCTTGCACCAGTGCCTTTGGATAAAAAAGATGTGGCTATAGATATTCCAGATGTGGATGATGTTGGATTTATATATGCATATAATACATGGTAGACTAGGCATCAATGGGATATATTATACCCTATTGAGGTAGGGGATCTCCAGAGTATGAAGATCCTAAGCTGATCCAGATGATGGGAGGTAAGTAGTGATTAAATTTGAATTTTATATAAACTTGTGCCTTATTTTGATTTCAAATTATATAGCTAACATAGTGTCATACTTTGTGTGTAAGTGGAGTGGGAGGTGCATAGGATGAGGCATAGGCTAGGGTAGGGAGTGGAGATGATGAATATTGGGAGACCATCATTAAGTCAACACTTTGAGAGATCACATGGTATGTACCTAATGATGTGGTGGGGGAGGGTTTGATAGAGTGAGTGATGGTTTTGACTGGTATTCATGATCATCTATTTGATAGGGTTACTATAGTAATAGATGCATATGTTAGGGCAATATGAGAGATAAATGAGTTAAGATCTAATTTGGATAGGCATAGGATATCTTTACCTAATTTTGGTTTTGTTAGCATAAGGATCATGGATGAGTATATAGACCTTCAGAGGTGATATGTAAAATTGTGTGAGGAGCATGGTCAACTACTAGAGTGAGAGAGTCATCACAAGAGGCATGTAGTAACTTGAGGAGATGTAGGGCCATTGAGTGTTATGGTTGATTATGGCGCTATTTTTGGTGGGGAGAATGAGACTAAGAGTGAGGGTATGATGCCCATTCATGACTGATTATACTTGATATGGAGTATATGTTTTGAAAACTCATTATATATATAGATACTGGTTTGATTTTGACTCAGGCACATTATGTTCTGGATTTTGGAATATATTGGTATATTTATTGAAAATGGTTGATTAAAAGTAGTTGATTTGAAAATTTGATGTTGAAGTTGCATATGTTTGTTAAAATGGTATTTGCGCTGTGATTTGATTATTATTTAATAAGCTCAAGTGTGATGTTAGTTTTTATTTTGAATCATATGTGAGTAAAAAGCCTTTATTGTTTTGTAATTTATAAAATTGATTTGGTAAAGTGAGTTGGTTTAAGATTGGTATTGGTAAGATCTAGATTTGGATAATTTGGTTTGGCTAGGGATGGTTATTTGAAAATAGCAATGTTAGTTGTTAGTAGAAGGGGATGTAAGAGATCACTCTATGAATATCACATTATGCTTAATTCCTTGAGAGTGGCTCAAGAATACAAAGGTTGTCCCTTTGGCTCCATCATTGCCCATTAAGTGAAGCTATGTAATCATGCATGTGTTAATTAATGTTTATATTATGCAATTAATCCCTTTGAGTAGGTGGGTTAATAATATAAAGGTTGGCCCTTTGGATCCATTGTTGGCCACTAAGTGAAGCTATGAACTAATACTAGTATTTATGTGTGGTTTATCACTTTATGTTGTATTATTATCTGAACCTTGATGGCCAATTAAATAAGTGTCCATACTACTCATGCTATGTAGGAACATGACCTATATCTGATACTATATACCATGCACTAACAATAGCTATATGTGGAGACTCTATAAGGTACAATCTCAATGGATGCCTAACTAAAACTATGTGATATGAAGGAGGCTCATCTACCTGTAATCATATTAGATTGCTATGTGAAATAACACCTAGTGGCATTTATTGTGATGCGTATGACTGAGTAATAAATCAAGATGGAAATGTAGCCTATTATGGGGGCTCATCTTATCTCAATTATAGTGGGTTGCTATGTGAAATAGGTCCCTAAACACTTGGTCATAGTGAATATCTATCTGGAGTGGTACTCTACAATATGGGTTCATCTAATATTAATTAGAGTAGGTTGATACATGAGATAAGACCCTAGAAAATTGGTTGTAGTAAATATCTATCTAGAGTGTTACTCTACAATGTGGGTTCATATAATATTAACCATAGTGGGTTTCTATGTGAGATAGGACCTTGAAAAATTGGTTGCATTGAATATCTATCTAGAGTGGTACTCTGTTACAGTGCCTATGATTGTGTTGGATATGTATATGGAACTATACTATGTACTCCATTAAAAACACTACTATATGTAGTATGCTCTTATTGTATGAGTCTCCAAACCCTTTAAGTAGGTGGGATAAGAGATTTCCTATGAGGCTCTATCTTAGAAACCACATTACTATCACAATGAATAACTAATGATTCCTTGTGAAGGAATGTCTTGGGATGACCCAGTCATGGAGGAATGAGGTCTGTGGTTCAATGATGGAGGAGATCTTGGTGTCCCCTATGTGAATGATATGATGTCATTATCAACATATCTATTAATTCAATCTCTAAGTCTATAACAATTATTATCTTTGTGTCTACAGATACAATGACAGTTTCAAAAGGGTTAATGTGATTGTTTATGTAAGAGATGTGGATCTTGTTGATGAGTAGAAAGCAATGTGATTAACCTCCTATCTAGTAGTGCTGATAAAATGACATATGGGCTATCATGATCTGAATCAAATTATAGTGGTATCCTACTATTATTATCTATAGTACATATTGTAGGTGGTGCTCTAGAAATTGGCTCTATATTCTTAACTGATTACTTTTCTATCTATGGTCTCCTATCTTGTTTTGGATATGGTGGATGTTGTGTGGTAGGAGCTTTATATGGAGGTAATACTATGAAATCTAGAGTAGTTTGATCAACTAAATCTGACTCAATCAATCCTAATTTCTTCTCCAAGGCTAAATATATATAACATAAGTGGCTAAAAGAGGACTCTATCTGATATAATATATGCTCTAGGAGGGGTTGGAAAAGCCTCTTAATAAATATATGTTGAATGCTAGTTTATAGATCAATTTTAACATGTGCATCTTGAATCATAAGATATAATCACTAATTGGCTCTGAAGTACCCTGATGCAATGTGGCAAATTTATCATATATAACATGAGTGCCCATGTTTATAATGTAATATCTAAGAAATTTCTGCTATAAATCTTCATATGTATGCAAGGAACCAATAAGGAGTAGATGAAATAACCAATTTTATGCATTACCCACTAGTGTCTGTTGGAACAACTTGACTAGTATCAAAGGACTCACATGAGATGGCAAAGCCTTTTGAAAGGATTTAATGTGTACAAATGGATCTCTAGTTTCATCAAATTGAGGAAATGATGGTATTTATAAATTCTTAGGTAATGAAGATATTAAAAATGTCTTCAGAAGAGGGTTACCATGTAATTCATTAGCATCCAACCAAGACTTATAAGCTTTATTTTCCAAATTAAGGAGATGTACTTGGTGTTTTAATTCACAAACTACATGCATCAAAGAAATAATCTCTTGGGGTGATATATTAGTATCTTGAAGTGGTTAATTTAAATGTTTAATTTTATCATTTATTTTAGCCATGGGAATGCTACATTTAGCAATTGAATCATAGAGAGGGGGTGCGCTCACTTGAACCTTTGGAGGAATGGTAACTTGGAACTTAGTAGAGGGATGTGGGCTACCATTCTCTTTAGGTGAAGAGTGAATAATAGGTGATACTGTAGTAGGAAGTGGCTTGAAAGATTCATTGGTATCTTTATTATTTAATGAATCACATTATAATTTAATATAAGATGTGATTTTATCATTGGCATGTGTATCATTTGAAATAGAGTCATGTATAGAAGTAAAAACAACATTTTGTAGTGCATTTTGTTTGAGAGGATTGAGAGAAGATTTATAAACATGAGATGCATTTTCTTCTTCACTACATGCATAATAGTCATCATTATTCCATACATTATCATACTCAAATTTTTGTTCATATTCATTCTCATTTTCATATTCATTTGCATTTTCAATATCA
Organism: Torreya grandis; assembly: GCA_037957365.1. NCBI lineage: Eukaryota > Viridiplantae > Streptophyta > Pinopsida > Cupressales > Taxaceae > Torreya > Torreya grandis. Next base: position 636,121 of record JARHVA010002394.1, on the reverse strand, counting down.
TACTCATTATCACTTGTATCATCACTAGGGAGAGGGGTAAGAGAAGATGTTATTTTGTTTCTAATATGCAATAAATTATCATGTGAAATTAGAATATTATGTGCATCTGTGTTATCCTTGAATGGAGTGTATGCATTATTTTCATTTGTAATATGAGAAGTAAGTGTAAGATAATTATCATTTAAAAATTATTTTTCCATTATTTGAGATGATAAATTAGAGTTAAGAACATGAGAGGTATCATTTTAACTATGCATTGGCAATATGATTCTATTGCATTTATATTGTTGTAATTTGAACATAGAAGTTGAAAAAGAGAGAGATTAGGTTCAAATAGAAGCAAGTTATCACCAATAAGAGATTCATTTGGAAATTCATGACTAGTTTGTTCATTTGGTGTATTGAGCATAGGAGAATGAGGTGAAAATCACCTTTCCCATTTATCAAAATTATTTTATTTAGGAGAGGGAAGAAAAGAGATAGGCTTGAGAGAAGAAGATGCATATACTTTTTCTTCACTATCACTTTCATATGTATCATAATATTCCTCATTAAAATAATAGTGATTATATTCATTATAAATGAAATCATTTTTGACATTTTTAGGTAATGTGAAAATTTGTGAATTTCTCCATTCATTGTCCTAATTATGAGAAAAATTTAGAAATTGATCTATGGGATGAGAGGGAAGAAGTGCCTTAGTGGCCATTTTATTTCTTTCACCAAAGAGAATATGTAAAAGTACTATTAAAAAAATAAATGAAAGAATAAATACTAACATAGATATTTTGAAAATATTTTTGACACTCCAAACAATTTGCAAAAATTTCAAAAATTTTATCTAAAAATTGTAAGGAAGGCTTGGGGTTTGAGGACCTAATTTAGAAATATAGGGTTTTGGGTTGGGGTTTTAGGATTTTTGAAAATTATTGTAATAAGTTAAATTTAAAATAAATTGAATAAGATAAATGCACAAAAATTTATACAAAAATCATAAATTTAAAATTGAATCTTTTGCAAGAATAACTACTAACATAGATATTTTGAAAATATTTTTGACACTCCAAACAATTTTCAAAAATTTCAAAAATTTTATCTAAAAATTATAAGGGAGGAAGGCTTAGGGTTTGAATAACTTTAGAGCAAAGGGAAATGACCATTTGGAATCAAAATGTAAAAGGATAGGAGCACCAAAATTAAGACACCCTAGGGTTTAACACTATAGTCCAATCCTAACACTCCTGTCCTATAGACTCGAGACCTGGGGGAACATGATTAACATCGGGAACACTACTTGAATGAGGTGGAATGACTATTCAAAAGGTTCTAGATGATTGGTTATGATAAAAATGGTGACTCAGACATGAAATATGACCAAGATAAGTAAAACAAAAGACATGGCTATTGTAAACAAGGCTCATATTCTCCAGTCGATGTCTCCTATAAAAAGGATTGTGAAAATACATGTGTGATTGCTTAACCAATTTAGGGTGTATATATAAGGTATTATATTATGGTTCACCACCATGTACTCTATTATCAAGACCCATAAAGTTTCATTAATGAAGTGTGTGCCCCTATTATTAGTCAAGCTGAGTGGGCACTCATACCTACTTGTGATGTTTTCCTATATGAACCTTATAGCTATGCAATTTTTGTTTGGTGTAGCCTCAATTCACTTGGTGAAATAGTTATTGGCCACTAGAATGTACCTTACACCTATGCACCTTGTTGTATGGGTAATGGGCCCAACAAATTTAATGTCTCATTTATTGAATGGTGCTTGGGCAAGAATGGAGATGAGAGACATCTCATCTTGGTGGTTGGGCTTCCCTATATGCTGACTTATATTGCATGCCTTAGCATAATCCTTCACATCATGAAATAGACTTGGCCACCATAAGCCTGGATATAATATATTTTATACCATCGAATATCCTACACAATGTCCTCCTACTATCCCCTCATGTACCTCATGTAGGATGGAGTCTCTTTCATGCTTCAAGACACATCAATGTAGAACCTCATCTTGACCTAGTTTGTATAGTTCCCTGCTAATGAGATGAAAAGGGGTAGCATGAACTATGAGATATTTTTTCTTTTGTTTTCATTTTTTTGGGCATATATTTGTATGTTAGAAAGGTGACTATGTTTACCAAGTCTTCAAGGGTGTGCTAGATTTTATATAGATACACATCTAACATATCATCCTAAATTGGCATTACTGTATTACTCGAGTCTATACAAGACAAATGGTTTGGGGCTAAGTTATATTTTCCAAGCTTGACAATAATAGAGAAATAGAATTCTTGAAACAAAATGATCCATATACAAATGCACCCATGGAAAATGGGCTTATTCATAAGGTACTTAAGTACCTCATTATTCTATGAAAAAGATGAATGGGGTCACCAACAAATATTTTCTAAATTTTTATAGGGTGTAGACCATGGTGAACACCTTACACTTATTTTTAGTATAGTTATACTCTACCTTTGTTAATTTTGTGCTAATGAAGGAGATGGGATGATCCATTTTGCCTTTGTCAGGCTATGCCAAGATTATGCTAATTGTAGAGCCAAAAACATTAACATGGATATGGAATGGGGTCATTTAGTTAGCAAATTACAAGATAAACATGATATCCAATTTGAACTTTAGGGTCTCAAAGGCATCCTCCTACACTTCGGCCTAGTATAACAAACCATCCTTGTGTAAGATTTCCTTTAGTGGTGCCAAAATATTTGCATAGTTCCTTATAATTTTTTTATAATAACCATAGTGGCCAAGAAAAGTGTAAACATCTTTCTGTGTGGAAGGATTCTAGAGCTAAATGATAATTGAAATCTTTGATAGATTAATGAGTAAACCATCCTTATAAATGATATGCCCAAGTAGGGCTCCAAATGGTGTTGTGAAGATACACTTTCTTAGGTTCAAGGATATCTAAAGCTGCTTATACCTCTTAAACATTAAGCACAGGTTGTCACAATGGTCCTTAACAAGATCATACACCATCCAATCATCTAGGTAAACTTGGAAAAACTTATGAACTAAGTCTTTAAACATGGTGATGACCACTCTAGAGAATATAACTAGTACATTCTTGAGTCCAAAGGGCACCACGTTATAAGAAAAACAACCCCATTTAGTTGTAAAGGTTGTTTTGGGCTTGTCCTCCTCCTCAATCTAGACTCGATGGTATCTAGAGAACCCATTACTGAAGGTGTAGATATTGATACCTATGACACCTTCTAGGACTTTATCAATGAATAGAGTCAAAAAGGGGTCATTAACATAGGTAGCATTCAACATTATATAATTGATGCAAATGTGAATACACCTATCCTTCTTGATGCTTATTACCATCAATCTCACCCATTTAGACTCTAACATAGGGTAAATGACCCCTATGGTTAGCATTGCATTAATCTCTATTTTGACCAATCTTATGCCATTGATTAAATTTATGCTCATCTTCTCAAGGCATGGGTGATGTCCTTCATATCCTAATAAATCCTATAGAATAAGTCTTAGAACTCATTTTCAAGGTATATGATGTGTACTAGCTCTGTGTTAGACTAATAGGTACCTAGAGTAGCCATCTTAGGCTCTCCCTCTATATTGATGTACACTTTAATGGTATTTAGTGGTGCATAATATGGTTCATTCTTATCCTAGTGTGATCTGGGCAACAATTCAGGTGATAATTTGGGTGACGGTTCTACCCCAATTGATGATAGAACTTTTGAGAGCCATAACTTTTGTATTGTAGCTCTAATTAACTCACTGTTTGAATCATTGGAAAGATAAGAATGAGGAGAACATGGTGAGATATAATTTAAATTTTTTAAATGAATTTTGGACCTTGAAAACCCAATGAAAGTGCCCTAAATTTCAATTTTAGTAGTGCAATCTAAAAATAGTAAGTTTCTAAAAATAGTAATTCCTCAAATTTTATATTGTTTTAAATCATGGAAGTCAAACCAATTCATCTCTCTGGAGATTGGTGACCTTCCACATCCTCCCCCTACTTTCAAAATGTGTATAAATGAAGATGTAACCTAAAATGGAAATCAGACATCTCTTACCAGAGATAAGCATATAGTTGTATTGCGATCTTGAGTAATAAAACATCTCTTCTTAGATATTTCATTATTACTATGTTATTTTTGTGTTTTTGAAATATTTATCAACCAAAAATTTTGAGTTTTCGATTAGTGGTATTAGAGTGGTTTGTCTTGAGAGTGTATGATCCTGAGGATGAGGTTAGGCTACAAGAAGCTTGGGTGGAAAATAATAGAGCTTCTAAACTATCCACCTATTCACTCTAAATGACTTCAAATGGTACATGACACTGAGACATCTGATAATTTCAAAGAAATGGTGAATGAATCCCTCCAATGGAAACAAGTACAGATGCTACAATAATTTTTCCAAATTCTCCAATAACTTCTAATGGGAAATTTTGGCTCCTCATCTACACTTCCTGGCTCCTCATCCATGGACCATCCTTTCAGTGCCCCAACACCCTTCAAGGTTCAGGTAAATTTTGATATTCCTACATTTGAAGGAAAAATCAATGCTGATGTAGTAAAAAATTGGTTGGATCAATTGCCTTCCTACTTCTCTTTAAATAAGTTCATCGATGGAGAAAAGATCACTTTTTCTCTTTTGAAGAATCATTGCCCATGAAAAATTACTGAGAAATGTACAAAAAGAGGTTTAGTAAAAATGACATTGGCCTTGAGGTAGAACCTACCTATAATGATTTCATGGACATGGTAAAGTAAGAATACTATCCCATAGAGCATATGATGATCTATACATATAGTGGAAACAACTTCGCAAGGTAAGGACCAATCTATTCAAGATTACACAGACATTTTTCATTCTTTGTCTGAAAGATTGGACATCCAAGAAAGTGAGAAACCCAAGACTTTTAAATATTATGGTGGACTATAATGGTACATACGGGGGGAAATGAAACTCTTCAATTTAGAAACCCTTGGTGAGGCATACAAGTTTGTAGTGAAGATTGAGCAGAAGCATGGCAGAAAGAATACAAAGAGTCAGCCCTCAAAATGGAAAAATGATAAGGAAGGTCAAACACAAGGCCAAAATTGGAAGCAAAAGGAGTTTCAAGATAAGAAACCCCAGAAGGGGAAGGCTAGAAAATGATGTGATTACCACAAAACTAGAACTCACTCCAAATAAGAATGTCGAGCCATCAAGTCACTACTTTTTGAGTCATAATACTTGACATTTACTAATCTATTTCATACACAACATACAATCAAAGAGGATGAAGAAGATATTGTAGATGTTTAGCCTAACACCATCATTAATTCATCACAGACCCATGAGGAAAGGCCAAATGACAAGGAAAGATTTTTACACTCCAAATTATGGGTAAAAGGTAAGTCTCTACATTTCATTCTTAATAGCGGGAGTCAAAATAATTTAATCTCTACTAAAGTTATGAAAAGTCTACATCTATCCATGAAGCTTCACCCAAAACCATACAATATTGGATGGTTGAGCCCAGGGAGAGACCTCTGTGTCACCCATCAGTGTCTTCTTTCATATGTAATAAAACCTTTCCAAGATGAAGTATTGTGTGATGTGGTAAATATAGATGTTTGTGATGTACTCCTTGGTCAACCATTCATATATGATTAACATGGCATCTATCAATCACGAACCCAAAAAATCACCCTCACTCTTGGAACATGGCACTACAAGGTACCAAAGGTACCACCTCCCACATCTTTCTCCCTGATTAGTGCCAAGCAATGTAAGAGATTGGTAGAAAAGATAAAGCAATTCATTCTCATGGTGGTAAAACCATAGAAATTCAAGAAGGTTGATGTTGAAATCCTAACTACACAATCAACACAACAAAAAAGTAGATGTGACAAATCATAGGAGAATATGATGACTTATTCAAGTCATCCACAAGAGTTCCACTACATTGTCAGGTAAAAAATTATATCAATTTGATCCTAGGGTCACCTTTTCCTAACAATCATGTGTATCATAGATCAATTTTGGAGAATAACGAGATAGAAAGATAGATTCAAGAATTGATCCAAAAGGGCCACATCAAGCAAAGCTCTTCATATTGTGGTAGCCTAATTGTCGTGGAACCAAAGAAAGATGGAACATGGAGGCTTTGCATTGACTATCAAGCCCTAAATAAAATTAGTGTAAAGAATCACTAACCTCTCCCCAGGATTGATGACTTGCTGGACCAACTCTGTGGTGCATATTTCTTCACCAAAATTGATCTCAAATCTAGCTATCACCAAATTCCCATTGATCCCACTAATGTCTAGACGACTGCATTCAAATTTAAGGAGGGGCTCTTTGAATTGTTGGTTATGCCTTTTGCCTTAACTAATGCACCTGTAACCTTTATGAGGATGATGGATGACATTTGATGACCCTTCACCAAATAATTCATGGTTGTCTACCTAGATGACATAATCATCTATATTAAAATATGGGAGGAACATCTGCAACATGTTTGTAAGGTGCTTCAAACTCTTTGGGAGCATAAGTTGTATGCAAATCTCTATTAATGTACATTCACAATGACAAAAATTCAGTACCTTGGGTATGTTGTGAATGAAGAAGGGGTCCATGTTAATCTAGAAAAGATTTGGGTTATATGAGAATGGCCTACACTAATGACCCTCACAGAACTTCATAGCTTCTTGGGTCTTGAAAATTTCTATCGCAGGTTTGTTCTTGGATTTTCACATGTTTCTTGGTCACTAACACAAGTGACTAAAGGAGGAGCTAACGCTATATTTCCAATTGTTTTAAAATACAACAAAGGGCATTTGATAATTTTAAGAATATAATTTGCTCATCCCCTATTCTTGCCTTGCCATATTTGCATCAACTTTTTGAGTTGATGATAGATGCATCTGAATATGCTATGGGAGTTGTCATCATGCAACATGGCCATCCTATTGCATATCATAGTGAAAATTTCACTGATATAATTAGGAAATATCTGACATATGATAAGGATCTCTATGCCATTGTGTAAGCCTACACATAATGGAAACACTGCATCTTGGGGAAAGAGATGGTCATCCACACTGACCATAGACCATTGGAATTCATCCAGACATATATCAAACTATGAAATGAAAGGCACCAAAAGTGGGCCACATATCTTTAGCAATTCCATCTAATAATCAAACATAAAAAGGGGAGCTCAAATAAAACTATAGATTATCTAATCCACCCACCAATTATTGTAATCACAATAGTTCTTGACCTGTACAGACATGAGATTGCCACTTGGGGTGCTCTGTATGAAGCAAAACCTACCTTTGCTAATAAATATTAGGTGCTTCAAAAAGGTAAACATGTTTCTAATTTATATTTGAAAGATAATCCCCTCTATCATATGGGGCACATCTATGTTCCAGCTACAGAGAAACATAAGATGATATGGGAAGCACATTTCAGTAGGATAGCTGGACACTTTGGTGTAGAAAAGACATTGGTAGTTCTTCAAAAACACTTCTATTAGCCCCATATGCAAAAGGATGTGGAAAGGTATCTCAAATATTTTACCCCTTGTGTGATAGCCAAGCCAACAAATAAGAAGCAAGGATTGTACATGCCATTACCATAACCAACCAGGCCTTAGGAATCTGTCACAATGGTTTTTCTCTCAGGTTTGCCCACTTCAAAACATGGCAAGTACTATATTTTTGTTATAGTTGATCATTTTCCAAAAATGGCTATCATGATTGCTTTTAAGAAAAATATTTCTACTGAATAAATTGCTCAACTATATTTTAGTCATGTATGGCTCCATTTTGGTCTCCCCAAGTCCATTGTCTCAGATCAAGACAATAGGTTCCTGAGCATCTTCTAGTCCACTCTATGGAAGATGATGGATACCAAGCTGATGAAGTCCATAGCCTTGCATCCACAAACTGATGTTTAGATAGAGGTGGTGAACCACTCGATTGTTCACATGATTTGGATGTATCACTCCAAACATACATGCACATAGTATGAGGGACTTCTTTTCATACAACATGGATACAATCAGGCCCTACACAACTCAACCAAATATAGTCCATTCTAAGTATGCTTTGAGTTCCAACCCATGGTACCAATTTATATAGCTATTCCATTCTCCACCATGGAATACACACCTCATGAAAGATTTGAGGTAGCAAAAGCAACAAAGTTCATTAAATAAATGTAACACATCTAGTAGCAAGTTCATGACATCTTGAAGAAGATGAATCAGAAGTATAAGCAACGCCATGATAAACATAGGATTGCACACCATTTTGTTGTGGGTGACAAGGTTTGGTTACAAATTTAGAAGGAATGACTTGTAGGTCCACACAAAAAAATTTGGCCTTTATGATATGGTACCTACACCATCACCAAAAAAGTTAGAGAAAATGCTTTTGATTTGAACCTACCAGACTACCTTGGTCTGCATCCAATATTCAATGTGGAGCTCCTCAAACCATATCATCCACCTATTTTGGACACTTCAATCATAATATAACAATTGGAATTTGAAAATATTGATCCACAAAGTTCTAATACAATGGAGGAGGATCAGATTGTGGACACTTGGATGAAGACAATAAGAGTACGATCTATTTCGCTTTATCGGGTGGTCAAAAGGGACCAGCTTAGCCACCAAGGTGAGTAGCTCATATAGAATACAATCAAGACACAACTACCATACTTGATGAGTAACATTAATACAATCGGGACCATTTATTCTCAAGGAAGGAGGAATGATCTGGGCAATAATCTAGGTAACAATTCAGGTGACGGTTCCACCCTAATTGATGACAAAACTTTTGAGAGCCATAACTTTTGCACCATAGCTCTAATTTACTTGCCATTTAAACTATTGGAAAGATAATAATGAAGATAAAATGGTGAGATGGAATTGAGATATGATAAATGAATTTTGACCCCTAAAAACCCAATGGAAGTTCCCTAAATTTCAATTTTAGTAGTGCAGTCTAAAAATAGTAAGATTCTAAAAATAGTAATTCCTCAAATTTTGTATTATTTTAAATCATGAAAGTCAAACTAATTCATCTCCCTCGAGATTGGTGACCTTAAAAATCTTCCCCTTTAAAAATGTGTATAAATGAAGATGTAACCCAAAATGGAAATCAGACATCTCTTCCTAGAGAAAAGCATATAGTTGTATTGTGATCTTGAGTAATAAAACATCTCTTCTTAGAGAATTCATTGTTACTGTGTTATTTTTATGTTCTTGAAATATTTGTCAACCAAAAATTTTTAGTTTTGGATCATGGTTTGAGTCCTCAAATTACCAAGTTCCCTCTATTATTTTTATGCAAAGATGAGTGGGGTCTTCTTCACTAGGAAGCTATCATCTACTTAGCATATGAGCTTTCTTATGGTGGTCAACATTTTCCATTAGTGCTCCTTCCAAGTTTCATCATATTCTTCACTTGAATCACTATTAATCATTTATCCCTCAATGAAATTTAGGAGTGCCAACCCTTTTTATTTGAACATGTCTTTTAGGCACTCCTTGAGGATGGCGGTGTCCTCAAACATTTCCCTCCAAATTACATGTAGTGGCTCAACCAACTCGAAGCTCTATGAGGAAAAGGAAAAGGTTTGCACAAAATTCTCCTTAAGGGCCTCCCAATTATTTATCTCTTAGTGCATCTCATTCACCACATGCCATGCTCATGCCCATGTATTTAGAGTCCTATAAAAAGCATGCACCCATAAGTTCTTTGGGGTAGTCATACCATAGTTAGTACATGTCTCTTTGCATAGGCATACACACACTATGGGATCAAAGTCATAAGATTATTTATATATATCCAAGTTCTCATTACTCCTCCAAAATATATTACAAATGACTACTTTTACCTTTATTTAGGTTAGAAAGTTAGACCTTTGTGCTACCCATCAACATGTGATAGTGCTTCTCAAGGTATACACTAGTGCACCCATTCTATCTATCTCTTTGGTGATGCATGCTTCAAGGTCATGGACATACCTTTCTAGTAGGTTACTCCCTTTAAATTTTTGGAGTGATATAAGCTTGTATTCGATTAGGCATAATACCCTCTTTCCTTTTTCCTCATGGTATAGGACTCATAATTTTAGATCATAATCAATCTGGACCCTATTAGTCTTCATGAGATTCAATGCTTTTGCATGCACCAAGTGACATCTATGATTAGTGGCCTCATAAACCTCTTCAACCCATCGATCATAAGTGACATAGATGGTATTTGAGGCTGACTGCCGATCCTTCTAAGAGAGTGATCCTTGATTATAAGGGTTGAGATTCTCAGTGCCTTACACTATGATGTTATATATATATATATATATATATATATATATATATATATAGTTGATCTCATCCTCCAGATCAATGCTCTCCACATAGTGAGGTCCTTGGTCACTTGAAATGGGAATCACTACCCTTTCCTTTCCATTTTCAAAGGCCATATATGACTTATTGAAGTGTATATATACATTGTTGGCATAGTACAATATAATTCCTAAAAGGGTTATATAGTTATCTTATTCAACCAACTTGATACCTCAAAGTCAACATAGAATTTGGCACCCATAATATCTACAATGGTGTCCTTCAAAATTTTGATTGGCTATGTTTAATTTTTGTTGGCCATGAATAGTACATGAGTAGAAGGCCTCAAGGTTGTCCTACCTATATTTTCAATGAATTCTTGGATAGGATATTGACCTCAGTGGCTATGTTGATAAGGACCTTATAGATGAACCATCCATCGATGATGGCATTCACCATTTGTTCTTGGTCATACTCTATGTTTTGTGTATGCCTGATGTCTAATGCCCTTTCCATGCATGGCATGGAAACTTCAATCAAATACTATCTTGCTATTTTAGAAGCAAGTTCTTTAATAAGGGAATCATCCCTTCTATTTTTAAGAGGCATAGGATCTCCATTAGCTCTTTCACTTCAGCTTCTTGGCCATCCTATTTTTTATGAGATATAGTAGCCTGTGCCTCTAAATCTCATGCTAACTAGATCCCTTCTTACACGTTCTATATCAAACTCATGGCTTGATATAGTACACATTTTTAGTGCATAGGGTTTATACAAGGCATAGCTTTGGGTTCTAACTACATAATATGCTTAGTATAGCTTGGCATCCCATATTCTAAGCACAACTTTGGTATTGTCAAAATTGGTGATTAAGTGGTGAGTCCACTCTAAGCAGTTGCCTACACTTTGATTGACTCTGTTTATGATAGCAATGCCTTTGGTGCCAATTTCACCTTTTTAGAATCATCCCTAATCATCCCTACACCATTGTCAATAACTAACCTACCTTGGGTCAATTTTTTGTACAAGTTGAGGTTTTCCTTGACCTTGTGTGTTCTTTGATAATACCCACACATTGGATTTGCAGGGTAGTTATGTTGATAGTGCTTAGTTGAACCACACTTGTAACATGATCATTATGGGAAACTTCCTCTACCATGTCGACCACCTCACCCTTTGGTGCCTCTTTTTATCCCATAACCTACATTCCATTGGCCATAACCCTCATTTATTTGTGCTCCTTTCCCTCTTATTGATATCGTTGTTTGCCATGTACCTCCCCCCATATTATTATGCATATCATTGATTACACAATAATTATCCAATAATTATCCATGTTATGGTTATAGGCACCACATAACTGGTAACAGATTATTGTGCTGACCTAACTGGTGCATTGTAACAAAGGATAGTTGTGAACATCATGTGCCTTGCAAAAAAAATCATAACTAAGGAGAAGTGTGCATAGATTACTCTAAGGGTAGTTGTTTCTATTATGGCCCTCTATCTCACAATCAGTGCACCATAATCTACTTTAGGTGTCTTACGATGAACTAGTGATCAAATTTTATATTTGGAAGGCCATAAACATAATCTTCACCTTCATGAAAGGGATAATCCTTGTATCAATTCTCCCAAATACCTTGGCTCTGAGGATGACTTTAAGCACTTCCCAAGGGTCTATAAATATTTTCATGGATAACACCCTTTTGAAAGGTACTAAAAATCCTCTAATGAACCATTGTGCATGTTGGGAGGGGTGAATATCATAAGGGATCTTAGAAAAGAGAGTCTTTAATCTAACATCATATAAGTACACACTCCCTAATAATACTTGGTTGATCTCTTTGAGCATGGTGATGCTATATTGATCAAACTTAGGTTTATCTAAATTATTAAAGAAAGCTTACTTTAGGGTGTTATAATCAACCATATCCTAGTTTGGATCAAACTTACTATACCAAGTATGGGTGAAATCAAGCAAGGTTGTCACAAACTAGGTTGCCTTACACTCAAAATAGGTTATTACCTAAGCACACCATTATATTTTACATTTGATAACATTCTCTATATCATTATCCATGCCTCAATACTTGAGAATATACATGGTAATCTCATAATAAATTTAGGGTACAAGAGCAACTAGTGTCTAAGGTACTTGTCCCCCTAGTACTTTTCCTGGCATTGGTCCTCCAAGTCCTCCAACCACTAGGATAGATGTTGGTATTATGGTTAATACTAGAGCTATAGAAGATGATTGAACCATACTATTAACTAGTGGAATATGGACACTTACTCCAGGATGTTTCCAAAGATGCCCAACCAATAATGTCTAGACTGGGTTGCTTACGCTCACATTCTATCTAGTTAGGTTGACACCTTGAGGTCTAGAGGTATCTTCAATTACCTCATAATAAGGGATAACTTATTAAATAAAAAATTTTTAGCCTAAATCTATAAAATTATCAAAGTCTAAGTTGATAATGTGGTTAGGTTTCAATCTTGTACTTTCATGTAGGGGATCTAGTGCATGAGTTTGCACTACAAGTTTAAAGGGGGCAGGTGCATTTGATAAATTTCTAATGGTTAATTTATATAAGGAACCCAAGTATTCACCTTGAAACTATGGAGTTTTTTTCATGTATTTAAGGGTTCCTTCCTCTATACACTACTTCCATTCAAGAGATCCTTCCTCATGCCCTTCCTACTCAATATGGGTCTTCTCAGCACTTCCAGGTTCTAGATCTTCTATTAGCCTACATCTCCTCCTATTATAATCCTATTTATTGAGCTCTCAATTTTTAATATTCTCATTCCCTTCCATTATGTGTCACTTACACATCCCCTTCTTTCCCATTGTACTGCTCATATGTGAGATGACTTTAGCCCTTCCATCCTCATGGTCTCAAATCCATAATCCACCATCAAATTTTTGAGTTCAGTGCCAAGTTTTGTCACAAATTCACCTCTAGTTTCATGTAAGAATTCATATTCTACTGATTTAGGGTAGGAATATATTGATACTACAAACTTAAGTATGTATCTCTTCAATGCCCCTTGCCATTATTTGTTTGTAACTCTAGTCCAAGTGATGTCTAAGTTCTCAATATTCTCTAGGCACTCTTTCATTTACTTGAGGTGATATCCATAACTTCAAATTATATGTGTTGCATATGTATCCAACCATTAGTACACTTTCTTTGATATCTCATAAAATAAAACCTCATACAGGCCATCATACAAGTGGTTTTGGACCCACTTCCTTGGGTTCTATCCTCTACAAATTGGATGCCTAAACACAAAGCTATCTTCAACTATTTCTAGCTAGTGCTCAATGTTCTCAAGGGAGAGTTGAAGAATTATTTTGGTGCACCATTGTAGCAATAAAATTCAATAGTCTTAGTAATGGAACCAAAATATTGTATAGAAGTAGGTGTTTTGGTTGTGGGCCTAATCAGGCACTATTCTAGCTATCTAGGTTAGATTGGACTTGTTCCAAGAGGGCATAGGCCTTAAATAATCCTATGGAACTCAAAATTTGAAACTCAACTACATTGACATTTCTTCACATAAGGCACAAGCCTTATGTTTTCACTTGAAGTATAGTGGAAAAGGGACTAGGATCTGTGTTGGGCTAGTTGTGTCATGGCATAAATCTATCCTTTGGGGAATTTGGTTAGTGCTAAGATGGTTGTGTAGTCATGGGTGCAAGACATATTGGGATGGGGAAAAATAATTTTATATCAGGTACAATCCTTTGGTAACCTTATCTTAAGGGTATTCAAGCACTTGAAGGGCAACTAGGTATCTAGTTGAGACTTAGGCATAGATTTGTGCTTAGTCGTAGATATCATTGTGAGGTATAGGGTCTTACCCATACTTAAAGAATTTTATATATCAAGAATTTGGGTTCTCATTAGATATAGGCATGTCATAGATAATTTAGGTTATAAAATCATAAGATCTCAACATACATACTATAGACTTAAGCATTCATTCCATTGAACATTGCATAAAGCTTTCATAATTAACAGAGTTCAACAATAATACATATATACTACTAGGAACTAAGAAAATGCTCATATTGAGTTATTAAAGGCCCAAAGGCTCATAAGTAAGCTTGGGAATTACAATGGGGAGTAATAAAAGCATCCCAAACTATCTCTAAGTCTAATATTAAACATATCATTTGGAACCAATCCATCAAGGCTTTGCTACTCTAATATCCCCTCTTTGTTAAATACACTTAGCTTGCTTTTATAGTGCTTTGGGGCATCTTAGGTTCTTGAAAAATGGATCACTCTGATTGCTAAGTTAGAACTAGAGGTACTCATTTTTCTAGTTCTATTACATTTCCTTTAATGCGCTGTCATTGTCCTATGAACCTACTTCCCAATGAATATTGAGATAAAAAAGATTTAGTTAGCCACCTACCAGTTGGTGCCACTAGATGACAAAATAATAATCATGACAAGTGATTACCTCACACCTAAGTGTTTTCTATTTTGGTGCAGATCCTATTCTTATATGGATTTGGGCCCCAATACTCCACCATATATCATTTATGTCTACATATACTCTAACCTAAATATATATTTACTATAGATTGAAAACCAATCTCAATTATTGGTTTTCCTATAGTCTATATCGATGAAGATCTATAGGTTATGTAGTCTTATTCTAGACTATTATTAGGTTAAACAAACCTCATCATGCCTTTGAACCTTGTATAAGTTGAGAACTCATCATGTGCATAGGTATTATTTAAATAAACAATGAACATAGTTATAAAATAATACTATGACCCCCAAAAATGGGTCCCATAAGTTTTAAATATTTGAACTAGAGGTCAAAACTATGCTTTAATGGTAACAAAACTTCATCACAACCATCTTGACTATATTAATGCCAATAATTATGACATTTGACTAAGATTTAATGATGACATATCTCTTTTAATAATTTTTCTCTTGGTTCAATCTAAACCATGTTTGACCTCTGCTTGAAAACTCTTGGGTTTGACTTTTAATTTCGACCATTGATATTGATCTGGGCCTTCTCAAATTATGTCATCTATCAGCTCTTCATTCATTCTATAGGATCCTACTGATGCTTTTACCTCTCACTCTCCATTGGTATATATTTAAATGGATGGATCACATACCATTGATTTAATTGATAGTTTTTGTGGTCATTCCACTTGGTAGCTTCTCATTTGTCTTTGAGATTTGTTGACTTGTTGACCTCTCACTCACTATTGATCCACATTCGTACAATGGATTGAAAACCATTAATATTATTGGACCCAATGTATTTCTTAGTCACCACATACTATTATATCTCCATTTAGGTACCCAAGATCTTGACACTTATCATATATGCATTCAATGTTGGGTCTTCTGACCTTTTGATTTGATGCTCATTATTGATCTATGAATACATGATCAAACATGCATTGTTGGATATTTAAGACCCATTAACTCATTAGATTTACACTCACCATTGGATCTTGAATTTATATCATATGGTATTTAAACTTATCAATTACACATTCAACCTCAAAACATTTTAACTCAACTAGCTATTTAACAAGGCCCAAATTTGACATCTGTGCACACATTTCACTCTAATTGTTCAACTTTAAATGATTATATCTTGAGATAGACAACTCGTTAAGACATGAAATTTTTAGAGGGTTATTTATTCATGAATAAATTCATGTCCATGTGATCTTTTGAGATTGAGAGGTTCCCTGAGCATACTTATAAAATGCACAATCGAGATGACTAGTCAATTTCTTTGTGAAGTTTGATACAATCTAGCTCTTCTAGGCTTGTAATTAAAATGTTGATTTATATTTAAAGGGTTTGATGAGTCTTTAAGACCTGTACAAACTCATTTCATGATCTTGACTACATTGATCACCATGAGAACCTACTTTCTCAATTTTTAACAAACTACACTTTAAGTTTACTTAAAGTGTTTCAAAAGCTTTAAAAGCTACATGTGATCTTTGTACCACTAATTACATATAAAAATATATTTTACTCATCCATATAAGAAAAATATTTGTATGTGGGTAAAAATTAGCCAACATCTTTGGTGACTTATAGGGAATCATGCCTACTATGCTTGAGAACCCAAACTAGTTGCCTTATCAGATCTATTAGGCATGGAGTTAAAAATCTTTGCTTTAGCTGACATAAAATGATGTAAGGCTACCACTATAGATAGATTCCTATTTAAGTAATAGGGCCAAAAATAAATAAAACAAACAAAGTTCCTAAGATAATTTGGAAAAGGAAACACACAATAGGAAAAGAATGTACACAAGGCACTTAAAGGAAAACAAGAAAACTATTCTAATATGTACATGACTATAATTTAAAAGTATATTCCTCCTAGATCAAATGGAAAAAAATTATAATCACTCACTTATGGTGAACTAGGATGGAAAATGCCTTGCTTTTGAGAGATCATGATAGGTGAACTAAGATTCCTGATTGCTGACTTTTTTGGCATTCTCTCAAGAGGATGAAATGGGATGAACATGTCTCCAATGTAGACATATTAGTACATTTTTTAAAGGCTTAAACCAAATTGGACTATAGGAGCACCAACAACATTTTCATCTGATGTCTCTTTTGAACATAAAGGTTAACTATCTAGGCTTAGGTAAAAAATATCTAAGTCATCCCAAAAGGAAGCTTCCTCTTGGTTATTAGGTATGATTCCAACTTACACACTATCATTACTTTGATTACTTTGAAAAGATCCATATAGTATCTCATAAACACATCTAAGGTTCAGCATTTCATATTATTATGGCTCTAGATGTGACCATTCTCCTTCATTATTAAAGACAATAGTACTATCTTCAATAAATAATTCATCTTGAGACTAGTTAGATTCTTCAAACTAATTTACAAGTTCATGTTTATGCTCTAGACGAGGCATAGGCTACTATAGAACCTCTATTTGGCTCATGAAGCAATGGTACAACTATTTACACACTTCATCATGATCCTTTTTTTCTCTATTTTTTCCTCATCATCTTTACCCATACAAAATGGAAGTTCTTAGAATAAATCAAGATCCCCTTTACTCTCAGTTGCATCCTAAATACACCTCCCTTCAAATATGAAGGCATTAGTTCTACCTTTAGGATCTAATTTATTAGTGTCAAATCCATGCCACAACAATTGGGCCAAACTTGATTTATCTTCCTTTGAATGGAGTGGGATACCTATCATGATCTTCTCATCATAAACACTTATGTTGTCTTCTTCAGGTTCACCTATGCTTATAAGATCCTCTTCTATTCTCTATAAAATAGGCTCTTTAACTAAGAGGGAGATAGTGGGAGGGTGAATAATTTCACCTTACTTGTAGCTTAGGAGAGTGTCCTTCCAATTAGGGAATTTGAAGGCTCTCTTTGGTGGATCTTGGGGGAGGGATTTAGAGTCATGGAACCTTTGTATGGAAAACTTATAAAGCTAAGCTAAGACCTCTTTTTATTGAACTAGTTCTTAGACCACCTTAGCTAGCACTTCTTCTCTCTTCTTTATGCCTTTCTTGATTGATTTCCATTAGGGTAAATCATAAGGCTTGAACACCTTCTCCTTTTCTTGAATGGGTGTGGGAGAGGGTGGTTTCACAAGAGAGGGTATAACATAGTTAGGGTCATTGGCATAAGAGAAAATAAAATATGGGATGGCTTCATGTTCCTTAACTAAATGGTTTTCAGTGACTTTTTTGGTTCTTGAAGAGGATGAGACTTGAAAAGGTTGAATAGGGGGTTGGGTTTGAGAATAAACAAGAGTAGGGGAGGGAAATTTGGTTCTAGGGTTAGCTGATTTCATTCCTAAGAGCAATTGATAGTTATTTTCTTTTCTAGTTTGGTCTTGCTTAACAAATTATTCTTCTTGAAACCTCAACTCCTACTCTTAAACATAAGCTTGGTGTCCAAGATTATATTGTTGCCTATAATAATATTCTTCCCTATCAACCTCTCTTGATTCCTTTTCAAGACCAAGCCATATCTCCCTAAGGATTTTTTTTGGTTGACTGGAGAGAGGCAAATTATGACAAGGTTGATACATTGAATCTTGAAGGCCATTTGGGGTGAAGCCATGAACATTGTTAACTTAAAATGAAGGATAAGGAATGAAAGAACATGTATTTTTATTAAATGAGTGATGAGGTATACAAAATGATGGTGATTAGGCACCTAGGCTACTTATACCAGCTGATGTTCATAGTGGATTTGCCATTGGTGTTTAAAAATGTGCCTCCAAAGGCTGATTAAATTGAAAGGCAACACCAAGAATCTTTTAGTGAGATGCAGAACATAGTAATGTCCCATTAGGCATGATAGAAACTATTATGACTTATAATTACACCCATTAGGATCCCCCACTCCCAATCATAATATGGGAACAACCCCAGGCTATGGGTAACCTATGATGGGGTTGAACCTTTAGAGAAGGCTAGATTCCTCTTGATGGATCACTTAAACTAATGATATTGCTGAGAAGAGGGTTAGAAAGGGGGAAATGGCTCCTAAGAAAGTTAACCAAGTGATGCACCAAATAAAAATGGGAAACTCCCATAAGCTTGAACCCACACTAAATCATTACAAGATAATACTAGATCACACAACCTCATAATATAGATAATTGTGTAAGTGTTTCATGGGATAGGTTTAGGTAGAGCACTAATCCAGACCTAAAAACAACTTGAAAACTCCCTAAAGGAGGTTAAAAAGGAGGAAAATAGAAGAGGAATACTCTCCTTCACTATGCTATCATGCACAACTCACTTAACACAAATTTGAGGCAAGAGATAGGTAATTAAAGTCTTTTATTACATCAAAAGGTAGTTATTATAAATTCTTGATAGGGTTTAGCCTAATCAAAATGAGAATATCTTCAAATATCTCAGAGAGTCCCCTACTCTTCAAGTTCAAAGAGTCCTTGTGAGAGTCTATAATTTGAGAGAGAGAGTACAAAATGAAAATAATGGGTGATATATAGAAAGGGAAGGAGAGAGAGGGAACATGCCAACCAAGAACAATCAATGAGCTACCAAATTTCAATGAATGTTCCACCATATTTTGATCAAATCAAGGTTAATCCTTCCTTAACAAGCTAGCTTGAATTTTCTCTATTTAGTTTTCAAGATCTTCTCATTGGATGAGAAATATACTAGAAGATAATAATCTATTTTGAATATGATGGGTCATGATCCTTTTAAGGAAGAAATATCCCTAAGATTTAAACAAAATTGAATGCTCCATCTATTTCTCTAACCACCAGATCTCTTTTCTTTGATCTTCCACACCACTTTACACTTGATTCTACTATTCATGAGAATCCTCATCTCTTGAATTTTGATCGAGCCCTCACCATGTTTGATTTGGGTGGCTATTTGTCAGAGCTATGACAATGTCAAAGGATGAGACACTCCACCATATCTCATTTATGTCTACATCTATTTGAACCTGAATATAGATTTACTATAGATTAAAAACCAATCTTAATTCTTGGTTTTTATATATTCTATGCTGATGAAGATCCATAGGTTACATAGTCTTGTTTTAGACTATTATTAATTTTAAACAAACCTCATCATGCCTATAAACCTTGTGGAAGTTGATAAATCATCATATGCACAAGTTTCATTTAAATAAATAACAAACATAGTTATAGAATAATACTACAACCCGTAAAAATGGGCCTTATAAGTTCTAAATCTTCAAAACTAGATGTCAAGACTATGCTTCAATGGTGATAAAACTTCATCACAACCATCCTGACTATATGACTATGCCTGATTGTGAAATTCAATTGATCCCTAATGGTGACATAGCTCTTTTAAGAATTTTTCTCTTGGTTTGACCTAAACCATGTTAAACCTCTCCTCAAAAAATATTAGATTTGACTTTTAATTTTGACTGTCGATCTTGATCTAAGCCTTCTCAAATTGTGCCATCTATCAACTCTTCATTCATTCTATAGGATAATACTAATTATTTAACATCTAACTCATCATCAATATCCATTTTCATGGATGGATCATGTACCATTGATTGACTTGATGGTTTCCATGATCATGACACTTGGCAACTTCTCATTTGTATTTGAGATTTTCTGACTTGTTGACCTCTCGCTCACTGTTGATCTAATTTCATATAATGGATCACACAATATCAATATTCTTGGACCCACTAGATTTTTTAGTCATCATGCACTATTATATATCCATTTAGGTACTTGATATCTTGACACTTGTCATTGATGCATTCAATCTTGGGTCTACTGACCTTTTGACTTGATGCTCACCATTGATCTGTGAATGCATGATCAAATGCATGCCATTGGATATTTGGGACCCACTGACTCATTAGATCACCAATCACCATTATATCTTGACTTGAGATCCTAAAATATTGACACTTGTCATATGCACATTCAACCTTATAAAATTTAAATTTAAATAGATATTCAATGAGGCCCAAATTTGATGTTTGTGTACACATTTCACTCTGCTTATTCAACTTTGAATGCTTATATATTGAGATAGATAACTCATCAAGACATGAAATTTGTAGAGGATGATTTATTAATGAATAAATTCATGTATATGTGATCCTTTGGGCTTGAGAGGCTTCTTTAGCATACTTATAAAATGCATAATCGAGTTAACTAGTTTATTTCTTCATGTTGTTTAAGATGGTTTGGCTCTTCTAAACTTGTGCTTGAACTATTGCTTGATATTTAAAAGCTATGATGAGTCTATAAGTCTTGTGAAAACTCATTCCATGATCTTGACTATATTGATCACCATGAGAACCTACTTAAATTTTAACAAACTACACTTTAAGTTTAATTTAAGTGTTTCAAAAGCTTTGTAAGGTACATGTGATATTTAGACCACTCATTCCATCTAGAACTCAATTTAGCTCATCCATAAAAGAAGAAGATTTGTATGTGGGTCAAAATTATCTAACATTAAGAATGATTAATTTGAATACAAAGACAAAATATTTCAACACACCATTATATTTCTTCTATGTATTACAAACCATATGAGAGATACAAAATATATAGGAATATCATTCCTATATTTGGGGAGATCAAATCTCCTTATAAATATTCAAATATCACTATTAAAACTAAACCTAAAAAACTCTTAAAAAAATACTAAAATAAAAATATATTGTGAGTCAATATATTTGATAAACTAATATATAGACTATTAACATAATATTGTTAACAATAATATTTACGTTGGTAATTTATAATGTGAACACATAACTATACCTCAACACTTTTTAAGCCAAAAAATCCACTTTTAATGCAAAATACAAGGTTTTACAAGGAAAATTACCACTAAACAAGGTTTATAATAGTACTAGGAAAAGTTTTGATTTGTATGGGTTGGTATTTGGCCTTGACAAGCCAAATTACCAATATTTCTAGTGACTCATACGGGATGAACAACCTGTTGGTCAAAATAACTCAATAAATTTGATATGACAATGATAATATAAAGCATTTATTAACTTGATGACTCTCTTAAACATCAAACCAACTCTTTTGGGCTTTGTAACACCTAGTTTGACTATGACAATAACAAGACTGAAAGGAAACAATAACTAAACTAAGTAGCAAGGATAACTAACCTAAGGAAATAGGAAAAACAAGACAAGCACAATAGAAGGGAAGTAGACTACTGCTTGTGCTATTCATTTATTAAAACAAGATAACCTAAAATGAGAATATTTTATCTAGGATCAAATGGAAAGATATTTTGTCTACCATAGAACTTTAAATCATGTTTTCCATCTGTTGGTAGTGTCTTCTTATAGATAAGAGCACTTTTATGTTCATGTCTTCTTAATTATGCAATTGGGCCTTCTACCTCCATTATCAGGGGCATGGATTGATGATATGGATCCAAGACCCAATCATCTATCTCCCATATTATTTTCCTTTGTAAGAATAATGCCAATTATTCTTCATTCATTGGCTACCAATGATCTGATATGTCTTCCATAATACTTTCACTCTATTCCATATGAACAAGTGACTTATCAAGAACATCATGATTGATCTTTTGTGTCTCTTTATTCATGATAAAATAAAATATCTCTTTATTTATTTTCATTCAAGATAAATGATTTGAGGTACCACCTCAATCAACACTTCTTCATTCTTCTCATCATCATGAACTTGCTCTTCTTATGGGCACAACTAGATAGATTCAATAATTGATTGGTATTTAACATCCTTAATAGGAAGTGCGTGACCTTTAAGAGCCTAATATTCATTACAAATATCCATATATTGCTGCCAAAAATCATAATCATTACTTTGGTACTTATATTATCTAGATGGATTGCATTCATCAATGGTCAATGTTAAAAGTTATTGATAAACATCTTGATGTGGAATAATGGGTATGTGATCAAGAAGCCCTTATGAAATAACCTCTTGATGCACATCTAAAAATTCTTCTTCTTAGATCTCATCCTCTACTTGTAGATCATCCTAAAATTCACCTTATTTGACATAATGAAATACTAAGTCATGGTTGTCCTTATATGCAAGTTCTTAATGAACATGTCTTCTTCATATTGTTCACTCAAGACTATCTCATGTTTATTCATCTCAGCTATAACTTCTTCAATTACCTCATAAAGGAGATGATACTTTTTAAGAATAGGCATGGTAGACCCTTAGAAATAATTAAGAATATGAGAAAGGTCCAAAGATGTTACCATAGATGATTGATTTTGCTCATGGAGCTGCTCCTCTTGGATCACCTTCACCTCCTCTATCTATTGCATTGTTTCTTAAAGAGATTTAAATGAAGGAAAGGACTTAGGATTTTGAGGATAAAGGCATGGAGGTTGAATGATCTCCTACTTACTTTTAACTTCAGTATCTTGAGTAATGTTTAAATGTTCTTCTTTCTCCCTAGACTACTATATTTGTTTATAAGTCATGAACTTGGGTTTAGGAACCTCTTGAATTGGAATTGTTTTAGCCATAAATGTGAATGAAGGAACTTATTGTTGTGTTTCCTTTACAACTCCCATTGAATACTGAAGATGTTGATTTGTAAGCTCAACTTGCTTGGATAGATGAGCCTCAAAATCATGAACCAAATGATTAGAGATGTCTCCCTACAAAAATAAAGATGAAGGCTCATATATGATTTGATATGAAACATGAAGATCAGCCTCCTCAAAACATAATTCTTCAACTTTATGAGGCCTTTCTTGGATAGACTTCCAAGTGGGAAAGCTAGACAAGGTTTGGATTGACTCTTGAAGGTTGGGATATACATTGGTTTGACATTGATGAATAGAAAATGGCACCTATATGGGAACATGCTATTGATTGTGATTACCTTGGTAGTTTCATAAACCACCAACCTTTCTTCAATTCTTACAATTATACCACCTATGTTTAGAATATCAGAAATAAACTTTGAATGTCCTTCCCTTATGAAATATGAACATACTTCTTTAGCCTGCTAAAAATTAGCTCTCATGTTTTGAATTTCATTCTTGGACATCTCCTATACATAACTCTTTTGATTTTTTATGCTTACCATTTACTTATCATAAACAAATAGGGTTTGTTTAAATCTTAAGATGGATTGCTTTGGGACTTGATTGGGTTGATTAGGAAGATAAAAAGATTCATGAGGCTTATCATAGGAGTGGTATGAGTCACCATACAACTAATAAAGATCTGTATATTATTGGTGATGCTCATCATAAGGTTGATTTAAATCATGGTAGGGTTGATATGGGTCATGAGGATCATAACAATATGTATATGGATCATTTTGGAATTATTGATAAGGAGATGAATGATATAATTTTTATCTATAAGCTATCATAGCCTATAAGCACATGAAAATTAATTGAATTATGAAAAAAATTTAATTTTACCTTTGAGATAAGATCCATAGGTGTAATTGAAATTGATTTTGAAGACCAATATGCTATAAACTATGTACTAGAATGGCTGGATCTGTGTCCCACTAGGCATGCTAGAACTATTAACAACCTAGATAACACCCTACTTGAAGGTTGTTTTCTTAGGATCTCCTTCACACCTAGACTAAAATTGGAATGATCTAAGATGTGGGACACATAAAATCAAACCAAACCTCTAGTTTGGATAAGGCTAGATCCTCTAATGTATCACTTTGATCTATGTACTAAAACCTTCTAATTTTTGGGATGAAAAAGGTTAGAAGGAAATTGAAAGGGAAATTATGTTCTACTATTGGTGATACACCTATATTTCTAGTTCATCCACTCTATTTGAACTCATAAAACACTTAATAAGACAATATAATGACTAAATATATAACTCTAAATGACTTCTATACATCAGTATTTCATATAGAGGTTTTAACAAGTGATAAAAGCATGAGGGAAATGATGTAATAGGCCTTGATTCAAGGCACATACTAGTCAATTATATCCATTGTTAGCTCAGTTAAATGACATCAAACACTAATCATGACCTGCATAAGTTAGCATACTAGTAACTAGGTGAGATAAGGACTTGACAAGGGAGAAAACACTACCACATGTGAAAATAAACTAACATAAACACACCATACTAGAATAATTAAATCTGAAAACAATTATTTCATTCATCTTAGAAGGTTAAAAATATAAATATTGGTAGAGTCTAGTCATGCCCAAGAGAGGGATCTTGAAAATTGGCTTGAAAGCCTAAATATATAGAAAATAGAAGAGAACTAGCCAAGAGATTGGCATTTAATAAAGAGGATGAAGTGAAATAAACATCATTTCAAGTCCAACTTGAGTTAAAATTTGCTAATAATAGCCTTCAAGAAGTATCCTTGTGTCAAAGCCTTGCATGATATTCTTTTTGGCATTGGAATAAGAGGTGGGAAAAATTTGACTTTTCAAACTCCTTTTACATGAATGTTATTTCATATTTTGGATAAATTATCCATTTGAAGTGATTTTAAGTTGAGTTAAAGTCTTCTCTTGTATGAAAACCATGAAAAAATTCATGATGCTAATCAACTAGTCAACTAGAGTGATTTTCACTTTAAGATTATTTAACTGCACTTTGTAAATTCCTTGCATGAATAGAAGATATGTGGTGTGACAACTCAACATGATCTCCTTTTAAATCCTTCCAACGTCATTCTTTACTTGACTTGTTTGATCAAATAAGCCTACTAAGCCAAATAGGCCTAGTATCTTAACTTTTGTACTTCATGGATATTAAAAAAATATATGAAAACCATTAAACCTAAAAAAAAATTATATTTAGGCTTGGAAAAATCATCCATATCATGAAATAGCTCCTTTTGATGAAGAAAGACTTACAACTCAATCAAATTAGTTGACTAGGTTAAAATTTCCTCAATTACCTACAGAGTGGCTATTCTTGGTGAGTTATTAAGGACACTTATATGAATATTTTTTACCATCCAAATATTTTATGATAAATACAAAGTCTTAGGTTTCAATATCCAAGAATTAGATTTCATGTAAACTGCCTTGTACCTCATCTTCTATGCTTTTCTCTCTCAAAAACATAATTTATACCATAACCCATAAAATTATTTACAAAAAATTACCATTTATAGGACCATATATCATTTTAATTTATGTTTGAATAGGTTTCAAGTTTATCCATGAGGGTTTGATGGCAAGAAAATTGAATTTTCTCAAAACTAGTCATTATGAGGGTTTGGGAGGGTTTTGGATGTGAACCTTCTTAATGATGGTTCATAAATTATATAATTCCAAACCTGAAAATATTTAAATTAATATAAATTATATATACCCCCAAAATTTTCATGAGAATATTTGGTTCCCATGAAAAATTTATGAAAAGATAGCCACATGAATAAATTTGCATGTAGGGTTTGCAAGCATTCTAGACATGCTTACGCTCTTAGTAATTGTTCATAAATTACATCCCATAAAAAAAAATTTAATTAATTATAATTTAATATGGTTCCTCAAATCATTTAAGATATTTTGGACAAAATATTCATGTGGTGAAATATACAAGCACTTGATTAGGTGGCTTGAATGGGTGTCTTAACTGCAAAATTCAAATTTACTCCAAAGAAATTAAAATAACTCGTAAAATTATTATCCTTGATTTAAATAATCATAATTTTAATTTTACAATCTCATTATATCAATCTCAAGGTGTCATCTTGCATTGTAGTGCCTAGAGATGCCTTTTGGTACTATAGGCCTTCTAGGCCTAAAAACTAAGTTTTAGACTAAAATTGAGTTTTGGCGGTTATGGCACCTATGATAGGGTATTAGGTATAAAATAAATTTTTTATAATATAATTTAACCTTATATTTTTTCTCTTTTCTTTTTTAAGATCCATTTTTCCTTGGTGCTTCTAGGATTGCCTATGGGGTTTCTTGCATATATGGCCTGTGTGACCCTGGATCTCTAAATCTGCTTATCTTCTTATCTTCACTAATTTATAACCATTTTATATAATTTAAAAATTATCTTATAAACCTCTCTTCAAGTTTCATATATCTTGGACAAGTCTCAAAATAAGTAAAAGACTCCAAAGAGCCATAGGCCTGTTTGTTTGCTTTAGCCCTCAAGGGCATAACTTACTTAGATTAGGGAGTTTTATCACATTTTAAAAGGTGTATGAAGATTTAAAAACGTTATATTAGGCTTTAAAAACAATTTAATGAACTTATAAACCTTTGTTTCACCTTGAAACCCATAAGAACCTCTTCTAGCTCCATCATGACTGTCTTGAGACAAACAAGGGACTGTGTCAAAACAATGAGGTTATCCATGATTTAAATGTGATTTAGGATGAAATTGAAGATTTATCAAGTTATAAGGATAATTTTTACCAAATTTTTGAGCTTAATTCTACCTATATATGCCAAAAAACTTCAAAATCTCATAAAACTACCTCTTAATGAGTTGACTGTGTATGTGACTATATGAGATGCATGTTGTTGAGTATTTTGAGGTTTTATTGACTGTGTTTTATCTTGAGCACCATATTAATCATATTTAATAATATTACATCATCATAATTCCTCATAAATAATTCATTTGAATAATAAGATTCTATTATAGACCACTATGCTTGAACACTCCTCATTGTTTTGGAAATATGCCTATTTATAAGGCTGTAGGCATGCTTTTAAGGTGAAACTAACTATATTAGGAGTGTTTATATCACCATATATAAATTATTGACTCATTATTAATCCTAATCATATTTTTTTACTCATAACACTTTCTTGAAATAATGAAACTCTACCTTAAACCACTGTGTTCTCATACTATTTGCCAACTTGAGAGAGGGCTTGCTTTCTTAAGTGGATAAATGTATTAGTTTACAAGGTAAAAAAATGAGTCTTTGAGTTTTTGGAAACCCTATCATATTTTTAATAATCATATACACGATTTTTCCTTTATTTATCTTCTTTTAAATATCAAACTTCTCTTGAAACCCACTATTCGTTGACCCTTGTAACTTGGAGGTATGGTTGCCCTTGAGTATGGATGTAAGTGAAAACTTTGAGGTCTAATTTTGAATATAGTAATTACTTAGGGTTTTTAGACCATAAATATATCTTTATATTATAATCATTGATGTCTTAAAACATCTTCTTTGCACTTGTAAACTCCTTTAAGACCATTAGCCCTCAACTTTCATGAACTAGCTGGAAGGTAGGACTATATTCCTATGTAATTATAGGTCTAGGTTTATTGAGTTGGATGTATATGAATATATAAATGAGTGCATATATCCTTGATTTAATACCTTTTATGGGTTTTAACCCTCATTAATATAATAAAACATTGATAACCATGAAACTTCACAAAAAATATCTCTTTGCCCTATTCCTCTTGAGTTTGTAGATAAGTCTGCATACTTATATGACTGTATGGTGATATGACTAGGTCTTGTATGGATTTTATAATCCCAAAAAACTTATTAAAAGTATAATTTTTAAGGAGTTAACTATGTATAATTGGATACCTAAAATCAAACTCATTTTACCAAACAAACTATCTACCTTTGTAACTTGATGGTTTATTAAGAAAACTTCTTTGAAACTGTATAGAAACACCCATATAGTCAACTGTAGGTAACTATAGGTTATAAATATGACCATGTAGAATTTATTGGTATAATATCTTCATGGATTTGTATCCTACTTACCATGAATTATTCTCATAAATACTCTATGTGACATGATGCTTTATCATAGACCTATCTAATCTCATTTCATTCATACTTGGAGTTTTACCTATGTAATTACGGCTATAAGTAGTCATATACAAGGTGAAAGGAACAAAACTATCTTGTTTTATCTTTAGAGTATACATTTAGGTAAAAAAATTATGACCATCTCCTTGAAACTACCTCATTCATATGTTCACCATCATCTTCTTTCTAACAGATATTCCCACACATGTACTTGACTGTCCTTTATGATACCCTTTATAAAAACTATGAACATGGTATTTTATGCTTGGAGAGTGTGAACAAAGCATAATGTCTCCTTGAGTCTCTCTCATCATGATTATCTCTAAACTCAATACCCTCTTTCAAATGTTTAAAACCCTTGATGTATACTTAAATTACCATTCACATTCACCTACTTGACTATAGTTCCTTCTTGGTAACTGTAGGTGTCCTCATAGGTGGCTGGAGGTTAACTTTTTTGTACCTTTCTTGATGGTTCCTGAATTAGACCTATAAATTTCTTTAAGATTTATATTGAAGTTAATAAACCCCATGTTTAGCCATACATTAGTAGTGTTTTATCCTCTCATTGCCTTGAAAGGTCTCTTAATTCTCAAAAACCCTTATCACTGTAGATAGTGACCTAAAGAGTAGACCTTTAGGTGAATTTTAGTTTTCTTTAGCCCTATTCAAGGCTTAAATATATCCTTCTTGATATTTGTGCTGAGGTCATTCTTAACAATTTTTATCCATTCATTTTTGTTATCCATTTCCATAAGTATTAAAGGCATAAAGACCTTGACTATTGTAGCTTCAATATAGGCTTGTAGGTGTCTTTAGGAACCTTGTTTGAGAGCATATGAGTGTCTCTTAAGTGTTTATGATATGAAATGAGATCTCATTTGGATTGGAAAACTTTTTTTACTTATCATCTTCACCCAACCCTCATGTCATAACCAAAACTCTCAAAAACCATGTACTTTATTTCTCTTAATGTTGCAGACTTAGATTGCACCATAGATAAGCAAACAATTTTTCAAGTCCTCTACTCAAATCTAGTTTAACATGGGAATGAACCAAGGCTATGGGTTACCTAATATTTGGTTAGACCTATAAGATTTTTAACAAGGCTATCTCTTTTGATGAATCAATAAGCTCATTTTCACTAAAACCTACTTATTGCTTGGGTTAAAATGGAGAGAGAGATAACTGAAAGGGAAATCTAAGATAGTGTTGGTGATTCACATAAATTTATTACTCATCCACTCTATTTGAAATTCTAAAAATACTAATGTGACAATAAAAATACTTAATCTACAAATCCAAATGTCTTTTATGCATCAATATTTCATGCAAAGGTTCACCAAGTGATCAAAACTTGAGGGAAGTGATGGAACGGCCTAATTAAAGGCACTAACCAGTCAATGTATCCACTTACTAGCTTCAATTAAATGATATTAAAAACTAAACATGACCTACATAACAAGATAAACTAGTAGCTAGGTGAGATAACAACTTGACAAGGGAGATATTTATACCACATATTCAAATCAAACTAACATTAACACACTATACTAGAATAATGAAATATGAAAATAATCATCTATTTATCTCAAGAGGTTATAAAGATCAATCTTGGTAGAGTCTAGTCATGCCCAATAGAGGGATGAAAATCAAGATCTCAAATATTGAATTTATAGTAGAATAGGATGAGAGAGGGGAAGGGATGCATGTGAGAGTGGAGAAGGGGTCATAATGATCAAGGCTAAGATTACTACTGGAAGCAGTCATAATAACCACTTAAAACTTCATCAAGCCCTTCCCTGCATTAATGCCACTATGTCTTTTCTTGGCATAGAAGGATGGATCATGAAATTCAAGACCACTATAAGAAGCAACCACCCCCAATACATGAATCCTTCTCAAGATCCTCTACATTAATGCCCTTCACTGTAAGGATAAAATCCTCATATTCATTTACCTAACAAATCCATAACAATAACTAGCTTGAGTAGCTATAAGTAGATACTTATTAAAGCTAAGATTGTGTTAAGGGATGAGACAACTCTCTACAATCACATGTCTACCACCATATTTAAAACTTGATCATAGGTTTACTATAGATGAAAACTAATCCCATTTATTGGTTTTCATATATCCATAATTTTAATGGAGATATGCAAGTTGCTTAATCTCATTTCAATAGTTAGATGCCCATCTTTGATCTCTATTAGGCCTAGGAAGACCTATTTTCACCTCTGAGCATTTATGGAAGCTGAGAACTCATCATACACATGGAACATTTTAAAAATACCATAAACATAACTGTAAAACATTACTTCAATCTCAATGAACAAGGTTTACAAGTTCTAAACCCTCACACTAGGTCCAAACTGAGCTTTAATGGTGGCCCTTCAAGATATCTATTCCAACTCAACCTAAATCATATCTGGATCTTGGCTCTATGCATTTGCCTATCTAGGTTCATAGGACCTCTAGATCTAATGTGTCTACCTATGTGGCATCCCTACCACATTCTTTATCATATTTTATAAAATATTAATACTACTTCTAATATGTGTCACCTTTTGCATCTTCTAGAGATTTAATTAACCTAATCCATTGATATCCTCTAGGGTATTATATGCTTAACCTTTATTTTGGTCATTGATCAATAATCTATTATTTAGATGGTGCCACTTGGCAATAATGCATCAATATTTGGTCTGACCCTTGAGAATGAGACACTTGTCAATCTTGTGTGCCTCCTATGGACTTTTCTATCAGTTCCTATGATTGCAAATGCTTATGCCACATGTTGACCTTGTGTTCAATTTGACTCCTTTAACTTTTCTACCTTTGATCCACACTGTTGATCTACTTGAAAGTTTCCATGATCGAGACACTTGGTGCATTTGCATTTAATATTAAGATCTACTAACTTGTTGACCTTTTTCACACTATTAGATCTTTGTTTCATGATTGAAAATACACCATTGATCTTTATACCAATATTTGATGTGGATAGTTGATCTCAACTTGTATGCATGAATATGCATCATCAATATTGCTTGACTTTTTGACTCAATTAGATATGGTGATCTGCTAGCTTGATGGAATATTGTTTCACCACTTGATATCCCTACATTTAATGTCAGGATCCCATTGATATTTTTGAATGCAAATGGATAAATAATAAGGCCTTAAATTGGCATCCCTAAACATGTCCCAAACTACTAGATTGCCCCTATAATGGCATGTTATGATGATCCAACTCCTCTAGGATTATGTTAGTCATTTTTTACTAAACAAGGGCACTATGAGGCATTAAAATCAAGCTAAAGTAAAGACCACCAAGAGTTTTGATTGATAAGGGTTGACATTTATATTATGAGGCCAAAATTTTAAAATTTTTGGTGACTCTAATGGAAAGCATGCCTGTTATGCTTGAGAACCTAGACCATTCATGACTTGTTAGACTCTTGAAATAATGACAAATTGGAACCTTAACTACAAGAAAAAAATAACTAAAAGGACAACACCCAATAAAACAAGAAGGGAAACACACACAAAATAGGGAAACTAACTTAAAGCAAGGACAACTACCCTAAGGAAATAGGAAAAAAATACCAAAGGGAAGCATATTACTATTTTTTCTAATTACTTATTGAAAAACAAACCTAGAATAACTTGTAGAAAGTTTCTTTCCTTCAGGATCAAATGCAAAGTTAGATTTTTCATCATAGAACCTTGAAATATGATTTACATCTATTGATATCTCTCTTCTACATAAAAGAACAATTAGATGCTCATCTCCTTGATGATGTATTTGTGATCCCAACTTTCATTTTGAAATACATGGATTGAGGGTACAAACCCAAGACCTAATCATCTTACTCATAGATCCTTTTATTTTTCAAGAATGCTACCAATTATTTTTCATTAATTAGTTGCCAATGATCTAATGTATCTTACATTGTGCCTTTATTTTTCTCCTTATGAACAAGTGACTTGTCAAGGTCTTCATGATCAACCTCTTGTATTTCTCTAAGCATGCTTGATGACAAAATCTCTTTATTTGATTTGTGCTTAGGAGCAATGATCTAAGGTATTAGATTAGTAAACACTTATCCATCCCTCTCATTTTCATTTACTTGATCTTCTTGTGATCCAAATTTATTAATTGATTGGTCTTTAGGATCTTCATGAGAAGTGTAAGACCTTGAATATCTTGATATTCTTTTCAAATATCCATATATTGCTACCAAAAATCATGATCATTACCTTGATGTTTATCTTCTTTGGTTGGCTTGCACTCATCAATGGTCAATTCTACAAGTTATTTAGAAGCATATTGATGTGGGACAACTGGTATGTGATCAAGAGGCTCTTAAAAAAATGGCATTCTATGACACATAAAACTTATTCTTCATGGCTCCCATCTTTTACTTATTCTTAAAACTCATCTTTTTCAACACTATGAAAGAATGAATCATGTTTGTTCTTACCAAGAGGTGTCCCAAGAACCATTTCCTCCTCAAGATCATCCAAATCATCATCATAATCTACAAGTTTGTTTTGAATTTTAATGTTTACCTCTTCAATAATGGGTTATCTCTCCATAAGTCGAATAGAATATCCTTGTAGTGACTCTAAGAGAGATGAAATATATATCTCATTCCTTTCATCTAATTGCTTGTGTTCAACAATCACCACTTCTTCCTTTTGCATATCACTTTTTATGGATCTCCATGAGGGAAAAGACTTATATTCTTGAGGAGGGAGAGGTGGGGATTGAGTAGCTTTGGGTTTTCTTGACTACATGACTTGAATCCAAGATGGAAACTTGGGCTTATGATTTTATTGCACAATGTGCATTGTGGCTTGAGGACTGAAATGAAGTATTTGTAGTTGAGGTAGTATTTCCTTTACAATTGCCAATGTTTGGTACAAATATTTGTCTACAACTTCAATCTTCCTAGTAAGGGAGACTTCAAAATCAAACATTTATTGCTCATGGTGACTAGTTTTTTCAACACTAACCTTTCTTTCTTCTTGGACTCTCCCTTGGATATATTTACATGAGGGAAAGGTTTAGAGGATTTTGGAAGGACCTTGATGACTCTAAAACTCATTTGATGAGGGATTATGAATGATGATGGGAAGTTCAACATGAGGTTGACATGGGGTGAATGAGGAAAGACAAGATGGGTGATAGGGTGTTTGATGTTCTTCATGGACCATCAACTTCTCCTCAATTTTGGAAGTGAGTCCATCTATGTCAAAAATATCACTATTATTTATAGGATAACCTCCCCTAATGAAGGACATACAAATTTATTTTGCCTATTGCATTAAAGTTCTAACCCCCCTAATGACATGTTTCAAAATTGCCTATCCATACCCCTTAAATATATCAATGTTTATCATATTCTTTTCTTGGTCTAATAGATATTTCTTAAGGCTAGTTAAGGAATGGCTTGGGGTATGAGTAGGCTATGCAGGAATGTCATATTGTTGCCATGACTGATCAATATGGTAACCAAGTTATAGAGGGGGTAGACGAGACTCATAATAGGTTTGATGAGCTTGGTAATAAGGGGGCTCATCATAGGATTGGGGAGGGGAAATATTATGATTGATTAGCTATTCATAAAGAGGATCATGGCAATACTCCTACATGTATGACTTATATATGTCCTCATTCTAATGGTAAGGCTCTGCATATGGTTGGTGATACTCATCATAAGGTTGATATGGATCATGGTAGGGCTGATAGGTAGATGAAAGATAAAATTATCTTCTATACGCTGCCATAGCCTAAAAAACATGAAGGTAACTAAAAACATGTATAATAATATGCCTCTTACCTCTAAGATAAGGACTAATAAGTACTAAAAACTAGTTTTGAAGATGAATGTGCTAAAAATTTACTTCATTAGATGAAATTAGGTCCCATCGGGCATGCCAAAAATTATTGGAAACTAAAATTTCACCCTAGCTAAGCGAAAGATTGTTCAGGTCCTATAATCGAATCTAGTCCAACATGGAAATAACCCTAGGCTATGTGTTACTTATTCTTGGGTCAGACCTCTAGGATTTTTAATGAGGCTATCTCCTTTGATGTATCACTTAACTCATTTCCACTAAAACCTACTAATTATCTGGGTGAAAAGGGATAGAAATATAACTAAAAGGGAAATCTAAGCTAATGTTGGTGATGCACCTAAATTGATTACTCATTCACTCTATTTAAACTTATAAAAACACTAATGAGTTAATCAAAAGATATAATCTACAAATCCAAATGTCTGTTATGCATCAATATTTTATGCAGAGGTTCACCAAGTGATCAAAACTTGAGGGAAGTGATGGAAAGGTTTGATTCAAGGCAATAACTAGTTAATGTATCCACTTTCTATCTTCAATAAAATGACATTAAACACTAAACATGACCTACATAACAAGTTAAACTAGTAGCTAGATGATATCAAGACTTGACAGGGGAGATATTTATACCACATATACAAATCAAACTATCATTAACAGACTATACCAAAACACTAAAATCTGAAAATAGTCATCTATTTATCTTAAGAGGTTACAAAGATCAATATTTATAGAGTCTAGTCATGCCTAAGAGAGGGATGAAAAACAAGATCTCAATGATTGAATTTATAATAGAATAAGATGAGAGAGAGGGTAAGGGATGAATGGGAGAGTGGAGAAGGGGTCATAATGATCAAGGTTGAGATTAACATTGGAATTAGTCATAATAGCCACTTAAAATTTCATCGATCCCTTCCCTACATTAATACCACTTTGTATTTTCCTAGCATGGAAGGATGGATCATAAAGGTTAGGACCACTATAGGAAGCAACCACCCATATTACATGAATCCTTCTTAAGCTCTTCTACATTAATGCCCTTCACTATAAGTAGAAAATCCTCATATTTATGCACCTAAAAAAGCCATAACTATAACTTCCTTGAGAAACTATAAGTACCTGCTTGTCAAAGCTAAGATTATGTCAAAGGATGAGACACTTCTTTGCAATCTAATGTCTACCACCCTATTTCAAACCTGATCATATGTTTACTATAGATTAAAACTAATCCCATTTATTGGTTTTCATATATCCATACTTGAAATGGAGATACGTAGGTTACTTGATATCCTTTCAATAGCTAGCTTCCCATCTTTGATTTCTACTAGGCCTAGAAAGACCTATTTTTACCTATAAGCATTTATGGAAGTCAAGAACTTGTCATACACATGGATCACTTTTAAAAGACCATGAACATAGCTATAAAAAATTAATTCAATCTTAGTAAACATGGTTTATAACTTCTAAACCCTCACACTAGGTCCAAATTGAGCTTTAATGGTATCCCTTTGAGATATCCATTCTAGCTCAACCCATATCACATCTGGATATTAAATCTATGCATTTACCTATCTAGGTTTGCATGACCTCTTGATCTAATGTGTTTGCCTATGTGGCATCCTTACCACCTTTTTATCATATTTTAAAATATGACTACTACTTATTCTAACACATGTCACCATCTTGCATCTTATGGATATTTTATTAAACATGCTCTATTGATCTCCTCTAGAGTCTTCTATTCTTGACCTTTATTTTGGCCATCGATCAGTGATTTTCTCTTTAAATAGTGCCACTTGGAAAATATACATCAATCTTTGGTTTGACCATCAATAATGAGATACTTGTCAATATTGTATGCCTCTTGTGGACCCTTCTATCATTTTTTGTGATTGAATGCACTTATGCCACATGTTGACCTTATGTTCAATCTGACTCCCTTGACTTTTATACTTTTGATCTACACTGTTGATCTGCTTGAAATTTTCCATGATTGAGACACTTGGTGCATTTATGTTTAATCTTAAGATATCCTAATTTATTGATATTAATCACACCATTAGATCTTCATTATGTGATTTAATGTACATCATTTATCTTTGTCCCAATATTTGATGTAGATCATTGATCTCAACTTGTACACATTAACACACATTATTGATCTTGCTTGAATTTTTGACTTGATTAGATGCTCACATGCCATTTATCTACTAACTTGATGGAACATTATTTCACCACTTGGAAACCCCACATTTAATACCAAGATAATATTTATCTTTTCAATGAAAATGGATAATTATTGAGGCCTTAAATTGATGTCCCTAAGCATGTCCCAAATTGCTAGATTGTCCTTACAATGGCATGTTATGATGGTCTGGATCCTCTAGGATTATCTTAGTAATTTTTATATTTAACAAGGGAACTATGAGTCATTGAAATCAAAATAAAGTAAAGACCATCAATACTTTTAAATAATAAGGGTTGACATTTGGCTTTTGAGGCTAAACGGTTAACACATAGGATTACTATATTATGACTATGTTGTACAAACATAGATTGAAATTGGTTTTAGAGAAGGATAAAAATAAAAATATTCTCCTTGTCCTTCTATTATAGGGTCTTCATCATGTAATAATTGATCATAAAAGTTCAACGAGGTATATTTAAATCTACCTTGAATTTTTATCTTTGATGACAAGCTCATGCTATTGATGTCTTGACTATAGGTGGCCTTGACTATAGCTTTCCTTATGGTCTAAAAATATTTTTTGAGTAACCATGATGGATTTTGATATGATTTGGATTATCCTTATGATATATCCATGGTGTAAATATTAATGGAAGGGGATAAAAACATTAATGGAGGATGAGAATCTTGAATGGAGGTGGAAATGAGTATGATCATAGTGAAAAAATATAGTGTACAATAGTGTATGATAGTATATGAGAGATGGAGTGACATGAGGACCAAAGGAGTATACCAAGACTAATTTAAAGATCCATATGAAAGAATAGGTATATCCTTGAGCTGATGTATCATTTTGGAGGCCATTGGAGGAGGGCAAGAAGGCAAAATTAAAACCTAAGATAATGCTAAAACCTTAAAATATGCTAAGAAACCTTAAATATTACTAAACTAAGACTTTATTGGTAATGTTTAAGAGAACATGATGGATAATTAGGTATGGAAAATTCATGATACTTTGAGAATAAAAATGAAAGGACATGATAACATGATGGAGACCCTACAAACTAACTCTCATGAAATCTTGTTGCTGCTTTCTCTTCCCCTAACCATACAATTCTCCTTTTGAAGCACATAGACTACAAATTTGCA
The DNA here is from genome assembly GCA_037957365.1 of Torreya grandis. Lineage (NCBI taxonomy): Eukaryota > Viridiplantae > Streptophyta > Pinopsida > Cupressales > Taxaceae > Torreya > Torreya grandis. The sequence continues at coordinate 598,244 of JARHVA010002394.1, read as the reverse complement.
CTTATCTTGTAAAATATCCTTTGTTTAACCCTCATACATGTGAAAAGGATCTATATAATGTCATGGGAAGTTATATTAGGCACCTGAGGAGCTCCAAAAATTGGAATTTTCTTGAAATGATGCCCTAATAAAGAAAAATTATAGAAAACCAATTGCCTTCATGGATGAAAGAATACATAATTATGCCTTGAATTTAAATAGATGGTTCATTAGGGAGAGGATAAAAAATTAATAACCAATTAATTCATAAATAACTCTGAGTTTACTTTCTTTGACCAAAAATGTAGACCTAGATTCTCTCTTTCATGGTTGTATTACCATTAAACCTAAAGGCCTGTCACTATGTGCAAACTAGTAAAGTGAAAAGAAGAGACCAATTTAGGGCCTATTTTGAGTCCAATTTACATGAAATTATTAATGGACCTATATCATATTCTCCTCATATTTTAGAGCTCAATTGTATGGAATGTTGTATAATTCTATACACTTCAATGAAAAAATACATGAAAGATGGATTTTCTTTGCCTTTTGTTTACATCTTAGTCTTTCACCACCAAAATTAATGATGAAAGGGATACCATGAGTAATTTTCAATAATTAACATAAAAATAAACCTTTTCCATGCTTTTAGAATCTAAATTTGGCATGTGGGAGCTTAAAATGACCCTTTTAACACTTAAAATTGAATTAAATGACCCTTTTTAGTCATGAAACTGTGGACTTAGGCTAATGTCATGTAATTGAATAGATTTAAAGGTATTTTAGATATTTTAATGAATTTTTGACATATAAATTAATCCTATTAAAGCCGAAAAATCCTCTTTTAATGCAACATATAAGGTTTTACAAGGAAAATTGCTAATGAGCAAGGTTTATAATAGTACCAAGATTTTTTTTGAATTGTACAAGTTGGTATTTGGACTTCACAAGCAAAATTACCAACACAAACCACTTTAAAACTTATTCCTAGAGTAACCAGTCAACCACCACCACCTATTACCCCTTAAAATGAGTTATGTGAGGTTAAAACCTTGTTACAAAGTTTTGGAAATGAATTAGTATCTTTGAAAAGGTAGTAAGCTCAACATAATACACGCTCTCAACATTTTAATCAATCATATTAGCCTAATAGGTAGCCTTATATGGGTAATTCCTAAGGATAAGGCCAAATAGGTTATACTAGGCCATTGAATACCCAAAAACCAATTGTTTCAAGTTATTTCAAGGCCATTGTTCCTATCCAAAATAGCTTGATTCAAGACTATGAATGGTGTTATCCATGCAACCAACCCCACAACCAAAATTCTTGTCTAAATGTGGTTCTTAGATAAGCTTTGATGGCTCAATGTGAATCAATACTTCAAGAGTAATAAGAGTGATTAGCTACAAAAAGGGAAGAAGATCAATAATAAGTGAACAATGAGTCTACCTTATTGAACTATCAAGAGAGTTATTTTTTTGGTGTGAATCATAATGAGGTAGTAAACATGGGAAGTAATCTAGTTGCTTACAACACAAGGTCTAAGAAGAGAGCAATGTAATGAGAAACATATTCCATTGTTGGTTAAGCATATACTTCTCAATCACCACAAGAGACTAAAAAAGAAGGTATAATTACAAATTAAAGTACTAAGAGGGGCATTCAATCTAAAACTTAGGCTCCAATGGGTCAAAAATAAAAATAAGATGATACTACCACCAAATTATATTTAAATTTTGGTCACATTCAAATTGGTATAGTGTAACAAATGAAGAGAACCAATTTGAATGTGAATATGTGGGAAACACTCTCCACTCCATCACAAAGAGATTGAACCATTTTTATCAAGCAAGATAATCATCAAAGGGTGTATTAGATGATCCTATGAGTTTATGCTAACTAAATTAAGGAGAAACAAGTAATATAAACAAGCCATCTCCCTTCTACATCTCCCTCATCATTGGTAAGCATCTTGTTCATAATTATATGATTTATTTTGGGGCTAGTAGTTCTGTTATGCCTAAGAATATTGATGATTTATTGGCATAAAATATACACCAATCACTAATGGGGTTGTACAATTAGATATTACTACTGTTAAAACAATATGAGTCATTAAAAATCTAAATCTTACCCTTTATTCATGTCCAAGACATTCTATCTTACAAGACATTTTAGTCATTTATATCTCTCCCTATTTTTACATATGTCTTTCTAAAGATTTCACTACAAAAATGGGGAGATATTTGTCTTCAAATTGTTCACATATGATTCTTAGGACTAGATATAAGACAATGGTAACCATCAAGGCTGAACCTATCTCCAAAGATCACACTGAGCCATCTATGCTTATTCCTAGTAACATGAATTATACTAGGAATGATATAGAGGAGGATGATGTTCTTCATGAGGATGATACATCTTTGGAGGAAGTTATAGACATTTTGATTGATGATTTGGCAAAGAAACATTATGAGTTTTATCCATATGATCATATGGAAGAAATTGGGTTAGGTAATTATTATATACATGAGATTTTTTTTATCATATCTAACCTTATGAAACCATAAAAATACCTCGATGGAACATGGTAGATATAACTTGATAGTAAGGATAAAAATGGTGCTGGTACTGGTGTTATAATTATTCTCCTAGAAAGAGAGATATTTATTTGTATTTAGGCTTTAGTTTAGCTGTACTAATGACATATTTGAATATGAAGTACTGATCCAAGGTCTCCAATTAACACAAAAAAGAGGAATCAAGGTGTTATATGTATTTGAATATAGTGATATCATTATACATCAAGTTAGAGCTCAAAGTGAAACAACTAATAACTTGTTAAAATCCTACAAGCATAGAATATAAGACCCACTTGAAGACTTCAATGCTTTCAACATCTAAGTGATACCAAGAAATCAAAATAAAGATGTTGATAGGCTTATAGTAGTTGGTTCAAAATATGACATTCTTATATACATCATGAAAGGTTTGGATTAACATGTTAAGCTGGTGGTTAGACTAGATATTCTTGATAATGCAATTAACTAGAAAGTGTTTGAAAATGATGAATAGATTGTTAAATTTTTGTAAGAGGAAACATATATTTTTGCTAAAAGTAAGTCAAAGTTACGAGAAAAATAGGGATATTATATCATAAAATTTTAAAAAAATAAGTTTCCAAAAATATTGTTGATGTTGGAGAGTATATTTAACTTACATGACCAACTCAAGAGGGAAAAAATGAACATGACTTGTTATCACTCAAAAGTGCACCCTTGCAAGAACGTGTGCTTGCTATCAATTTTGTTGATATAATAAAAACTATCCAAGGTGTGGATAAAATTATATTGGAGAGAATATATAGATTAAGGGATGGTTGATTTTGGTACACTCACCTACTTCTCTCTAAAATATCAAATTTTGTGCTTTCTTGACTAGTAAAAGAGGAGAAGGAGCAATGCTAATGCTAAAAATGGAAATGAATACTAAATATTTGGGGAAATGCACCAATATTAAGGCCAATTATGCCTATACTTGACACACTTTTTAATCTAAATAACATGCATACATTCACTTAATATTCATACAATGACTCTTGCATTAGTATTTCACATAGAGGTCTAGACAAACACTCGCACTAGATTGGAAGGAATGAACAATGATTGAATTCACTTTTAGATTAGGTAGATATTAGACTTATCAATTTTATATGACCTTAAAGAATTTTTATTTTTTACATAAAGGTGAGATATTTAGACATAAACAAAGGAAAATTAGTCGTTCACTAAATTACATTAATGAACATTAAGAACGCACTTCATGAACAACTTGAAAATGGAAGAAAAATCAACTCTTTATTGATTCAACAAGGAAGCACAATTTTTTGGTAGATTTTTTGCAAGCCAAAAGAATAATACACTTATTATGTAAAAATATAACATACATATAGAAAAGGAATAAAGGAGAGAGGAGACAAAGCAATCATCAACTAGGAGATGAGGTTCTTGTCTAGTCCAACTTGACTCCTACTTCAAACTGAACCTAAATCCAACTCAAACTACAATTCTAACCCTCAACCTCCAAATTCCAACATATAATTTTGAGTTTAAACATTATTTAATAGAATATGGCATAGTAGGAGAGAGATAAAGAGATGTTATTCTTGCATGTTTGAATGTTATTGAAAAGTTAAAGGTCTTCTTCATACTTGAATGGTATTCAACTTGAAGAGATCTTGATCTTCAGTTTAATTATTTTTATCTTTCATGCATCTAGAAATTTTAATTTAGTCACCTTTATTGCATCTTAGAGTTTAACTTTACTTATCATGACTTGTAACTTAGAGTTTGACTAGAGCTTCTTGACTTTTAATTTGGAGTTTGATTGGAGCTTCTTGACTCACATCTTGCATGTATGTTTGAATTCTTGAATTTTATAAAATTATGTACAAAGGGGGAATATTAGGAGATATATTTCATTCATGGAGACTCCTTAACCCTGAATTCATTTTGTTAACCAACACTGAACCTCTCCCTAATCTTCACTTAATAAAGAGAACATGTGTTTGACTCAAATTTTCTAAATTTAGCTCAAATGGAGAAAAAAAGAGAGAGATATTTTATCACATGTTGAAGATATTGAAACCTTACTTAAATATTATTTATGATTATGCATTTTATGATGACAATCATAGCTTTCCATACTGGTTCTTCTAGATATATCTATCTTTTATGATTTTGACAGGCTTCTTGAATTCACCATGAGAACCTATAATGTGATGAATTTTAATTATTTAAAAAAATAAGGAATGTAAATATGATTTTAAAATCATCACCATTTTATCATAGACCTTTAAACATAATTTCAGCTCCAAATTCCACCTACAACTTCCAAAAATGCCATTTTGTGCTCTCTTGTGCTCTTTAGGCCTCAAGAAACCCTGATTTAGATTAAGGGGTATAAAATGAGTTACAAGACTAAAAAAACACTAATATTATTATAATTGGATAGGTATCAATGGTTAATACCTATAAATGTTTTAAAATATTCAAAAATCTTCACCAAACTCTCAAACAAAAATTCACAAAAAAGTGCCTACTTGTTACCCATAGGGTGATCTAGAGATGTTTCTAAATAAGATGAGCATATTTTGAATTGGATTTCATTGGATTAGAATGTATTTATACCTTTAAATTAAGTATAAAATCTCTCAAATATTTTTGTGCCATTGGAAGGACCTAAAACACTCATTTTTAACTTCATTTGTGAGCAAATTAAGGAGAAACCCTAATTTCCTTCATGAATAGACCTGTGTTTTGATATTTAACTCTCTTAAATTAAATTAACGACATGAAAACACTTGTAAAAATTCAATCAAATCAAAATAGACTTCCATTTCAAATTTAAAGGGATTTCATTTAATAAAACTCAAAATATGCACTTTTTAGTGTTTCCTATCTTGTACAAATTCATTTTTGAATGCTTATAGGTCTGAGTTATTACATTTTAATAAATTTTATGAGGGATAAATACCTAATTATTTTTAATTATGACCTATAATAACCCCTCTTAGCATTTCATTCATTGGATATGCTCAAATAATCACTTAAATCACTCAAAAATTGCCTTTTTGACTCTCTCTTGCTTGCTTAAACCTTGATACTTGTACTATTGTACCTAACATCCCCCTTTTTATTATTGAAAAAAATGGGACCTAATTTTTTTATATTTTGGACTTGTTTATTGAGCCTTTATTCTATATATTTCTATAATTTCTTGATCAAGTTGATCCTTAATCTTCATACTTAGAAGAATCTAGCAGGTATTACACCACATTCTATGGACTAACTCTATTAATACCTTTTTCAGGAGTTTTTAAACTATGAAAGGCTTATAATAATTAGTTTATTTGGAGAAATTCATTTAGATACTTATTAATTTGGCCTTTTATTTGAGTATTTTGTTTGACAGGTTTGGTTTTTGGGTTTTTTGTATAAATACTTATTTGGAATTTGTGCATCAACAATTTTTATCAAGAATTTTCGGTCTTCAAAAATTTTGTTCTAAATAAATTTGTTATTTGAAGTTTTTTTAGTGTAAATTTTGTCCAAAACAATTATCCTAAAATGACTTATCTTTATTGGAAATTAGATCTTTGGATTTTTTATTTAGACATTTTGTCTGATAGACTTTTGGGTCTTTGGGTTTTTTGTAGTGGAAATTTTGTTTTAATGATCATACAACATTATATATATGCTTAAAGAATTTTTTTGGCCATTTTTTTTATAGGATTAGGTTTTTGGGTTATTTATTTGAGTTTTTTTATAAAGATCAGCCCCTATGCAAAGACCAATTCTTGACTCTCAAATGCTAAAAGCTTGCTATACTTAGCTAATAAAAGCCAAAATACTTCCTAATAGTTTGATAAATCTACCTTCTAACTAAAACTAAAAATATTTAAACTATGCAAAAAATTCAAATTAAGTAAACATTGGGAATTTATAATTCATGAACTAGAATTTGATAATAAGGTTATATACATGACATGAAGCCATTGAAGCCTTCATTACTTGAAAATGAATTTAATCTTGAATTCAATTGCTATCTTATGCAAAAAAATCCCTACCTTCCTATGAGAGTATTACAAGTAAAACTAGTGACTAGTGGAAGTGAGAATTATTCACAAAGAATGTAGAAAAGACTATAAAAACCTCCATTTACATGTAAAGAATAATGGAATCTTCATCCAAGTCATTTAGGAGAACAGTTCTACCATCACCATATTTTATTATGGATGAAACAAAATTCATGGAAACTATCTTTGATGTCTCCATTTGTGACAACAGGTATGTAAATTATTTACAATTATGGGATGCTATTGATTCTATTGATATATTTACTTTGGATGGAAATATCTCTCCCTTGGAGTGACTATTTGTCAAGGATTTTATAGCACTCAAGAGACAAGGATTGCATTTTTCTATGGATAAGCCCAAGGTGATGCCGTGCATCAACTTCCTTTGAGACTTATTATTTATATGAAAATTCACACAATATGCTTTATTTCATCATATTGGTAACCTTATGGTTGTAAAATACATTGCAAGATCATATTTTTAAAGGTATTTGTCATTAACAACACTAGATGTTTATTTCAATAGACATATATTAATTTAGTGGAATCTAAATAATACAATGAAAAAGGTGTTGTCTTCATGGATTTTCCCAAATGAAACCATTACATTCAAGGGTAATAATCCTAAGAATCCCACTCCTATCAATAAGTTTAAGATGGGAATGAGAATTGGCATGACACTATTCAATAGGCTCTATGGAATGCCTAATATCCATTTCCTCAATTTGGACTGGGTATCATTGTTATGCATGATGCTAACCAGTGATGCCACATTTTTATTGGGTGAATTATTAATTTTTAGTTGAGAAAGTAGGTTATTCACAAGGACAAATGGTCCACTCTAGTGGGCTATTTTTATATGATGTATTATCTTTTAGACGTTGTCATTGAAACAATTTACAAAGTCCTTAGTGAGCTATTGATCCCAACCACTGACTATATCAAAAATTGAATATATGATCATTTTAAGTTTATACATATTTATGCTTATACTAAGAATATGGTGAGGATTGATAAGAATGTTTATCCTTAAATTTGGTAAGCAATCCATGGTTATTTAATGCTCAGTGTAGGAGCAAACATTATAAAGATGTTGTCTACAAGGGGTGATTATTTTTTATATCCAAATTAGAATATTATCATAATCTAGGGACACGAGGTTAATCCCAAATGTTTCCCAAATTATGTACTTGAAAAATTGGTTTAGTAATAAATTATATTCCAACTATGGTGGAACATAGAGGAGGACCTAACTAGGGTAAAGAAGATCAACTTCTGTGGTCACCATGTGGTTATTGAAAAATGGTTTATATAATGAGGAAACACTTTGGATATGTGGGTAGAAAAAAGAATAACTATCATTTTATTTTAGTCCCACATAGGGATTATGATCCTCATGGTACCATCCAAAATAATATACAGGGCCTTAATATCCCCTACCAACATGTCCATTATGCTTATAAATTTTTATTCATGAATGCACAAATTGATGAGGACGTCTTAGAAAGAGCAAGAATTATTGGTTTTACAAAAGATAATACAAGAGTTATCCAATAGAAACCTTAAATCTCTATCAGGGAATTAGATAATAGGATGCCACTCTATGTAGGGTGGACACACTCAGACTTTTGAAATGGCCAGGCCATAGATCAATCCAAGGAGTAAGGAGATCCATCATAGGGACTCCCTATCAAGTTGAAGGATGTTGAAAACAAACTAAGGGTGAGTGAACTTGACCCTAAGAGAGTTTTATGAGGTCCCATCAATCTAGATTCCTCTAATGAGGAAGATAAAGGACCAAAATAACCAATTATTAGTAAAATTCAAATGCCTACAACTACCCCCTAGATACAAGATTCTACATCTTTAGGGGTAGTCATAGATGAAGCAATTGACTTATTCGATCAATCCTCCTCCTCACAAGCTAAGACTACTATCTATTACAAGAGAAAGCCTAGGAGTCCCCCTACAAGAATTCTAGCTATTGATCAATCTCATAGCTTGTTTATAATGCCCTGATAAGTACAAGTATAAGAGGAAGAAGAATATTCTAATAAAGAAGCAAAGTTAGATAAATCTAAGGCTTTGAGCCTTAAAGCTAAAAAAGGGAAAAAAATAATTTTGGAGGACACCATAGGTACTTAGGTTTTAGAGACTACTTCCCTACTTTCTACTTTTGTTCCCATTTTTGGTTCTGTGTCTATTTCATCTATTGTGAAAACCCCTAAGATGGAAGTTATCAATTTCAAATTTGATGATCCATTCAAATCTTCCTCTTTTTTTCATTTCCCCTTACTCACCCCAAAGGTTAAGAAGGATGATTCCACTATTGCTCCATCTACCACCACCATTGATCCATTTTACACCCCTATGTTATCCACCTCCATCATGAATACCTCTAGTATTCCTTTTGGCATTACCAATGTCAGATCATTGAAAAGGAAAAAGGAATCTAGGAAGGTGGAAATTACCATGGCCACTCCTTAGATCCATCTCTAATCCACCCAAATCACACTCCCCATGCCATCCACCACTCCATCATAAGAGACCATTGTTACTAGTTAAAGTAAGGGAAAAAGGGAAAAGACACAAATGTTCATATTCCATCTACTCCCCTAGTTTGGAAGATTGGATTGGTCTAAGCTTATCTAGCCTTCTTTGCCTAACACCCTTGTCAAAGTAGAAAGGAATCAATAAATAACTGAGGAGGTTAAATAAGAGGTTGTGGTCATAACCTCAAAGGAGATAGACATTAGTCAATTGACAAATCCTCTATGGGACATAAACTTAAGGGCCAAGACCTCTCAATTTCATAGCTTTAAAATAACTGAGCTCGCCTCTATAAAAAGTTTGTTTGACAAACCATTTGGAAGAATTTAGAGGGTGAGGAAGAGGAAGTTGGAATCTGATAAGGTAGATAATTTATTTTTGAAGAAAGGCAAGAGGCCTTCTCCTTAACTAAGAGATACAACAAGCAATGAGGGCAATCCCCTTATACTAAAGACTTTAGATCTTTGGCTGAGGCACAAAATGATTCCATGGTGTCAATTCATGAGGGCATAGAGATGGATAGGTAAGAATTGGAGGCCAAGTTAGAGCAATTGAAAGAGTAGTAGAAGAATGTGCACATACCAACTGGCATTGAAGATGAGGTTCAAGAGGCAATTTCAAAATGTTACAATTCTTTGGAAGTATTAGAATTCATGCAGGCTAAATTTGACCCACATGTTACCAAAACTCATGAATTATTTAATTCTTTAAAGGCTAATAGAAATAAATTAAAGTCATTGATTTTTTATACATCTAATAAGGCTTATAACTAGTTAGATCTCATGACACCACTAGAGGCATCCAATACCCTCAACCTAGTGGTCATCAAGATGGAAGAGTCTAAGGAATGTTTAATAATAGCTGAGGATTTTTTACCTAAGTATCAATAATATGAGGCCCTCATTCTTCAAATTTTGAATGATATAAAATTATCAAAGGTAAAATATGATACAGGGAAGTTGATTAGTAAGATTAACTTTGATCAATTCATTTAGGATGCCATGAACAATTTTAAGTAAAGTCTATAGGGGTTGTTATTGAAATACATAGAGGTTGAGTTAAGCTTTGTTAGAATGAAAGTGATTGAATTTTAAATCTTCAAGATCAACTTCTAAACAACTAATCCAGAGCATGAAAAGCTCTTGGGCCAAGTCAATAGAGTACATAGACCACCTCTATTGAATGTGGAGATAATTTGGTAGTAGTATGACATTTACCATAAGTGTTGGTAGGAAATAGAGGTAAATAAGAAGCAAAATCAAGATACTACTCATAACACCACGTTAACAACAATAAATTCCACATTGACAAACACAACCACTATGATGACTAAAGTCCATGTAACCATTCAGATGTCAACACAACCTTGAAAGGTTAAGATCTTTTTGCTTGAATAGTTTATAGTGGCATATATATTTTATATATTTGTATTTTTCTTATAAGTGTGAACCATATTGTAAAGTTGCCTATTCATCCTTATACACATGCACATGTTGCATGATTTTGGTAAGGGTTAACTTATACCATTAATAACTGTAAGATAAAATATATACAATTTTGACCATAGTTAGAACTCAAGTTATAAATATGACATGTAATGAATTTTTCATGAACTTGGAGGATCAATCAACCCCTTACCTAAGTCTATTTAAACAATTGTAATCCATAATTTTGATTTGTTAGAGAATTTTCAATATACAAGGGTAAACAATTTTTTGGTTGTCAACTCATGTGTTTGTGTATTTTATTTCCACTATTTATGTAATTATTTTTATTTCTTTTGGTTGTATAATTTAATAACTCTTAGTGTGCAATCACTACAATGGGTTCTTTCTTATCTTTATTGATATACTAGTCCTAGAAGTGTAACAACTATTGAATGATTGGTAAATTATGTTAGTTATTGGAAATTAAATTGATTGACTCATATTATTAAGTGTGTAGAAGTGATTTCATTTGATATAGTTTTGTGTGTGTGTAATAGCTACCTTAGATATCTCACTAAGCCCAATCCATAATCTCCTGATTAAGAGTGTGCAACTACTCTAAAAGGAGCAACCATTGATTGAGGCTTATGAGTTTTCTATATCAATATCATCCTAGACTACTTGACAATGTATAAATATGTTTTTAAAATAACTACTAGCAATGAACATAGGTTTTAAAAACACTTATGTACTTATAAACTAGCTAGGGAAGTGATTCCTGAAGACCATAAAACTTCTCTTTCTTGCTCTACCTTTCTCTTCATTTTTGAGTTCATTTTGAGACCTACCTACTTTAGATTATTAACCATCCATTTACCTCATATATATTTTTAATTCCTTTTAAGAGACCACCCCTTCATTCAAAAACCTTGTTAACAACTTGCATGCCTTTCTTGCTATTCCATCAATTACTTGTCAAGACTACATACCTGCAACTCATGCCATAGAGTGGAGTTCACCTCCATTGAGATGATAAAATGTTAGAGGCTACCTTGTTATGATAATGGTATGGTTAATCCTAATCAACATACTCTTTCTAGTGCTAGGAGTTTGAGTACTAATAAAAGAGGTTAGTTTCTACATAGAGCTTCACTAGAGTCACCTAGGAGAGTGACCATATCTAATTCCCACACTGGTTTTCTTATCTCACCCTTGTAAAATCATAGGAGACCTAGAATTATGCCAACTATCCCTAACAGACCTAGGACCCCTTCTCTAATAAGGAACCCTTCCCTAATTAATCATTTAATGGCTCAACCACTTTGGTTAGTTGGTTTTGATATTACCATCTTAGGATATGTGCATGATTTACTTAAGAATCCTAAAAAGTACCTACCATCCTTTTCTCCTTTAGGAGTGAGAACAATAGAGGAACATATCAAATATTTTAAATTTTCTTTGAAATTAATGTATTTTATCAATGAAGATTTTACATATAAATTATTCCCTTTTACACTTATGGATGATGCTTATGATTGGTATATGAATCTAATGGAAAATTCCATCACTTCTTAGGATGCATGTCAAGCAGCTTTTCTTACACAATTTAGATAGGTCACCAATCCTAGTTTGATATATCAACATTTTATCAGCATGAAGAAGGAGCCTAATGAATATAGCCATGCTTTCATTGTAATGTTTAAAAAGATGTACATGTGGTTAAGCCCAACATATAAACTAGAATCAACATTAGTGATGGAGATATATAAGAATGCTCTAGACCCAATTACTAAAGTATTCTTGAGAATAGTAACTATTGAAAATAATTTAGCATTGGTATATGAAGTGGATATCAACAATGATAGGTAACTCAATCCCTAAGTGATTGGCATACCTAACATTAATAATGGCTTCCTAATATTGAATCTAGTCCCACATGTAAATCATAAAGTTCCAATGTTCAATCAAAACTAGCTATACATATTACCTCCTCTGACATAGGCAACACAACCAAATTATAGCTTCTTGAACAACCATGCACAAGGTAATGGTTACCAATAGAATAAATAATTAGCCATGTCTTCTACTACTATTCTATAGGGCACTAACTATACAAAAGTGGAGTTAGATGTTATTTAGAAGATGGTCTAAATGCTGAGTAATGACTTCCTCGGTATGCAAAAAATATGGGCAATGTTAATGCCCCAAGTGGTAATCAAAATTTTATCTTACAAAGGTAAAATAAACCAATCAACAAGCCTAAAAACATGGAATATCCTAAAAAACTTCTAGAGATCAACATGGTAGAGATATCTCTACCTAATTGGTGTAGAATTTATAATACTTCTTAGCATGGTGAGCTTGATTGTGTTGAATTTTGTGTAGCCTTTGAAATCTTCCAAAGAAAAATAGTAAGGTAGGATCAAATCCATAAACCACCATAATCCCATTGTGATACTAGCAATCAAGCACTACCATGTTCTTTGAGACTCATGAGTTTCCCTTTCCAAGTGAAGATGAAAACATACTAGAGGATAACACCATGATATTCACACTTTTTAGAAATTCTAGAAAGGTGGTTATAATATAAAGAATAAGCATCCATTAATAATGTTTATTCATACAAATAGCAGAAACATTCCACCCAATCCTAAAGATGACAATAATCCACCTCCCCCAAGAGGGAATGATCAACCCTTAAAACAAGGAGGAACCAAGAAAAGGAGGATATAATATTATTAAAGACATGAAGAAAATCAAAGCAAATATAACTCTTTTTGAGTTATCTCAGATTACTGAATAGAATGAGCTACTATGGATGTCTATTACTAGGAAGACCCCTATGGAAAGAACCAAAGAATTTATAGATAAAGAAAAATCTATTGACACTAATGACATCTATAAAATCAAGCCAAATGTTCCTCCCTTTTTGTTAACTATCAAAGCATTTGGTAAGACAATTCATAGCTATTTAGTTGATTCTGGAGCCTCAACAACTACTATGCCTACTTCCATATGTCAAAAGCTCAGTCTAACTCTAAGATCTTAAAAGAGAACAATTTCACAAATAGATAAAATAATGGTACCAATAGCTGGAGAATTCACTAACATATGTATTCAAGGATCATCTGAATCATGATTCTAGATGACCATTGACATCCTTGTAGTGGACATACCTAAAAGCTACAAATTTTTTCTGAGTAGGGACTGGTCCAAATTGCTCAATGGATGTCTTTCTATAGACTTATCTCATATTTTAATACCATGGAAAAACATTGTAAATCAAATCCATATCAAAAGGGAATGAAGGATGAAATATCCTATTATAGAATATAATGTCAAGAATAGAGAGGTAAAGTATGAATCTCCTAGCCTTGGTATTTACACTTTCACTATGCAGAATCAAATACAAGAGCAAGAATCTGAAGGCTCCCATCAACTATGGACTTTACACTTTGATGGTGAAAGATCTAAGAAAGGATCAAGCATAGGAATAAAACTAATTGATCCATAGGGAAAGAAATTCTTGGAAACATATAGATTTTTTTCCCATGCACTAATAATAGTGTTGAGTATGAAACTTTAATTATGGGATTACAATTTTCACTCAAGAATAATGTAAATTAGGTGTGAGTATTTGGTGATTTAGAGCTGGTAGTCAACCTAGTTAGAAATAAATATTAGTGCAAGTTATCTTATTAAAAAGGTACAAACATAAAATATGGGACCTAATTGAGAGTTTTAAATATTTAAACATTGTAGTAATTACCAAAAAGAAAAATCAAGCTACAAATTCACTATTAACTGCTCTTACTAATTTGGAGCCTCTATAAGAATCTAAGGTAAATATATTATCTATTAAACTAGTGACTTGTCCCTTTATTCCTAAAAATATAGAAAATTTCCACGTCTTTGAAGATGATCAACATATTATTTAATTTCTAACTAATTTAAGATAATTTGAGTCCCAAATCATTGATGATAAGGAATTTTATCATCTCTATCAAGAGGAGTCTGACAAGGAAGGTATTCTCTATCTCAAAGAGAATCGTATTCCAACTGGGTTGGTCTCCTTAAAAAGAAAATTTGACATAGGTCCTCAAGATCAACAACTTAGGAAACCCAAGGTCAATGAATATAAATTCAAAATTTAAAATATAGGAGATGAATATAGCCCATGCTATGGTAATTTTAGCCTTAGCTATACCATAGAAGAAAGATAACAAGTGAAGGATTTAATCACTTGATACAATTATGCCATTGCTTGGACTTATAAATACTTAAAGGTTTATGATGCTCAGGTCATCACTCATATAATTCCTCAAAACTAGACCATAAACAATTTAGATAGAGAAAAACTAGTGAATCCTATCTTAGAGCCTCTCATTCAAAGAGAAGTGGAGAAGTTACTAAGTGTAAGAATCATCTTCCCAATCATACATTCTACCTAGATGGCCAATTTTGTTGTAGTTAGAAAGAAAAAGGATGAGATCAGATTATGTGTTGATTTCAAGAAATTGAATAAGGATTATTTAGAGGAGGAATATCTCCTACCTTTTTTGGATGAGGTAATACAGATAATAAGTGGTTTTGAAATGATTTCCTTCTTGGATGGTTTTTTAGGGTATAATCAAGTATTGGTACAATCAGAGGATAGGATGAAGACTGTGTTTACTATGAAGTGGGGAAGTTGTGTATAAGAAGATGTTAATTGGTCTAATAAATGTAGGATCCACCTTTCATCATGCCATGGATCATACATTCAAGGGATTAACTGGAAAATGTATAATCATATATATGGATGATCTTACTTGTTTTCAAATAATAAGACCATGTAGGCCACCTCCAATCAATATTTGAGAGATGCAAAAGTTTTAGTATCTCACTAAACCCAAAGAAGATTATATTTGGAGTGACTGAAGGTAAAATATTAGGAAAAACCATCACTAAAGAGGGGATCATCATCAATCTAGAAAGGATTAAGGGTATTTCAAATATTTCACCACCAAATAATAATAAGGAGCTTAAATCATTCTTTAGGAAGATTAACTTCATATGGAAGTTTATCTCAAGATTTTTAGAGTTTTTTAGACCCCTAAATGTAATGCTCAAGTAGGGTTCTAAAATAGAATGGATATCTAAGGCTTAAAAGTATTTTCAAGACATTAAAGATGCAATATCTCAGGCCCCAGTGCTAATTAGTCTATATTTCACAAAGGATTTCTACTTGTACTCATTTGCTTCAAAACATACAATTAGTATTATTATAACATAGAATAAATATGAGACTGAGCATCCAATTGCAATTATGAGCACAAATTTGAAATATGTAGAACTTAGGTACTCCATGATTGATAAAAAAATCTTCTCTTATCAAAGTAGTGAATAAATTTTGACACTAGATCTTGAGGAATAAGACTATTACCATCATGCCTGATCCTACTGTCAAGCTCAACTTATCACATAATGAATTAGGAGAATGTAGAGGTAAGTAGATGGTAAAGCTATAGGAATTTGACATAGAAATCAAGCTCACTAAGATCATTTGGGGTCAAGGCATCATTTAACTCAAGATTGAAGCTAATTCACATATTACTATTGAATAGGTATGTGAAGCTTAGGTATCTAAAGGATAATGGTATACTGATATAATATAATATTTACTTATAAGTAATTTTTCCCCAAAACTCAATAGAGAGTGAAGGAGAGATTTGAGGCCAAATATACTCATTATATGATCAATAAAGGAGTTCTATATAGAATAAACTATAAAGTCATCTATCTTATGTGTGTATCTATAGAGGAAGCTAAAGAGATTCTAGAAAACTTCCATCAAAAGATAGGTGGTGATCATCCATATATGAATACCATAGCCCATAAGGTCTTAAGAATAGGCTATTACTGGCCAATAGTTTTCAAGGATGTTCATGTTCATGTAAGAACATGCCATGAATACTTATCTCTAGCTAAGAGGGAAATATATGTAGCAATTCCCTTACAAGATATTATTGAAGGAAGGCCATTTGCTAATGGGGTTTAGATTTCATTAGTGTCATTAACCCAAATTCCTTAGCATGCCATAAATTTTTACTCATTGCTATAGATTATTGCACTAGATGAACTGAGGCCATAGCCATAAAGAATTTTAGAGCACAAGATGTAATTCACTTCTTGGAGGAACATATCACAACTAGATTTGGCACCCCCATTTCTCTAGTTTATGATAATAGACCAACATTCATATCAACATAGTTCACTGAATGGGATCATGACAACCAAATCACTATTAAGTCATATTCTAACCATTACCCCTAGGGAAATAGATTGCTAAAATCCATGAATAAGAACCTGATAGATGTAATTCAAAAATTAGATAGGGATAAGCCTAGGGATTAACACAATATATTGAAGTATGCCCTTTGGGTAGACCAAAAAAGATACAAGAAATCCCTTAAAGCTTCACCTTATCTGTTGGTGTATGGATGTAGGCTAGTATTCCCAATCATGATAAAACTATCAACTTATTAGTTCATGTAGGACTACATGGAACTAAATGATAAAGCAAAATCTCAACTACTGGACATAATAGAAATGCAAGATTCAAAGACTAAATCCTTACATACCTTTAGTAAGCACCATGACATAGTCAAGAGGTGGTTTGATAAGAGATCAAAGGTCAAGGTATTTAGGATCTCAGATCTAGTTCTTATTTTGGATAAAGCCCATGAAAATAAAGGATAACATGACTAATTTGACCCTCTATGGATTGGACTCTATCAAATTTTAGAGATCTTGGGTAATAATGAATTCCATCTAAAGGACCTATAGGGTAATGAACTCACATATCTAGTCAACAGACAATTTTGAAAGCATTACTTCATGGTTGTACCATCGAAAAGTACCATCAACTAATGAAAAGGTGTGGTAGAGGTAAGATTAAGTTAGATTTATTACTTTCTTAGATTAGATTTCTTGATTTCTTAAGTTATGTTTATTACTTTATGAGGTTAACTTCTTACCTTCTAGATTAGTTTCTTGCTTTCTTAGATTAGTTTTAATTATTTCTAGATTATTCATTTTGTTGTTTCCTATGTTAACTTAAATTGTGTTTATTCTGGTGTAACCGATTTAAAAATCAAACTAGTTGAGCCCTTATCGTATGCTTAAATAAACTTTTAGAAAAAGGGAAAAATTAAAAAGAGAGTGACAACTTGGGGCCTAATCACAAATTGGGTATATTTCTATGTTAGAGTCTTCAAGATGTAGGTATGTAATCATGAACCATTTTGGACTATGTCACAATTGAATACTTTTACCAAGTATGTGGAAGTTGCTCTCAAGTACTTCATATGAATTTAATTTTTTTTCTTATTCCATTAGATGAATAAAAATTATTACATTAAATACTTGTTTGAAGTGATCATTATTGGTATAGATGTAACTAAAAGGGATGTTAAGGTAATGATTTTTTTGTAACCTTACCAGCTCATTGAGGTTCCATCTCTCTTCTTTCCATTCAAATAAAATAAAAAAGAAAATAAGAAATGTACCAATGAGTTCAAAAGATAAATCAATCCAAAATAATATCTAAAGAAAATAAAAAGGCTCACATGATGAAATAAGGTCAATGTATCATGCATCATGATCAAGGAAAGAAAAGAAAGGGAAGAGAGGGAACCTAATGTATCTTTTTTGAGGTTATGGATGCCTATATATCAGTAGAGCAATGCCTGAGTTTCTCTTTCTTTTAATAAGATTTAATAGAAATTAAAATGAAACCTATAGATTTATCAAGACTTTAAAAATATCATCATAATAAGGGTTAAATAAACTTTACTTATAGCACACACATATCTAAGGATAAGAAGGCAAGTATGTTGTGTGAATATACTTACGAATCCTTTTCACATTTTTGATTTTAATATTTTTCTATGGCACAGTTCATGTTTGATTTGATATTATTAACCAAAGTTCTATGTTCTCAAATACTAAGGAGTATTCCCCCTGTAAGTCACCATTTGTTGTACCCAACATCCCTGCTTTTCTTCTTGAAAAAAAGGGGACCCATATTTTTTAGGTTTTGACCTTGTTTGTTGAGCCTTTATTCTATATATTTGTGTAAATTCTTGATCAAGTTGATCCTTAATCTTCATACTTATAATAATATAGCATGGTATTACATATTTGATGGACTAACTCTATTAATACCTTTTTCAAGAATTTTTGAACTATGAAGTGTTTTCAGCACTTAGTATATTTGAATAAATTCATTCAGAGACTTATTCATTAGGGTTTTTATTTATACATTTTGTTTTATAGGTTTGGTTTTTTGGTTTTTTATTTTCAATTTTTTGTCTAAAAACTTATTCACCATTTATGAATCAGACCTTTTTATCGAGACTTTTGGGTCTTCAGAACTTTTGTTCTAAATAAATTTGGTCTTTGGAGTTTTTTTAGTGGAAAATTTATCCAAAATAATTATCTCAAAATGACTTATCTTTATTGGAACATAGATCTTCAGACTTTTTGTTCAATGAACTTTAGGGTCTTCAGGTTTTTTGCAATGGACATTTTATTTGATGGATCATAAAGAGTTATATATATGATTCAAGAATTTTATTTAAATATTTTATTTGATAAGATAGATCTTTGGGATTTTTTTTTAAGTCTTTTATAAATATTAGTCCCAACACAAAGCTTGATTCATGACTCCTGAATGCTAAAAGCTTTACTATATTTGGCTGATAAAAGCCAAAATACTTCTTAATAATTTACTAAAGCTACTCACCAACTAGAACTAATGAGATTTGAAATATGTGAAAAATTAAAAATAGGTGAATGTTGGGAATTTATAACACATGAACTAGAATTAAATGCTAAGTTTATACACGTGACATTCAACCATTGAAGCCTTCATTGCTTGTAAATGAATTTACACATGAATTCGACTATTATTCTATACGAGAAAATCCCTAGCTAAATGTGAGAGTACTACAAATAAAACCAATGACTATTGGAACCAAGAATTGTTAATAGAGAACATAGAGAAGCCTTGAAGCACCTCCAATTACACATAAATAATAATGACATCTTCATCCTATCCATTCAGGGGAGCAGTTCTAGTATCACCATATTCTATTAAGGATGCAACATAATTCATGGACACTATCTTTGATGTCTCCATTTATGACAATAGGTATGAAAAGTATTTAAAATTATGGGATGTTATTGATTTTTTTGATATATTTTCATTGGATGGAAATCTCTCTCCCTCGGAGTGACTATTCATCAAGGATTTGGTAACACTTAAGAGATAAGAATTATATTTTTCTATGGCCAAGCTCGAGGTGATGCCATACATTGACCTACTTCAAGACTTGTTCTTCACAAGAAAAGTCACATAGTATGATTTTTTGCATTATATTGGAAACCTAATGATCGTAACATGCATTATAGGATCATATTTTCAAAGGTATTTGCCATTACTATCACCAAATGTTTATTTCAACACACACAAATTAGTTAAGTGGAATCAAGATAATATAATGGATAAGGTGTTGTCTTTAGGGATTATCCTAAATGAAACCATTACATTTAAGGGTAAGAACCCTATGAATCCCACTCATAAAAATAAGTTCAATATGGAAGTTTTGATTGGCATGTCACTACTCAATAGGCTCTATGGTATGCCTAGTATCCATTTCCTCAATTCAGACTAGGTATTATTGTTACACATAATGTTAAGCAATTATGCCATGTTAACATTGGATGAAATTGTTAGTTTCCATTTGAGAGAGTAGGTCATTCACAATGATAAGCATCCCACTCTGGTAGACCACTTTTATATGATCTCTTATCTCCTGGATGCTATCAAGGGAATAATTTACAAAATCCTTAGTAAGATATGGAACCTGTCCATTGACTATATCAAAAATTAAATATGTGATCATTTTTAGTTTATGCATATTTATGCTTATACTAAAAATATGGTGAGGATTTTTGAGGATTTTTATCCTCAAATTTTATAAGTAATCCATGGTTCTCTAATGCCTAGGGTTAGAGCGAGCATAATGAAGACACTGTCTACAAGGGGTGGTTATTTTCTATATCTAGATTACATTATTATCATGATCTAGGGACATAAGGTTCATTCCCTATGTCTCCCAAATTACATAATTTATAAATTATTTGAGCTAGAAATTGATTTATAGCTATGGTGGAACATAGAGGAGGCCCTGACCAAGGCAAAGAAGAGGACATTATTTGACCACCATGTGGTTATTGGTAGAATATTTTATATAATGAGGAAATAATTTGGATATGTGGGTGGAAAAAGTAAGAGATATCATTTTCCCATAGTCCCACATAGGGATTTTTATCCTCATGGCACCATCAAAAAGCATATCCAGGGCCTTAATATCCCCTACCAGCACTTCCATTATGCTTATGATTTTTTTTTCATGAATACACAAAATGATGAGGAGGTATTAGAAAGATCAAGAATTATTGGTTTGAAGGAGGATCATATAAGGGTGATCCAATAGGAACCTTAAATATTTATGAGGAAATTAGATAACAAGATGCCACTCTATGCAGGGTGGACACACTCAAACTTTTGGAAAGGCTAGGCCATAAAGCAATCCAAGGAGTAAGGAGATCCATCATAAGGACTCCCTTCAAAGATGAAGGATATTAAAAAGGAACTAGAGGTGAGTGAACCTAACCCTAGGGGAGCTCCATAAGACCCCATTAATTTGGATTTATTTGATGAGGAAGAGCAAAGACCAAAACAACCATCTACTAGTGCAATTCAAATTTCTATAACTACCCCCTAGGTACAAGATTCTACATCTTCTGGGGTAGCCATAGATGAATAAATTGCCTTAGTCTAATACGCCTCCTCCTCATAGCCTAAGACTACCATATATTATAAGAGAAAGCCCATGACTCCCCCTATAGGTAGTCCAACTATTGAACAACCTTAGAGCTTGCCTACAATGCCCCAACAAGTACAAGTAGAAGAGGAAGAAGAAGATTTTGATGAAGAAAAAAAGTTAGAGAAAGCTAAGGCTTTCAGCCTTAAATATGATAAAGGGAAATAACTAGCCATGGAGGACACCATAGGTACTCAAGTTTTAGAGACTACTTCCCTACTCTCTACTTCTATTCCCTTTTTTGGTTTTGTGTCTATTTCATCTATTTTGAAAACCCGTAAGGTGGAAGTTATCACTTCCAAATATGATGATCTATGTAGCTCTTCCTCTTTCTTAAATTTCCCCTTACTCACCCCAAAGGTTGAGAAGGATGCTTCCACTTCTTCTCCATCTACTACCACCATTGATCCATTTTCTACCCCCATCTTATCCACATCTATCATGGCTACCTCTAGTATTCCTTCTAGCACTACTACTATCAGATCATTGAAAAGGAAAAGGGCATCTAGGAAGGTGAAAACTACCATGGCCACTCCTCAGATCCATGTCCAATATACCCAAATCACACTCCCCATGCCATCAACCACTCCATAATAAGATACCATTATTACTAGTTCAAGTCAGGGCAAAAGGGCAAAGACATAAATGGTCATAGTCTATCCACTCCTCTTAGTTTGGAAGATTAGATTGGTCTAAGATTATCTAGCCTTCTTTTCTTGACACCCTTATTAAAGTAACAAGGAAGCAATAGATATATGAAGAGGTTGAAGAAGAGGTTATGGTCACAACCTCAAAGGAGATAGACATTAGTCAATTTACAATTCCTCTATGGGCCATAAACTTAAGGGCCAAGATATTTTAATTGCCTAGCTTTAAAATAATTGAGCTACCCTCTATAAAAACTTTGTGTGACAAACCATCTAGAAGCATTCAGAGGGTGAGAAAGAGGAAGTTGGAAGATGATGTAGGTATGGAATTGATTTTTAAATAAATTCAAGAGGTCTTCTTCCTGACCAAGAGACATAATATGGAATTGGGGTAATCCCCTTATGCTAAAGACTTTAGATATCTAGCCAAGGCATAAAAGGATGACATGTTGACAATCCATGAGGGCCCAAAGATAGTTAAGTAGAAATTAGAGGCCTATTTAGAGAAATTTAAAGAGAAATTGAAGACTATGCACATATAAAATGGAATTGAAGATGAGGTTCAAGAGGCAATTTTAAAATATTACAATTCTTTAGAAGCATTAGAATTCATGCAGGTTGATTCACCCCACATGTTATCAAAATGATACAGGGGCATCCCTTGAGTATCTTAAAATGTTTTCATTTTTGTCTTACTTTGTCCCATTAGGTTTTTTTTATAGTTTTTAGAGGTCATGGCTAGTCCATTGGAGGATTCTAGAGTGTCTAATGGTGCATAAAATTTGAATTTGGACATTTCTTGCCAAAATGCATAGTTTGAATCTTTGAATCTTAACAAGCCTTCTTGATGGAATTTTGAATAAATTATGAATTTGAAAAATGTATCAAGTGAGTATAAGGATTGTATAATTTTAATAGGTCATTAAATTATCATGATTTTAATGCCATAGTCTTGGAGGTGTCATTTTGTGTAAATCCAAAACATAATATCATGTAATAAAGTAACCTACAAGAAACTCTGTGAGGGAAAAAGTTGATCAAGAAGTAGTTATGAATCATTGGAGGTTAATAGGGAGTCATTTTTAGATATTATGTGGTTTATTACACTTGATTTTATAAGAATTTTAGATAGATAAAATTTTGAAGGATTCAATTCTAGGGGTGTTGTAAAACCCTATTTTTGAAAATGAATGAAAGTAGATCTCTATTGAAGCTCTTTAAAATATTGCTCTTTTGAATTATTTAGATGATGAGTGTATAAATTTATGTTGATGATAGAATTAATAATGAATTTTTTTTAGGTTAATGTAAGAGATATGGATACTAATGTTTCATTGTTTGAAGAAAGAGACTATGAGGAAGTATAAACCTTGTTTTACAAATTAAATGCTCAGATACCTGCTAGGTTAAATCAAAATTGTGACTATCAATTGCATGTGATTTGATGATAAGTAAATAATGTGTTAATTTTATTATAATAAGTTTTAAATATTATGAAAATTATTATTTTTCTATTGGGGATGATTATATTTAATAAATAGTGTGAGAAATATCTGGTTTTATAGATACAGACCCTACTGAAGTTGATACAAATTATTATTTACAATTTTATTTATATTATTACTATGGGATTGATGTTGGATAATTTTTCATACATGATTAGAGAAATGTATAATGTTTCCACAATACATATGTGCTCCAAGACAATACAATAAGGAGATACTTGTTTTACAAATTGGTTACATAGACCCCTAATTTGGGTATTGTTCTTTTGGTATGTAAAATGTATCTTATTGTTCATGGGATAAAGACATTAGAAAATGTAGTTTTAAATGTTTTTAAAGGTGGTTTAAGTTATATTTAATGTTTAAATAATCATCATCAGTCAATAAATCATTTTTTTCAATGCATTAGTGAGTCAAACTTTGTTTTCTATGGTGATTGTCAATAATGTGGACCAAGCATTTAAAGTTTTTGAAAGGAAAGGTTCAAGAATCAATTGGAAAATATTTTAGAGTGTAATGGTAAGTGTATTTAATTATAATAAATTTTTTAATAGTCTTATGTTTAAGTAATATTGAAGTTTTGAGATATCAAGTTTGAATATAGGCCTAAATAAAAGTTTTCTTGACACGATCAAGAAGATAGTGATGTGAAAAAGCTTAACAGTAGATTGAAAAATGACACACAAGGATTAGATAATGTTTAAAAGGTAAATATATACCTAACTAACTATTTTTTAATCCTTTAAACCCTTTAAATCATTTAAAGTGGAATTATGATAGCTCTTAGATGAGACATAGCTAGTGAAAACCCTAAACTAGGGTTTGGGAGGTTTAGGCATTTGTAAATATTTAAAAATTACAAAAATTTGTTATCTGAGGTATTTTGATATGTTTGAATTGAATAACATAATTTTATATGGTTTAAAAATGTATAAGTATATATTTTTAGGTTTGAGTGTACTCTTGGCCTAGAAGAGACCTAAAAGGGTAAATAATAAGGTAAAAAGAGTTACTAAAGTGGATAAAAGGACTTGTTAACGTCTATAAATTTGAAACTAGTGATATTTTTAAAAGGGTATCTATATAAACAATTGGTTTTAAGATTTATGAAGGTATAATTATATACTAGGTTAGAAAACCCATAAATAGGGCTACAAGGAGGGTATAGACTAAGTGAAAGGTAGTGTAGAAAAAGGAATTGAAACATAAGAAGTGTTTGGGAGTATTGAAAGGTAATGAGACCCTATATGAGTTTAAAACTATTATAATCATCTTAACAAAGAATTAAAGTCTTAAATCTTGCATAAAGATGTGGTATTGTAAGCATTGCTTAAGGGAGTTGGATTAAGAAATAAGGTTAAAAATATTTTCTTTATACATGATCTGCATCATTTTGGTATTAGAGCTTATGGAAAGTTTTTGTGGATTATTGAAAGGATTAACAATGTGTTGTGAAGTACATTGCAACATAGGTAACAATGTGCAATGATCTATGGAGAGAGCACATATGGAAGAAGATGATTTGGTTAGGATATTGACCTAGTTGATTGATCCATTAGTAATGAGAATAGAGGACATAGAGGATAATCTTAGGATGAGAGAAAAAAGAGAAGAAAGAGATAATAGGCATCAAGGTGAATATTTACAAGTAAGGATGGATGAGAGAGGAAATGAAGAGGTGGTACAAGAGAGACAACATGAACATGCAACAATAGTTCAAGAAGATGGCATGGGGAAGTACCATGAAAAGTAGGTTAGAAAATTATAAGATGATAGATTGAAGAGAGACGAAGGTCCAATGAGACAAGGACCAAGACAGATATTTCAAAGGCAATGTTAGAATTACCAAAGAGGACACAGGGTAGTAGAGTATCCAAGAGGTATGAACAATAGTATGCAATAATAGAGAGTGAGATAGATGAATGAAGAGAGAGGAAATGAAAGTAATGAGTCATTTCTCATGAGGAGCATCTTAATGTAGTAGAAATAAAGCAAGGAACCAATCCAAAGGAGAAGCCTATTTAGAATTAGATGTAAGGCCTATGGTAAGGTATGTAATTTGGTTATTGATAGTGGTAGTACTAATAATATAGTTTCATTGGAGATGGTGTATAAGTTGAGGTTGAAGAGGATGCCACATCTAGAAACATACATAATTTCATGGGTTTAGAGAGGATACTATATATTGGTAAGTAAATAGAGTTGGGTTGAGTTTCAGATAGGTGGATATAGCGATAGTGTGTTGTGTGATATTATGACTATAGACATGTGTCATGTGTTGATAGGGAGGCCATGGTAGTATGATAGACATGCCATACATGATGAAAAGGAAAATACATATGTTGTTAAGTATCATGGAGAGGTATATGTACTATTACCCTTGAAAGGTGAAGAGGGAGGAAAATATGAAAGACTTATGATGATGATGATACAGTGTTGGAATAAAGCTATGGAAGGTTTAGGATTGGTCAAGGTACCAGAAAAGAAAGTGAAGAGGGAGATAACATAATAATGCAAGTATATAAACCAAGTCCATGAAAGAGAGGACAACAAGATGAAGTTTTACATTGCAACTGAGATGGATAGGAGATGGTTTGGAATGAACACCAAATAAGTAAAGAAGATGGAGGATAAATTTTCCAAGAAAGAGGTAGCCCATGAGAAAGCCATGAAGGATTCAAATAATGTTTTTAATATGTTGATTTGTGACAAAATTATAGGTATAGATCAGGAAGCAAAATAAGGTATGGTTGAATGTTTGAAAGAAAATGGTGAATAAGAGAAGGATGTCCAAGAGATGGACAATATATAAAAATCCCATGGAAGCACTCATAAAGAAGACATAATTAAAAGGATTATTCATATCATGGATGTGTATGAGTTAGAGATTAGTCAATATGTTGAAGAGGTATAACAATAAACTAATAATGTATATGAGTATGAGGTAAGAAAAGGACAAGCACATGTAGTGCATGAGATAAAATGGGTAACACAAGGAGTATCAGTTAAGGAAGAAGAGATAATAATTAAAATAATTTTGTATGATAGAGAAAAGGATAAGTTGGATTAGTTTTTATAGGAAAAATAATAGAAGACACCTGCATGGCAAGAGAAAGTTGGCAGTAGACATGTTTTGTTTAATACTTTTGTTTCATGTGTAGGTATGAAGGTGAAGTAGAGGGGGCCTAGATGTGGAGCCCAAGATCATGTACACATATATGAGAGGTAAGTGGAGGTAGATAACTTAAATAGGAGTTAAATGCATGAAATTACCAATATATACCAAGTACATCATTCCATACATGTGGCAAAGATTTCTTAGCTTGGTAGTATGATGTAGGGACATCCCTTGAGGATCCCAAAAAGTTTTCATTTTTGTCTTAGTTTTGAATATTAGGTGTTTTGATAGGTTTTATAGGTCATGGTTAGTCCATTGGAGGAGTTTAAAGTGTCTAATGGTACATAAAATTTTAATTTGGTCATTTCCCACCAAAATGGATAGTTTGAATATTTGAATATTAACAAGCCTTATTGAGGGATTTTTGAATAAATTATGAAGTTAGAAAATGTATAAAGTGAGTCTAAGGAGTGTATAACTGTAATAGGTCCTTAAATTTTCATTATTTCAATTTCATAGTCTTGGCGGTGTCATTTTGTGTAAATCCAAACCATAATATCATGTAACAAAGTAACCTATAAGAAACTCTACAAGGGACAATTGATCAAGAAGCAGTTATGACTCATTGGAGGTTAATAAGGAGTTATTTTTAGATAGTAGGTGGTTTATTCCATTTGAGTGTATAATAATTTTAGATAGAGATAATTTTGAAGGACTTTGTTCTGGGGGTGTTGTAAAACCCTATTTTTAAAAATGAATGAAAACATACCTCTATTGAATGTCTTTGAAATATTGCTCTTTTTCATTGTTTAGATGATGAATATATACATTGAGTTTGATGATAGAATTAATAATGGATTTTTTTTAGGTGAATGTAATAGATATGTACACTAATGTTTCTTTGTTTTAAGAAAGAGACTGTGAGGAAGTATAAACCCTATTTTGAAAATTAAATGCTCAGACCCCTATTAGGTTAAATCAAAACTATGACTATCAATTGCATGTGATTTGATGATAAGGAAATAATGTGGTAATTATATTATAATAATTTTTAAATATTGTGAAAATAATTTTTTTCTATTGGGTATGATTGGTTTCAACAAAATAGTATGAGCAACATCTAGTTTTATAGATATAAACCCTGTTAAAGTTGATATCGATTATTGTTTACTATTATATTTATCTTATTACTATGGGATTGATGTTGGAAAATGTTTCATACATGATTATATAAAGGTATAATATCTCCAAAATTCATATGTCCTCCAAGACAATACAAGAAGGAGATACTTTTTTTACAAATTGGTTACATAGACCCTTGATTTGGGTATTGTTCCTTTGGTATGTAAATTGTATCTTCTTATTCATGGGATAAAGACATTAGAAAATGTAGTGTTACACATTTGTGAAGGTGTAATAATTTATATTTCATGTTTAATGAATCATAATCAGTAAATAAATCCTTTTTTTCAAGGAATTAGTGAGTCTAACTCTATTTTCTATGGTGACTATCAATAAGGTGGATTGAGCATTTAAAATTTTTTAAAAGGAAAGGTCCAAGAATCAATTGGAAAATATTTTAGAGTGTAATGGTAAGTGTATTTAATTATAATAAATTTTTTAAGAGTCTTATTTTGAAGTAATATTTAATTTTTTAGATATCAATTTTGAACACAGACCTATATACAAAGTTTTCTTGACACATTCAAGAGGATATTAATGTGAAAAAGGTTAACAATAGATTAAACAGTGACACACAAGGATTGAATAATGTGTCCAAGGTAAATATAGACCTAAATAATTATTTTAAATCCTTAAAACCCTTTAAATCATTCATAGTGGAATTTTGATAGCTCTTGATTGAGACAGAGCTAGTGAAAACCCTAAACTAGGGTTTGGGATGTTTAGGCATTTCCAACCACTAAAAAATTCCAAAAATTTGTTAACAAGGTATTTTAATATGTTTGAATTAAATAACACAATTATATATGGTTTATGGATGTATAAGTACATATTTTGAGGTTTGAGTGTACTCTTGACCTAGAAGAGACCTAAAGGGGTAAACAATAAGGTAAAAACAATTACTAAAGTGGCTAAAAGGACTTGTTAAGGTCTGTAACTTTGAGAATAATGATATTTTGGAAAAGGGTATCTATATCAATAATTATTTTTCATATTTATGAAGGTACAATTATATACTAGGTTATAAAACCCATAAACAAGGCTACAAAAGGGTATAGACTGAGTGCAAGGTTGTGTAGAAAAAGGAATTAAAACTTAAGAAGTGTTTGGGAGTCTTGAAAAGTGTTGATAGGGTTATGAAAATAGGTTGAGAGGGTAATGAGACCATATATGATAAAAAAACTATTTGAATCCTCTTAAGAGATAATTGAAGTATAGAATCTTGTATAAAGATGTGGTGTTATAAGCATTGCTTAAGGGAGTTGGATTAAGAAACAAGGTTAAAAATGTTTTATTTGTACATGCTTTGCATCAAAAAAATCATGAATTATTTAATTCTTTGAATGTTGATGGTAATAAATTGAAGATGTTGATTGTTTATACATCTAATAAGGCTTATATCCACTTAGATCTCATGACACCACTAGAGACATCCAATGCCCTCAACCTAGTGGTCATCAAGATGGAAGAGACTAGGGAATGGATAATAACAACTGGGGATTTTATACCTAAGTATCAAGAACATGAGGCCCTCATTCTTTAAAATTTAAATGATTTAAATTTATCAAAGGTAAAATATGATATAAGGAAGTTGATCAATAAGATTAAATTTGATCAACTCATTCAAGAGGCCACAAATAATTTTAAGCAATGTTTATAGGGGTTACCATTGGAAGAAATAGAGGCCAAGTTAAACTTTTCTAGAAAGAAAGTGACTGAAGTTGAAGTCTTTAAGATCAACAACTAGACAAATAAGACAAAACATGCAAAGCTCCTAGGCCAAGTTAGTAGATTATATAGATCACCTTTATTAAACCTAGAGATAATTTGGTAGTAGCATGATATTTAAAATAAGTGATGGTAGAAAATAGATGTGAATAAGTAAAAAAATTAAGCTGCTACTTCTAGTGCCATGTTAACAACAATAGTTTCCACATCGACAACCATAACCACTATGTCAACTAAAGTCCATGTAGCCATTTAGATGTCAACATAGCAACTAAGATAATTTTGTATGAACATACTATAGTGGCATATATATTTTATATATTTTAAGTTTAATTATAAGTTATAACTATATTGTAAATTTGCCTATTCATCTTTGTACACATGCACACATTGCATGATTTTAGTAAAGTTTAACTTAGACCATTAACAATTGTAAGATAAACTCTATATAGTTTTGACCATAGTTAGAAATCAAGTTATAACATGACATGTAATGAATTTTTCATGAACCTGAAGGATGAGGTGACCCCTTCCCCAAGTCTTTTTAAACAATTATAATCCACAGTTTTGATTTGCCAGAGAATTTTCAATATACAAGAGCAAAGAAATTTTTAGTTGTCAACTCATTTGTTTGTGTATTTTATTTTCACTATTTGTGTAATCAATTTTATTTATTTTGGTTGTATGATTCAATAACTCTTAGTGGGAAATAGCTATGATGGGTTCTTTCTTATCTTGATTGATATACTAATCTTAGATGTGCAACATGTATTGAATGATTGGTAAATTATGTTGATTATTGGTAATTAAGTTGATTGATTCATATTCTTAAGTGTGTAAATGTATTTCATTCAATATAGTTTTTTATATATGTGATGCAACTACCTCATATACCTCACTAATCCTGAGCCATAATCTCTTGATTAGTAGTGTTCAATAACTACTCTAAAAGGAGTAACCTATGACTAAGGATTGCGAGTTTCCTATATCAATATCATCCTAGATTACTTGACCATGTCTAACTATTTGTGTACAAAAAATGATAGAAATAGGCATAGGTTTTGAAAGCACTTGTCCACTTAGAAACCAACCATGGAAATGATTCATGAAGACCACAAAACCTCTATTTCCTACTCTACCCTTCCCTCCTTTTTTGAGTTTATTTTGAGACTTACCCACTTTATATTAGTAACCATCCATACAACTCATATATATTTTTACTTAATTTTTAAGAGACCACCCCTCCATCCAAAAACCTTGTTAACAACATGCATGCCCTGCTTGCTATTCCATAAATTAGTTGTTAAGACTATATAACTATAACTCATACCCTGGAGTGGAGTTTACCTCTATTAAGATCCTACAATGTTAGAGGCTACCTCATTATGAGATTGGTGTGGTTAAAAGCCTCATCAACATGTACCTTTGCCTTTATCCATTTTTGATTTTAAATTTTGATTAACAAAGGTTTTTTATGCCCCATAATATATTATTGGGCCCCTTATTCATTAATTATGAGATTCATGATATCATGATGAACACTTTATCATAAGGAAATCACTTGGCATGATGATTTTTATTTTGGCATTTTGGTGCCAATTGGAGGAATCAATGCTTACCTTGCAATAGCTGGTAGGTAGCTACCATTTTTAGGATTCTCAGGGCATCTTCTAGGTTGAATGAGATGTGGATACCACAACACAAAGGGCATAAGGTGATGGAGCTAATAAAATGATCACAAGGGTTCTAGCTCAACACTTTGCATATGTACTCCACCTTAACAAGAGATGTTCATATAGGCTATAAAAAGAGCTTAAACTAACAAGTAAAAGAGGATCCAAATTAAAGCAGAGAAACTCTAGAGAATTGGATCTAGATACATTATAGTAGGCCACCATATATTAATGATTAGTATAGATGTAATTAAGGATTCATTTATAGTTCCAAAACTTTCCTTTCAACCTCTAAGACATTAAGTATTTTGTGTTAAGTATATACTCTATTTTTAAGTGTAATGGACTATGTTCTGTATTTGAAATTTGATTAATCAAGAAGGTTATTATGTATCATATAATGTTTCTAGTTTATACTTCCTTGGTGTTGATATTTGAATATGTAATGGTTATAATGTTTTAAGTTACATACATTTATGTTAAGAATGTTGTTTACAAGCTTCTAGTTCATGATGTTAATGGCATCCCTATAATATTGATTATGTCAGCATATCTTATATAAATAGCCTAAGTATAGAGAGATCCTACACCAAATGTCCCTACTCTTGCTAAGAAGAGCTAGCCTAAGTATGAATACTTGAAGTGAGAATAGTCCCTTGACCCTTCAAAATGCCTACATGATGTAAAAATTAGTAAAACAAAGGATTGCACCCTTAAGACTATAGAACCACCTAAAAATATGCTTGCACTTATAGACCACTAAGAGTATTCCATGAAAGGATTATGCCTATGGATATATTTAAGAATTTTATCAATTTATCAAGTCCCATAAGCCATGATGTGCATCATGGAATAACTAGCTGAATGCAGCCCCCAATTCTTTCCTTGCTGTGTTTTAGTTGAGTGCATAAGGCCTGTACCTTATGTAAATTGATTCCGACATAGTCAAGTGTTAAATGTTGAGTGTATAAGATAACCCCATGTTTTTAAATAGTTATAATGAGTCAAAAATTAACTTAGAAAATTAAATGAGTACTTGATTCTAAATTTTCTACAACATTTTGGTTTCATTGTCGGGACCCATGTTGAATTTTATTATTGTAATGGTGTGATATAATGATGCTCTAACTCTCCCTAGAAAACATCTATCATTGGTTACAATAGGTGGAAGATAGATTTGTGCTAAATCATAAAACTTGTAGAGGATAAAATATGAGAAAATGGGTTCAAAACAACCTATATGATACTTTGTATGAGGTCTTTTTCTATAAATTACCTAAACATGTGTACCAATGGTTTGCTGCATATGCAACCCAAAAAAGGAGGAATTATGAACAACACTACAAGTGGAGAATGGAATGCCTATAGAGGCTTGAAACCATATATTCCACTTGGACTAAAGTAGTATAAAAATGGTGGCAAGGAACACTAAATAGTTACATGTTTGAATTCATAGTTTCAACATACTTGTGCCCTAAGGGAGCCAAGTATTAGTTTTTGCATGAACCTAAAGGCACATTTGTGAAGGAATTTGGTGTAGAGCTTAAAAATATAATGTTATATTATGGATTTGAAACTTTAGGGATGGAAGGCTAAAGTCCTTTTGTGTATGAGTAGTGTAAATGGGATGTGTAAGTAAGGCACATTGGAAGGGGATGAGTAAATTAACACATGAGAGCTAAGAAGATAGACCTATAACAAGATATGGTGTAAGTAGATGGAAGATATTGGACCTAAAAGTGCTGAGAGAACTCATAGTGAGCAAGAAGGGTATGGGGAAGGATATCTTAAAATACAAAAGCATGAGGAGGAGAGATATGATGAAGTGATGGATTGAGCTCAATATTTTATAGGTGTGGAATCTATTGGGTTCCTACAAGACTTGGTGAATAAAGATGTGCCTACCCCTTTTGAACCTATGGTGCATTCTCATATGTTATACCCCCACTTGAAGAAAGAACAAGAGTGATAATTGACTCTATTTTCAACATAAATTTTAGATGATTTATAGATTTAGAGTGTAATTTTTTTATTGAATAAATTATTCCCTACAAAGAGGTGAGTAAAACTAGCTCTATAAAATTGGGTGCTAACTTTCCACAATATAACTTGAGTACGAACATCCTAGTTTAGCCAATGTTAATGCCAAAAAGTGGGAAACAACCCATAGGAAGTGGTTTAACACCAAAAGTAAGTAGTAAAATGCCATCAACTTCAATGATGCTAATAATAATAATAATAGGTCCAGTGCCTAACCTAGTGGTTAGAGGCATTGGAGGGACTCAAATAAGATAGATACTAGGGGGACAAGTGACCCATATATTAGTTGACCCCCACAAAAAATATATTATGAAATGGCCATGAACTTACCAAAGTATCATGACATGGAAAATTCCATAGAGCATGTGATGAAGTGTGAACTATAGTGGCATGCTTAGGGAATAACCTAATCAGAATGTAATGTATCCCAATTCATGACTACTCTAATTGATTATGCCCATACCTGGTATAGGAAATTAGAACCTTACCATGCTATGGTATATTATGACATCTTGAAGGAGGTATTCCTTAATGAAACTGACATTCTAGATTTTGAACAATAGAGCATCACCATGCTGAAAGAAATAACACAAGGACTCTTAGAAATAGTGTACCTATATGATGTAAGGTTCAAGACTCTCCTTTTAAAGATACCTTATGACATATACCCTTCTTATCATGAACAATGGTTTATTAGAGGGTTGTTAGTGTCATTACAAAGACCGTTTTCCATGAAGACCATTATAGACCCTCACGAAGTGATTGAAGTCATGCTTAGAGTCAAGGTAGTTAGAAGTGTTGATACTAGGATAAACCCATTTATGGAGGTGTAGATTACATCCATGGCCTCTCAAATCCAAAATATTACTGCTATCTCATCACAAGACACTCAAAGTGGATTATGATACACTAAATATGAAGTGAAAGGCCATAATAAGAATAACTACCCTCAAAGGAATGTGCACACATTGCTTATAAGATGTGAAGTTTGTTGAAAGGCAAATGATGTTTGCAACTACCCATTATTGAAATACACTAGCTAAGCCAACACAACCATCTATTATAGGTTATGCAACACCTACACCCCTATAAAATATTATTACTGGGTGATTGATGAGATGCATGAAAATGTGGAAAGAGGTGTAAAGTAGGACATTACAGTAGTCAAAAGACAAGCTAACCAATGAAATGAAGGCTATGGTCAATATAATAAAATATTTGGGATGTAATAAGGCCCAAAGGGTGAGGTGGAGGATGCAATGGTGTAAGGTTCTCACCCTTATCATGTTACAAGTGTGGTTTTATAGAACACTATTAGCATGACTACCCTACACATCCCACATGTGGGTATTGTTGAGGGTCTCATAAGGTCAAGGAATGCCCTAACTTGTATAATAAGTTAACCCAAGTTAGGACTGGTGTAGACAAGGGCACAAGAATGATCTAGTATGATCTAAAAATAGAGAAGTGTATTTTGAAGGTACAATCAACTTGCACAGAGATGGTCAAAGTGTAGGTAACTATTTTTAGTGGATTTACCACTCAACCACTGGTTGTGCCAATACCTAAGTTACACATAGAATATAGGGATAAGGGTTTCATTAAACATGTAATATGGCTTAAAACCAAATATGTGCCTCACCTAGACCTAACATGCTAAAATGATGTACTGCAGTAGGCCATGAGTGTAATCTCAAACTTGTAAGGGGAGCTTTAATTAGTATCAGATTTAGAAGCACAAGTTGCTACTTCCTGAAAGAAGTAGAATAGATATGAGGTTGAGATACAAGAATTAAAAAAGATCCTTTTCATATTAAAAAATAAAGGGGATGATACCCCTATTAATAACTTACTCTTAGAGCATGTGGGCCAAAATCTAGTTAAAGTCAGTGTGTCACACATGAAGAGGGTGTGATAAGTTATGTATACATAGAATGCAAAGTATGATCAATAACTCCTCATAGATGCCACTATTGATGGATGATATATATGCGAGGTTTTTTTAGACACACACACTAAGGTCAACATCTTGACCAAGAATGCTTGGGATAAAATGGGTAGGCCAACTTTGAGGCCTTCCCCTCATGCACTTTTCATGGAAAATAAGACTTGGGTGAATCCCATAAAAATTTTGAAGAGCAGAATTGTTGAAATTATTATGGGGACTAAATTTTTGTACTAAATTTGAAGTGACTGAGTTGGCAAAACAAGACAACTACCCAAAACTTCTTGAAATGCCATGGTGTTATGTGAAAAATGTAGATATATGCTTAAAAAAGTGTTATATGAAATTTGAGAATGGAAAGAAGAGGGTAGTTATACCATATCATAGGACCAAGGACCCCCTATGTCAAGAGTGTGAACCTTGAGGATGAGATTAACCACATATATAATATCATGACACAAGGCACTAAGACACTAAACCCCAATGATCAAGGAGTGATTTATTGGGAAGATGGGCAATCATCCTAAGACACCATTGATGTTACTTATGATTTTTGGGTTGAAGAAGCATATGAGACAACTAGTCAAAGGTACCACTTGGTACACATGAAGGGACTAAAACTAGTAAAGATAGGTTGGGTCCAAATTGCTATCACTTCTAAAAGGTGGGTCCCTTACACTAAGAAGAAGGGAAATAGAGTTTTTTACCTTAGTAAGGGAAACATTTTATCACTCCTAAGATATATGGGTTATAATCTAGTAGAATACAATGTTTGAGACCTTGAATTATACATCCCAAAAGAAGTGGATAAGATGGACACACTAGTACATATATTGAAGAGAACTATCACTCATTGGTAGGAAGTGTAAAAGCCTAGATTGCCAACTTGGAAAGATGTGAAGGAAAAAATTTACACTAGATTAAATAAGATAAATGAGGACCTATACATCTCTTCCTACTTTGGTGACTCTAACCCTATAATGCATGTGCCCTTGTGTGAAGAAACATAGACTATTTACAATGAGAATGCCCCATAGAATCTGTGGGTGCATGCATTCTATATAATCTTGAAGACATGGTTGTGAGATTAGTATATTTTCAATGAGATGCATCATGATACATCCAATTGGGATACACTAAAGGAGTAGTTTTTTCACATCTCCTTTTTTCATAAAATCTTGAACTGATCGAGCTACTGTAGATGGTTTAGAGGTTAGTGTTTGAGGGGACTAAAATATTGGAGGATCACCTAAAAGACATGTTTGATGAAAATGGGTTGGCACTCCTAACATTATTTAAAGATAAAACCCTCAATAATGACTCCAGTGACAAGGATGATAAAACATGGAAGGCATGCAACTAGACAAACTTGATAGGCAAAAGCAAGCTAGTGCACCAAGTTGAGGATAACACTCTAGAGGAAGAAGACCCTACCCACCTCCACATATAAATAATTGAGGGTAGTAATCAAGTTGAGGATTCACATTAGGATAATAATTGGCCCTATTGCATGATAAAAAAATGACAATGGTAGATATTTACTCAGAAGGAGAACCAAATATTGTTATTTTGGGTACTTATTAGTCTAATGCAGAGCTAGCATGCATTATAGACCTACTAAGGAATTATAATACTTTTTCCCTAGAAAATATAGAGACATGAAGGGCACACATCCATCCCTTAAAAATATGAGCATAAATTTAGTTGATGGTGTGAGACCTATTAAGAAGTGACCTTATAGGATGAAATCTAATCTTCATGCCAAGGTCAAAATAGAGATTTATGGTATGCTAACTTTAGGCATCATCTAACCTATACAAGAGTATAAATGTGTTATCCCCATGGTTATTAGTATGAATAATTATGGGAACATATAGATTTACGTCGATTATAGATTTTTAAATTTCACCTGCATAACTGATCCATTTCTAACTGTGTTCATTAATGAAGTTTTGGATGGCATTGTAGGCTACAAAATATATGATTTCATTGATGGATTCCTAGGATACCATCAAGTATAGATTGAGGAAGAGGATAAGCCCAAAACTACCTTGAAATATAATAGTGTTATTTCACATACAATGTGATACCCTTTGGACTAAAAAATATACCAACCATATTATATGGAGTGGTGATCACCACTTGTAAGGACTTCATTCACAAGTTACTCCAAGTTTACTTAGATGATTGGACTATGTACGGGTTGGTGAAATATCACTATGATAATTTTTGCCTGATGTTTGAGAGGTGAAAGTAGTTAAAAATATCTTTTAACCTTAGTAAGTGTGTCTTTATAATACAATTTGGCACTTTTCTCAAGAACATCATCTACAAGGATGGTTTTCTCATTGATCCAATGAATATCTCTATCATCCTTTAGCTCCAAACCTGATTGATTTAGAAGGACATTCACACCTTTTTTGGACATTGTAGATACTATATAAAGTTCATAAGGAACTATACAAATATTACAGTGCTGATAGAAGATCTCTTGTGTAAGGATGGCCCATTTTATTAAGGCATAACATAAGAAGATGCATTTAAGATATTGAATCTCAAACTAGTAAGCATGTTGATACTATAATTTCCCAACTAGATGACCCCATTCCATGCCCATGTTGATGCATCTAGTTCTATAATTGGTACCATTATGGTGTAACTAGGTTAGGGGAAGATGAACCATCCTATTTATTTTTCATGTAAAAAAATGACCATGGCAGAACAAAACTACACCATAACTGAGTGCAAGGTGATTACCATGGTCTATTACCTATACAATATCCAATAATACTTATTAGTGAACTCATTCACCTTCTTCACTAATCATGAGGCACTTAAGTAACTAATGAATAAATCATTCTCTATGGATATATATGTTGATGGATAGTTTTGTTTTAAGAGTTCCAATTCTCTCCTATATTCAAACCTAGGAAACCAAACTCATGCCTAAACACATATCTTTATAGGGTTCATTGCATCCCTAAAGACTTGGTAGAGATCACTACATTATTGAAATTTGGATCTATGCCTCAGACTATGACAGCCAAAGAAAAAATATAGCTCATAGTTCTCACTACCCCTTTTCAAATTATTAGAGGGGAACTATATAAGTTGAGCTGAGATAAAGTCTTACACCAATGTGTCATAGAGCATAAATGAGATTCAATATTATGAGAATCACATGAAGTGATTACTATAGGCCATTATGTTGGACATATCACAGTGCACAAGGTTTTGTAATTAGGTTTGTGGTTGCCCACCCTATTCCAAAATGTGAAAGATTGCACCAAGGCATGTGACACCTGCCAACATATAGGAAAACCCAACCACTAGGATGATATGCTTCTCATTATCATCCTTACATAGGCATCATTTGAAAAATGGGACATTGACTTTATGGGGCCTATTACTCCTACTATAAGTCACACAAGCACATGATACGTTATAATGGCCATAAACTATTTCACCAAGTGGGTTGAGGTAGTGCCAACTAAAGATTTTATAACCAATATAGATGCAAGGTTCATATAGGAGAACATCATTAGTCACTATGGGTGCCTATTTAGTTTAACTAAAAACTAAGGTGCATAATTCATTAATAAAACCATGTAAACACTACTAATATAATACATGGTGGTGCACCATAAGACAAAACCTTATCATCCCCAAGAAAATGGTACCACTGAAGTTTTTAATAAGATATTAGGAATGTGACTCACAAATATATTCAATGTTGGTCACAAGGATTAGGATGATCATGTGTCATCAGTGTTGTGCGCCTATCATACTACATATAATCACTTAAATAAGGATGCACCATTCTAACTAGTGTTTAGCTTAAATGTTGTTATACCCATGGATTTTCTAGTACCTTCATTACACATCATACATATTGGTTAATTAGATGACCAAGAGTCTTTGAGCATACACCTAGAATACTTGGAGTGCTTAGATGAGACACACACCCAAGCAAGATGGATTTAAAAAGTAGAGAAATCATGCCAAAATATCTAACATGATAAGAACATCAAACACAATGTACTTAATGAAGGATCATTGGTATTTATATATGACTCAAAGTACCTCAAACACCTAGACAAGCTATAGATTAGGTGGATGGAACCTTATATCATCCACAACATATTGGAGAATATGTTGGTTTTTAGTTATACACCTCTCTAACCTAGCCTTGCACAATTGAGTAAAATGGAAAAGAATGGCGAGAAACCAAATAGAATGTCATTAAAGCTAGGGGAGGGTTTGGCATCATGAATGGACTAAATTAAGAAAATTATTGATAAACACCTACAAAGGGTATGGTTAGTTCCGTACTACTTTTGACTCTTCTTGAACCAAGGTGAGATAACTTATGGGTTACCTTTCTCACATGGAGGGATTTTACAATTAAATCAACATGGGGATTCTTGGCATAAGGAATAAATATTACTAGAGCATAACCAAGTCTACACACTTCACCTTGAAGGGTTGTCACAAAAAATGCACAAATGCTCTATGTCATACACAAGCTACTAAAGAAATATGAAATTGTGACTGTAATCTTCATTTCATAAAACATTCAACAACAAAAGGGACTAAATAAAAGATTACAATGCTAGGATTTAAATAATAAACTATAGACACATTCCAAATAGGTAATATATTATATATTTGTAGGGCAAATAACACTTATAGTATGTAATAGAGTATGTTATTTGTAGGTTAGGATAAGGTAGGACAAGTTTATAGTTGATTATAAAATGAAGGGTGGCATGTTGGTGGATTCAAAACAATAGAGTATATATCAATATTTTATGATAATGTTCTTTAGTAAATATGTAGAAAACACTTCAAATGCAAGATAATGATAAATACCAAATGATCCTTGAGAGACTATGACATACATTAAAATTAGAATATCAAATACTTTCTCCTACTAAATTCATAAACCCAGGGTACCCTTAAAAGGTATTCAACAACACATTTACAAATATAAATGTAGAGGTGGATTTATAACCTAGATGCATCCTCAGAATGACAACCAGTAATAAACATAGATGTAAATATCCAATCAATAGAAACTATAAAACATGTCACTACATTTCATTAACATGATATAGTAAAGAACCACAAATATTTTTTAGTGACTTGAAAATAAATATTATAGACATCAACACTTTAGAATGCTTCCATGGGAACATGCATGGTGAGACTGATCTTTTAACAAGGGAGACATGAACATGCTATCAAAGCTTGCTGATGGATATACAGATGTAACCACCTTATCAAGGGAGAAAATGTCTACACAGTAATTTATCCCAAAAAATTCCTATAGAACTTGGACTTAGAGGAAATGGATGCCTAAAATGACCTATATCAACTAATAACCAACAATAACCTTCGAATAGAAGACTGACCTTCTATTTATATATTTCTCAATCTTTCTCAAATATGCACCTATAGGTTTTAATTTTCAAAATTGAAAATAAGCATTCAAGTATACCAAGATGATCCTAGCTAAACAATATTCCATGCCACTATTGAGATCTTCATCCACTTGTGAGAAAAAATCATTGTTGTAATTACCTTTGTAAGGAATGATGAGGACTCATAACTTCCTGAAGCATATCAATTGATCTTTAAAATTAAAAATTCCTTTCACATGAGCTTGGAAGGAGGATATTCATTTAAGGAGCCAAACAAATTTTGTCTTGATGTGGAACAACTTGAATATCTCCTTGATCATTCACTTACACGGCTAGAGGGAGAAAATCATTTGAAAGCCAAACACATTTTGTCCTCATGTGTGACTTATTTGGAAATGATTTCATGTTACCCAAGTTTAAATCATGGACATTCCTAGACATGAAATTTATTTTTTTTGCATGCAAAGGAAAACCCTTTACTTGCAATGATGGCTCAAGAGTTGATCTAATTGTGACTTGAAATAGAAAATAATCGATGATGATGATTGGAAATATTCACTCTAGAATGGCTTCTAGATATTCTTCTGTACTTTAACTTATTACAACATTCATAGAAGAGCCATCAAGTTTAACCTTAACCTAGACACTTGTCATTTCTTCATGCAATTTATCCCCTTTTGAAAAGTTTATCTTAGCTCGTACCATTGGATCTTCACTTCCCAAGCAAATGTGAGCCATAGATATTGCAACAAGATGCTTAAGATATAATTAGTGGCACATAGCTATGTCACTTGTCATTTCTATGTTCACCTATAAGATCTATAAATTTTCAACCTTAGTTATGCATCATTAGATTTGGATGGGGTGAACAAATGCACTCCATCGGATCATGCTTTAAGGAGTGACATATGATTGGATAGTGACTTTTATTTGGACCTAAGGATACACCACTTGGCATCCCTATAGGATTTATATGTATCTTGCATAGGGTCTCTATTACTTTGAGCATCTTCATGCCATGTGGAAATGTCTCACATGATCTGGGGTCCCATTAAAATTCAAATTTTGATCATGCACCATCAGATCATCCTTCTCCAAGTGAATGTGTGCCATTAGATCTAGCTCCATTTGAAAACAAATGACTACTTCACAAGGTTTAAAATTGATGCTCGTGTGACCATCCTAGAACATTTAATCCCAATAGCTTAAATTTGATGTCTACATGCCCATTAAAAACATCCATGAGACTATCACCTATAATTTGGAAATATTATTTTGGGGACTTTGTTCCATTATAATTTTAACCAATGGGATCTTTGTCTTTGGCATTCCTACTTTTGCTTCAACATTTTCATCTTCAAATTTTTTTGGCATAATTATCTTACAAGAATTGAGTCTTAT
Source organism: Torreya grandis (assembly GCA_037957365.1). NCBI lineage: Eukaryota > Viridiplantae > Streptophyta > Pinopsida > Cupressales > Taxaceae > Torreya > Torreya grandis. The sequence continues at coordinate 556,054 of JARHVA010002394.1, read as the reverse complement.
TAATTTTCCAAAAGGAAATGGGCCTTTTAACTTTTTCTAAAATAATTTGACACTTAGATTTTTTTGCCTTCATGGAGACAATTATTTAAGACATTTTGTCCAAAACAATTTCCCCATAGAAATTAACCTTAGTACTTCTGAAGAAATGCAATTATTTTAGATTTTTTTCTCAAAAAAAATGTCTAAAGGAAATAAGACCTCTTATCTACAATAACTGGTTGAAAGAACCTTTTGGGAACTTTGAACATACCCTTAAATTTTTTTGTCTATGGCACCTTCCCTATAGAATTGCCCTTTGACCTTTTGGAATGGTCCTTCAATGTCTTGAAAGTGCCTTTCAGACTTTTTGAAAGTGTCCTTCACCATCCAGACTTATCCTTCAAACCTTTTGTAGGTAACCTTCAAGAATTTTGTAAAGGAAAAATGACCCTTTTGCAAGTGTCCTTTAGGAATTTTACAAGGGAAAAATTCCCGAAGGAAGTGATCCTTAAAAAATTTTACAAAGGCAAAATGACCCTTCAAAAGTGCCCTTTAGGAATTTCTCAAGGGAAAAATGCTCGAAGGAAATGATCCTTCAGAAAATTTTCAAAGGCAAAATGACCCTTCAAGATTTTTAGAGTACCTTTGGCTGAAACAAATAAGTCCCTTAATTATTTTTGGATTTTTGTATGGGGAAAATGACCAAATGGAAAGTGCCCTTAAATTTTTTTACCATAGATAAAATTTTTGAAACAAATAACCCAAAAAAAATGAAATATCCCTTCAAAACTTTTAAAAAAAAATTATCCTGAAAGAAATAAGACATTGAATTACTTCAGAGCTTTAGTAGTGGATAAAATGTTTGACAAAAATAAGTATTCAAACTTTTGTCTAAGACAAAAAATATGAAGACCTATTTTTGTCAGACATTATGTTCATGCAAAAGGCATAAAAGTATAAGGGAAAAATACCTTTATCAAGCAAAGACAAGACAAAGGACCTAGCCAATTTTTTCATGAACTTGACCTTTCAAAAGAACATTTTGAAATAGAAGTTGGGATAATGACTTAGACATTGATACTAAACTTAGGCTAGACTTAGGCATTCTCATTGATAAGGTTCTAATTACTTTAGTGAAATTTTGGGCACTAACATTGGCTCTTGCCTAGGGATAAATACCCCATATGGTTATGCAAAGAACCATAAAATATAAGACTAGGTGTCAATCCATTAGGATGTGAAGTCAAATCTTAGCAAAAATTTTAGTGAGCACTTATGAAGACTCAACAAAACATGGTAGACTTAACAAAAATAGATCAAGAGGATCTAAAAACAAACAAATAAAAAAAAGAATGAAAAAGAACTATACAAACAAGGACCAAAATAAGGGGAAATAAAATAATGAAAGGAAAAAGTAATAAAACACTATACAATATGGTACACATGTTGCAGATAGACTCAATCAAGGAAGTGTTTTAAGTGTCTACCATTGACTAGTAGTTCCAGTATTTCACCATCTAGATCTCTCAATAAGAAAGTATACTCCCCAATCCTATAGTTAATGAAATAGGGACCCATCTACAAGGCATTAAACTTGTCATGATTTCCTTTTTCCTCATGCATACTATCCCAAAGTAAAAATATATCACTTACTTGGAAGGTTCTTGGAGTGGTTTTTCTATCAAATATTTTCTTCAGCTTCTCCTTAAACTTAAGGTGTCTTTCATGAGCTTGTCTTTGAGTTTCATCAAGCTCAATAATTTGGTTCACCTAGCTTTCATAATGGTGGATTTATTCATTATCCTCTAGTTGTTGTATGATCCATATATGTCTAATGATTGACGAATCAATGATTTCTCCAATGAAATCCATTCCCCATTGTCTTAATGGGCCTTCAATCATCATGGGATACAAAGGATAAGAACCATAAAATTTCATCTTCCTAGTAAAACATTGACATTTATCACACTTTTTGTATATCTTAGCATCATCCTTAAATGATGATGGCCACCGATAAATAGCTCTTATAATTTTATGAGATATAACTTAAGGTGTAAAAGAGCCACCACAAACTCCACTATGGAAGTCTTCAATTAGGACAACAATATGCTCTTCCAACACACATCTTAGGAAAACCCCATTTGGATTCTTCCATGCTAGTCCATCGTCAATCAAGAGGTACTTTTGGGACACAAGCTTTTGATTTATTCTCTTATTCTTATCTAATCCAGTGGGATAATTTAAAATTTTCAAGTAGTAAACAATGTCTCTATACCATAGAGACATGTTGAATAGACTCAAGGAATCATTAATATTAAACACAACATTGTTTACCTCAACAAATTAAAAATTAGTCTCAACCATAAGATTAGATGAAACCATCCCCCTTACCAACTTGGTGGTCTAGACATTCATGTCATAATCTTGTAGCTTATTGACCCACCTGTACATTTTTTTGTATACATCAATCTAAGTTAAAATGTCCTTCATCATGGTGTTTGGGACATAGGCAATAATCTTCAAAATTATAATATATGGCCTAAACATTTTAATATCCTTCAAAAGAGTGAAAGGATAATTTACATTATGGTGTAATTTAGTTTAGGACATTTCATAGCTTTGTTGAAGAAAGTTATGGGCTGCTCATGACCTCCCTCATTTTTTTTGCAATAAGACAACAACCAAAGTATTGGATGATGTAAAATAGAATACTTAAAATAAACTTGTGTAATTAGGATTGACCAAAATATGGGTAGACTTTAAGGATCCTTTATGTCACTAAATGCTTGCATGGAATTTTCTTCTCATTTGATGGTCTTATCCTTCTTTAACATAGAATTTATAGGCAAAGTGATCTCTATAAAATTAGATACAAACTTTCTTACAAAGTTGATCTATCCAAAGAAAGACTAAAATCCTCTCTTATACTATGGTATAGGAACTTTTTCAATAGCTTCAACCCTTTTAAGGTCAATCATGACACCATCCTTGGACACTATATGCCCCAACAACTTGGCCTTTTATACTCTAAAGTGGTACTTCTTGGGATTAAGCAAAATGTTAAACTCCCTACATTTGATCAACACTTTTTATAGATGCTCCAAATTCTATTATTTTGTTTTGGAGTACATGATAATGTTGTCCTAATACACATTAAATAACTAGTTAATTATCCTTTCAAAAGTGACATCCATAGCTTGCTAGAATGTTGCACCAACATTCATCAACTCAAAAGGCATCCTCATATATACATAAGTACCCCAAGGCATGGTAAACGTAATCTTAGATCTCTTAGATTATTTGACCACAACCTATTCATAACTTGAGAATCCATCTAATGTGGACAACATTTTTGATCTAGTGATGCTCTATAGTAGGTTCTCCATATTGGGTAGGCAATAACAATCTTTTGAAAAATCCTTATTTAAATTCCTGATCCACATATAAGTAGATGTTGCCATTATTTTTTCTTATAAGGTCTAAGTTTTCTACCCATGATAAATACCTGATGGGATGAATGATACCACCATACCTTATCTTCTTTAATTCCTCCCTCATATTGGTGGCCAAGATGGTATTAATGGGTCTCAATTTTTGCTTGAAAGGTTTTCTATTAGGTTATAATGGGATGACATGTTGGAACAAGTCTTCCCTATATGATTTTAGCTCAGAATAAGACCATGCTAGGCAATCTTAGTACTTCCTTAATAGTTATAGTAAGTTTTTTTTATCTTTTTCACTTAGGTTAGTACCTATCCAAACCTTCCTTGGATTCTCATGAGAACCCGAGTTACACTCAATCACATTCTTTGAGATGAATAAGTCTCTCAACTTGATTCTATCTGCTCCATCAAAAGATGATTCTAGACTAACCATTCCTCTTGGGATAGTGTTTGTCTTTCACTGAATAATATCTTTCCCAAATAAGGTCTCCTTTCCATCACTAACTTAAACCATAGATTTTAGGTCTATGAGATAATCATGGAACTCAACCTCATAGTTCATAAACCTCTTGATCTATTCATCATCTTCAAATACCTACCAATGATGAACATTTATTAATATTGAGGGCTTGATAAGTACTTCTACTTGATATTGATAGTGAGGGCTCTCATTTGTAATTTCAAATTGATCACCTAGTCCTGGAAGTTTATCATCTTCTTGGTTGAAACTTATATCATGATAACATAAATTAAATGAATCAAATTACTCCAACAAGTCCCAAACAACATTTTGATACTATTTCAACCTCTTATTCTTTATGGTAAAATAAATGTGGACTTGCTTTAACACTAAATCAAAATCACCTTTAACAATAAATCATTTAATTCTATATTCATGGGCAATACTTAGACCAAGCAAGAGTGCCTCATACTTGATAGTATTGTTAGTACACTCAAAATAAAGTTGGAAAGAAAACATAAAGCATTTACCATTGGGGCATAGAAGACAACCCTAGATCCATTTACAATATTATAGAAATCCCTATCAAAGCACATATTCTAGACTACATTTTCTTTATTAGGCTCAACATAAAGAATAATAGGTTTTTCACTAACATCAACATTCCCAACAAAGTTTCCAAGCTCAACATCTATGTACAACACTTTATTGAGAGCATGCTTGAGATATTCAATCACATGCATCATCTTTAGATCTCTATAAATTTTAACCATAATACCCTCCAAAGGAATGGTGGTATAGGAAAGGTCCATCTACACACTTCCACCCATGCTGGAAACCCATTTGTTTGATAGAAACATCCCCAATTTAGGTAGGTAGTCTATAACTACCATGTCCATGTTTAAGTACTTACTACGATAAAATGCCAACTAAACCACCAGCCCCTTAACTTTTCTAATAATTGGAGCCTCTCATGAGTCCATGGCATAACACTTACCAAAGGCTAATTTTATCTTCACTCCAAGCTCATTGAGGACACCCAAGGGCATCACATTATAAGAAGTATTAGAATAAAAAATGTAGTTTTAAACAAGCAAAACATTGATTAGAAAAGTCATATAAACATATCTACATTCAACTGAATCTCCACTAGTGAAATCCATAATAGACCTCTGGAGTTAGTTTAATAACCTCTTCTGATTCTTCATATTCCTCTAAGGGTGATTTGAGCAACTCAAATTCATTTGTGGCTAACCTTTCACCAAATTCTAAATATTTAAAGGCCCTCTTCCTATGTTTAGGTATTCACAATAACTTAAGAATTGGTACGGTGATCTTTATTTGACTCAACACTTGAGCCATGTAACACACATTATACTGAGGAAGAGGTGTATTTGGTGGAAGGGTAATGACATCTTTAGCTAGAATATAGTCACTCAAGGTTTGAAGTGGAGTAGGCTATGGTGAATTTGGAAATTTGATAACAACCTTTAAAGGTGAATATTACTTGATCTCATTAGCATTTTTGGGGATGCTAGACAACATGGGTGTTCAATTTCTCCTAGTAGGAGCATATATAGGCTTAGAAGATTGGGTTATAGGTGTTATCTTAGAAGCTTTTAGAACTATTACGACTTTCTTTATTTCCTTGATTTCATTCCCTACCTTTGAATGTGTAGGGGTAGTGTCTTGAGGAGAAACACTTGGTGGCCTACTTATCAAGTTGTATTCCTTATTTTGGGTAGCTACTACATTTATTATCAACTACCTATCCTTAATTGATGGAACTCCCCCAAGATATTTTTTGATTATCACAAAGCCCAAGAGATCAAAATTATGGATGGGCAATTCATATACTTGTGCCACATTGACATCACAAGCAAATTCAAAAGTTGGGACACTCTACATTTCAACAACACTCCAATACTAATCAAATGTAGCATGAATTGACAATTTCATGGAGGAAGTTAATTCATCTTGAGGTCTTTGATAATCAAAAATAAAAATCCCATAATCAGATGATGCATATTTAGATTCATCTAGATCTTCATTAAGTTGTTCAATAGTATCACATTGAGGGTGCAGAAGGAAGCATTTTTCAAACCAATCACTGTCTAAATCTAAATTTACAATATTTACATTAGAATTAAAAGGATCAAACACCTCCTTTCTATCCCCTATATTATGGTTTCTCTCCATCTTATCTTTACATGTAGGCCTCTTCCCTCTATCATTATCTCTATGGTGGAAAGCAAGCCCCTTTTATGCTTGATTTAGATTAGGAGCCTTATCATAGCTGGTAGAAACTTAAAGGGCCCCTTTTTCAAATCTAACCAACTTGTATGGCATTTATTTGATAATAAAGGCCAAATTTTTGATAGCTTCCTCCAAGTTGGTTGTCTTTGTGGGCTATGTCTTTTTTGGATTGACCATATTCACATTAGCCTACTTATTCAATGGATTTCCTATAGCCTTGATGTTGTTTTCAATTTGGATGGACATATTGAATTCTAACTACAAGTTAGTGGGAGCCTTGTCCCTTAAGAAATATGCAACCTTCTTATTAAAGGAGTCATAGTATTTTATCAAGCATGCTCTATCGTTAGGATTGATGTTTTGGGTAGACACATCATATTCCCTTGATGTTGTTTTCAATTTGGATGGACATATTGAATTCTAACTACAATTTAGTGGGAGCCTTGTCCCTTAAGAAATATGCAGCCTTTTTATTAAAGGAGTCATAGTATTTTATCAAGCATGCTCTGTCATTAGGATTGATGTTTTGGGTAGACACATCATAGTCTTGTTGAACTAAGTGTTAAAGTCCTACACACACTCATTAGGATTATTGTTGATATTTTCAAATTTAGCCAAGATAAACCTTATATCAATCCCAACACCATACTAAATTCTGAAAACATTTTACATCTCTTCCCATGAATCAATGCATCTAGTGGGAAGGGAATTAAACCATTATAAAGCATCTTCCTCTAGAATATACACAAACAAATTGATGCACACATATTCATACTCAATCTCATAATCTTAAATGATATTCTAATAAGCCCTCAAATGTGGATCACCACTCACTTCATTATTCCCTTGGAATTTTGGGAGGCATTTCCTAACTTCATGTGGAACCTCATTAGGATAGCCTTACATCTCATCAAAATTGATAGGTCTAAACTTGGTAATTCTAAATTTAGGATGTGCATTTTTCTCTTGGTCCCTATGCCTCATAATTGGTTTAATAAGAGGTTCAAGAATAAATGTTAAAGGGATAAGAGTGGGTGAATGAGGTAGAATTGGTGGATCAAACCTGGGAGGGGATTTAGCTAGTTGAGAATGAGCTAGAAAATAAATAGGACTATGTATTTTAGAATCAATAGAAGAGTTGTGATAGTCCTCAATGATGGGGGGTTAACAAATAATTCAACATTATCAGGATCTTGAAGGTCCTAAACAACGAAACTTTTCCCTTTAATAAGCCTCTAGATTTTTCCCCTTCTTCTTTTAAGAAGACCTAAGGGTGGAAAAAGTCTCTTAGATGGGTTACCTTTGAAAGATGATCTCAGTCCTTCTAGCTTTGTAAACAATGAAATATTCAAAACTAAAAGTTATAAAATATTCAAAATAGGCACCAATATTTTTTGAAACCAAAAAATAGAGTTAGATTCACCAATAGAATCAAACTTCTAGAATAGAATAATTTATAAAATGTTGTGATACAGACTAAAAATAGACTTGTTGAAGCTAAATGAGATAGAAAATATGGACACTAAATTTTTTAAAGTAATGTTCGAAAGCGACCAAAAACCTTTCAACATGAAATATTAATAGTGATTTTTAATAGACTCAACATAAGTTAAATTTTCAAACCCTAAAAAACTTCTTGACACATCCTTAGTAGAGTGTTACAATGTTAGTAACCAAGATAGCTAGATCAATGTAGTAATAATAGAGAACTTCACAAGGTGAAATACTCATGGCTCTCTACAAGATTCCCCAATAATGTGGGTAGTTAGAAATTATCCCCAACAATGGTGCCAATTTAGTGTTGGTTCCTAGTTATACACCTCTCTTACCTTGCCTTGCACACTTGAAGAAAATGACAATGATGAAAAACTTGATAGAATGTCATTGTATCTAGGGGAGGGTTTGGCATCATGAATAGACCAGACTAAAAAAATTACTGAGAAGCACCTATAAAGGGTATGGTTAGTTCCTTACTACTTTTGGCTTTACCTAAACCAAGGTGAGAGAACCTATGGGGTAGTTTGATCATATAGAGGGATTTTACAATTAAAACTCCATGGGGATTCTTTGTATAAGGAATAAATATGACTAGAGCATAACCAAGTCTATACACTTCACCCATGAAGGGTTGTCACACAAAATGAACAAATGTTCTATGTCATACACAAGTTACTAAAGATAGATGAAATTATGATTGCAATCTTTATTTCATAAAATATTCAACAATAAAAGGGACTAAATAAAAGATTTCAATGCTAGGATTTAAAGCAAAAACTGTAGACACAATCCAAATAATCAAGATATTATGCATTTTTAGCATAAGTAACACTTATATTATTCAAGAGAGTGTGTTATTTGTAGGATAGGATAAGGTAGAACACGTTTATAATTAATTATAAAATTGAGGGTGGCATGCTGTGGATTTTAAACAACAAAGTATTTATCAATATTTCATGACAATGTTCCTTAGTAAAGATGTAAAAAATACTTCAAATGTAAGATAATGATAAACACCAAATGATCTCTAAGAGACTAGGACATACACTAAAACTAGAATCTCAAATAATTTTTCCTACTAAATTCATAAACCTAGGGTGCCCTTAAAATGTATTTAACAACACATTTACAAATATAACTACAAAGAGGGATTTATAACCTAGATGCATGCTTAGAATGACAACCAATAATGAACATAGACCCAAATATCTAATAAATAGAAAATATAAAACATGTCACTTCATTTTATTAATAGGAAATAGTAAAGAACCAAAAATATATTCTAATGACTTGAAAAGAAATATTATAGACATCAACACTTCAGAATGCTATCATAAGAGTAGGCATGGTGAGACTATTCTTTTGACAAGGGAGACATGAACATGCTCCTAAAGTTTGCTAGTGGTTGTACAGATGGAACCACTTTAGCAAGGAAGACCAAGTCTACACATAGAGATTGATCCCAAAAAAATTCTTGTAAAACTTGGACTTAGAGGATATGGATGCCTAAAATGACCTATATCAACCAAAATCCAAAAACAACTTCAAATAGAAGACCGACCTTCTATTTATATATTTCTCAATCTTTTTCAAATTTGGACCTGTAGTTTACAATTTGAAAAATTATAGAATAAGCCTTCAAGTCCACCAAGATGCTCTTCATTGGATAATATTCCATGCCACTCCTGAGATCTTCATCTACTTATGAGAAAGAATCATTGTTGTAAATGCCTTTGCAAGGAATAATGAGGACTTTTAACCACCTAGAGCATATCATTTAGTCTTTCAGATGAAAAATGACTTTCACATGAGCTTGGAAGAAGGATATTAATTTGAGGAGCCAAATAGATATTGTCTTGATGTGGAACAACTTGAAGATACCCTTAATCATTTACTTGCACAACTAGAGGGAGAAAATTGCTTAAAAGCCAACAAAAATTTGTTTTCATGTGTAATTTATTTGAAAATGATTTCCTATTACTCAATTTCAAATCATGACATTCTTGGACATGAAATATCTTTTTTTTGCATGCTAAAGAAAACCCATTACCTGGAAATGATGGTTTGGGAGTTGATCTAATTATGACTTGAAATAGAAAATGATCCATGATCATGATTGGAAATATTCACTCTAGAATGACTTCTAGATCTTCTTCTATTCTTCAACTTATTGCCATATCCATAGAAGAGTTGTCAAGTTTAGCCTTAACCTAGACACTTGTCATTTCCTTATGTAATTTAGACCCTTTTAAAAAGTCTATATTAGCTCGCACTATTGGATCTTCACTTCTCAAGTAAATGTGAGTTGTAGATTTTGAAATAAGATGTTTGAGCTATAATTAGTGGCATGCAAATGTGCCACTTATCATTTATACATTCTCTCATGGAATATTTGAATTTTTAACCTTGGGTATGCACCATCATATCTGGTTGGGGTGAAAAAATGCACTCCATCAGATTAAGAACCAAGGAGTGATGCATGACTAGATAGTGCCTTTTATTTAGCCTTAAGGATATGCCACTTTACAGCCTTATGGGCTTCTTGTGTACCTTTCATAGGGTGTCTACTAATTTGATCATCCTCATGATACATGGAAATGTATCGCATGATCTTGGGTCCTACTGACACTTTAGCATTGATCATGCATCATCAAATCATCCTACCCCAAGTGAATGCATGCCATTAGATCTTGGTTTGTTTGAAAATAAATGGTTATTTCATAGGGTCTAAAATTGATGCTCACATGACCATATTATAACATTTAAATCCAAATGGATACTCCTTGAAAATTAAAGTTGACATCTACGTGCCTGTTAAAAATGTCCATGAGACCATCACCTACAATTTAGAAATATTCTTTCAGGGTCTTTGTTATATAATAATTTTGACCAACAGGCTCTTTATCTTTGGCATTCCTATTTTTTCTTTGGCATTTCCATCTTTGGATTTTTTTAACATAATTATCCCACAATAATTGAGTCTTATCAAATTTTTATAAGTAATGGGCCTTTACACTTTTGTTGAAAGAATTTGATACTTAGCTCTTTTTGCCTTTGTTGGGATAATTATTTTGGACATTTTGTCTAAAATAATTTCCCTACAAAAATTGATCTTATTACTTCTACTAAATAAATGCAATTATATTGGACTTTTTGTTGAGGTAAATGTTTGAAGGAAATAAGATCTATGCTCTATAGAAACTTGGCCAAAATAACCTTTTGGGAACTTTGAACATACCCTCCAAAATTTTTGTCTAGGGTACCTACCTAAAATAATTTCCCTTCAACCTTTTAGAATGGTCCTTCGATCTCTTGAAAGTGCCTTTCAAACTTTTTGAAACTATCCTTCACCATCTAGACTTATCTTTCAAACATTTTATAAGCACCCTTCAGGAATTTTGAGAAGGCAAAATGACCCTTCTGCAAGTGTCCTTTGGAAATTTTATAAGGGAAAAATGCTTGAAGGAAATGATACTTCAAATTTTTTTCAAAGGTAAAATGACCCTTTAGGATTTTTGGAAGTAACTTTGGCTGAATCAAATAAGTCCCTTAATTCTTTCAAGCTTTTTGTGTAGGCAAAATGCCCGAAGGGAAAGTAACCTTCAAAATTTTTGTCATGGACAAAAAGTTTGAAATAAATGACTTGAAACAAATGAAATATCCCTTTGAACCTTTTGTAAAACACAACACAAAAGAGATAAGACATTGAATTATTTAAAAACTTTTTTAGTAGACAAAATGCCATATGAAAATAAGTCTATAGACTTTTGTCTGAGATAAAAAAATTGAAAACCTATTTCTATTGGACATTATGTTCATGTAAAAGGCCAAAAATGTCTAAGGGAAAAACACCTTTTCCAATTAAAGATAAGATAAATGACTTAGACAATTTTTTCATGAACTTGACCTTTTTAAATAACATTTTGAAATAGAAGTTGGGCTAATGACTTAGACATTGATACTCAACTCAGGCTGGAATTAGGCATTCTCAATTGATAAGGACCAAATTACTTCACTGTAATTTTGGGCACTAATAGTATAGAACAAGAAATATGTACATATTAATGGGTGAAATGATCCATGGGCATTTTAATGACAATAGATCGAAGCCTTATAGTTAATAAGATGGTGCTTATACCATTAGACACCGACTTCCTAGTCATAAGTCAGTTGTGTTGTGCTAACCAAAATAAAATTTAGTGTAAGACAAATATTTGATAAATGTTTATGTTGAGTGATAAGTGTGGAAATTTTAGGCCCATAGAATAATTCTTCTAGAACTTATATGCATAACTCTAGTTGGGTGAGTTAAGCACAATTTTTTTCTAAATGCCTAAGGCTAAACAATTAAATTTTTAGTGCATGGAGTTTTCCAGACTTATAAGGATATGAGGATAATTTGACAAAGGAAGGGCACACAAGATGTTAGTGCACAATAAATTAAGAGAGAATAAAGCATTGGAGGACCAACATAAGAATTTGTATATGGTTGGGGAAGGCCAAAGCAAGAACAAATGAAACCATAAATAAATTAACCAAGAAATAGAAGCACGCTTGGAAGGAAGCATAGTTGGAAGAGAAGATGGAACCGAGGAGGTTAAATTACATGCATTTGAATCACTATGCCTAGATTACCATACCAAGGGTGAAGGTCCTACCAAGGTAAATGAAGCACAAGAGGAAGATTATCGACAGTTGGTACCCACCCAATGATTGGTGGGAAGTGAAAATTTGAGTCACCTATCACTTCACCAAATACAAAATTAATAAAATTTAATATGGTGATGGTGAAGGCACAAATATATGTAATAAATGTGAATGTGGTGGTGTATTTTCATAGATTTCATGAGTTTAGTGGATTTCAAGAAATCTATGCACCACCATGCCATTACTCACCTAAAATTAATAAGGTAGATAAAATTAAGGTATACAGAAGAAAATTTTAGACTATAATAGGTTACAAACCTTGTGTGAATTTGAAACCAAACATAAAGCCAAACCAGAGCCAAACTAGAAAAATGCTATAATAAAAAAAACCTAAACATTGACATCCCCAAGCAAGAACAATTGATCAGAAATAAAGATTGCATTCTATTTGATATTAGAAAAGAGGTATGTGGAGAGAGAATTGTGAGAGAAATAGATAGTATAAATCCTAAGTGACACCAAGGATAACATTAATGACTCATAATCTCAAGAGCAAAAGTCATAGTTATAGTTTCTATGACTGTGAGGAAGTGCAAAATAAGATTAAGAGATTTAATAAGATCAATAGACCTAACTTCAACATTATTTGGTTCAAAATGGGCAAAAAGAGGTTAATTTTAAGTCTACCCCAGACACAAAAGGATGCCAAGAAGGCATAAATTCTAAAATAAGTAATAAATATGAAGAAAGAGGTGAAACTGGTTGAAGGTGTTAGTGTTACAAAAGTATACCCAAAAGTAAGCACAAATCTTACATATAGATAAATGTAGTTTCCCCCTAAGGTCATAGTAGGAGAGGTATGGGTATCCTTTGTGTATAATTTTATATTAAAGGAGTACAACCATCACACATCAAGAAATGCACAAGAGCTCAATCAGGACTGGGTGGTTGATATAGGAATGATGACAAAGGTAGGCATGATGCTATTCGACATCTCCTTCTGAGACAAGCTAATGAACATCGATGTAACCCAAATGTATAAGCTCCTAAGTTATGACAAGCTAGAGGAATTATTTTAATTCCTCCTCTCATGCATCCATGGTGATCATTTTTAATTTATAGGAAGGCTCATGCAGATCTTGACATGCCTCATCAATAGGATCATAGGGATCCTATGAAAAGGAATAGACATTCATCAAATGATGCAGAGGTGGAGAGGGTTATAAAACTACTAAGATACTAAAAATTAGGGTTTTCATTCCCAATAAAAGATATACATGACCCTAACATGAGGGTAGTGGCATGCCTCATGACCTTTAGGCTATGCCTTGGTAGATGGTGGATTGACATAAGCAATATATACTTGTACATTTCTCACCATATGGTATAGGGTGTCAAGTTTAATATTATAAAATTTATTACTGGGGAGATGGTAAAGAATCCACTATAATTCCAAATGGTACAAGAGACCTTTCAGTTGGGGTTTATGCTAATTTTGATTATGATGAAGGATATCAGTGTGCCTAATGGTGATGATGACAATCTATGGGTGTTCCCACCACACAAGGACTCCTGAGTGCTAAATTACTAATATTTCACCTACCCACCCAACTTCTTCCAAAAATACAAGACAATATTATAGGGGTTGTATGATCGATACATAAATGGATTTAGGATTGAATGGTGCATCCCATAGGATCTCCCCCAATATATGATAGTCATGGTGACCTTTGTTGTCATATAACATTTCTATGTAGTATACTTAGCACTTATAGATGGAAACCTCTCAAGTTAGTTGAATCTACCTTATACATTTTTTACTAAATTTTTCATAGTGGCACTAAGGAGATTTACCAATGCGTAGAAGTTGGAGATCTTAGTGAAGGTCATGGACAAAGAAATGATAAGGTTAAGACACCAACATGTGCACTCAAGAGAAAATTCCATAAAGGATGAGGAGGATGACTCTAATAAAATGAACCTCCATCCCCTCTAGAGGGAAATTATAACCAGGTGCATCTTTAATATATATTATGAGATGAAGTCATGGAAGAAGGGTGACAACCCTGAGAAAGATGATGATCACCCCCTCTTGATTGGCAAAGAAGGGAAGCTAGTGCTTAAAACTTAGTATAAATAGTCATAAAATAAATGAGGAGAGACACTTGAGGGAATATAAGATCACTTTAGGTTTAGGATCACCTCTAATGAACAAGCAATACCTATATCTCCCAAGAAGTGCATAACCTTCACATTATAGACTACTTCCTCTAGAAAGAAGTATAAAAATAAGGATTATAATGGACCCACTTAATTACCTATAATAACTCTATTGGAAATGTAGGAAGAGGCCCTCACATGTGAAAAGGGTGAAGAGATGAAGGAAGAAAAAGGAATAAACACCTACATCATGTGGGTCAAAGAAGAGGAGTAACCTAGCATTGAGGATGTTTAGAAGGCCCTCCAAGGTAGCACAACCACCATGCTAAAAGAAATAGAGAAGCTGATGAGATCCTCATCCAAATAATAACCCTCCACACAACCTCCATGAATAGATGAAGAGTAGATAAGGTTATGGAAGAATATGGGCCATAATAAGGAAGAGATTGAGATGGTGTTGGTGATTGAGAAGAAGAAGAAGAAGGCTTGGAAGGAAATGGGACTAAGTGAGGTGTATATTGAGAAGTTTAAGGTTGAGGAAGAGAAGGCCAAGGAAGATAAGGAAAAAAGAGAGAAGATGAAGAAGGTTCCCACAAGCATGGAACTAACCTTTGAAAAAACCAAGAAGGTTCCTAACACCCCCACTAGGAAAGTAGATCAAGCTGCACAATAGGCATGCCCAAGTAGTGAAGGGGCACTTGAATAAAATGAAGGTGATAATAATACCTTAGAATAAAAAAAGGAGATTGAATAAGAACCCTAATATAAATAAGGTGATGCTATAATTGAGGGAATAAAACTATAGGTGAGCATGGAGAAACCTTAGGAGGAAGAAGTAGATGAAGGGGAAAAATTTGAGGAAGAACCCCTTAAATAAAAAGAAGATGAGTCCTCTAAATAAAGTGATGAAAAAGTAGTAGCTCTGAGGAAGAGGAGGAAGAGAAAATAGATTTGGTCATCACTGAGAAGGACAGAGATGAATTAAGCATTAGAGAAAAGGTGTAGAAGGAATGGATGGATGAAGACTTCATACCCCCTAAGGCCTCCACATCTAGAATGCACAAATAAATTTCATTTACATTTGATCACTACACGGATAAGCTACACTTTGAGGTGCCTAAAAAGGTGATTCTAGGCCTAGAAGGACTTGAGGAGGGGAATGACACCCTCATTATAAACCCATGCACCTTAAACCTAGTCTGATCTAGGAATGCACTTATTAGTATGGTGACTAAAGTAACATGCAAAAATATCATCAATGATGGTAGGGTGAACAAATGAAATAAACTCTACAAAGATTCCAAAGATGAAGTGCATGCCATGAAATTCAAGATATAGTAGCTATGTGAGTGCATGGAGACATATGAACCATCCCTTCTAACTAGTGTGGATAATTCAAACCTCTTTGAGGTTGATAAAGTATGTGTGCTAGTGGAGTAGATTCTCTTAAGGATGAAACTAGAACTAGTGCAAGAAGAAGAAGATCCTTACACCATGTTATAAAAGGAGCTTGATACTAGGATTATAGAGGTGGAGGAATATTTTTTGAAGCTATAGGAGGGTAAAAATGCCACTGACACCATATTATTTATATTTTCTAACCAAGAATCATTCATAGATGCATACCTTAAACATGAAAAAGAGGAAAAGGAGAAGTTAATGGCACAGGTGTACTCTATGAAAAGGTCAGAGTAAGTGTAGATAATGGGGAAGGTAAATGAACAAAGAAACTAAATAAAGGACCAAGAATATAATCTATAATCACTCTTTTGTTCCTTATAGACTAAGGCATGCGATCAAGGAGCAATATTGGATAGGGGTGTGATAAAGGCTAAGGGAAATCTAGAAGTCTTCAAAAAAGAGCTAGATAAGATAGACATTATTGCACTTAGAAAATCCTCCATGGAAATAGATAACACCATTTAATAGATCAAGCTCACTATCAAGGGATTTGAATACTTCATCTCTAAGATTAAGGAGAGTGTGCTCAATTTCTACATGCTAAAGATGTTGATAGCCTAGTCTAAGGATGGACTACCAATTTTATATGGGGTGATGTTGGGCCCATTATTTAATTAAGTATGGGATTCATTCCAACATGAATAAAAATTTGGTATGAGGAAATCACTTATCATGATGATTTCTATTTTGTCATCTTGGTGCCAGCTGAAGGAATCAATGCTTACCTTGTGCCATCTGGTAGGTGGCTAACCATTTTTAGGATTCCTAAGGCATCTTATAGGTTGGATGAGATGTGTCCACCATAAAATGAAGGGAATAAGGTGATAGAGTTCGAATAATGATCTAACTTGACACTTCAATTGTGCACTCCACCCTAGTAAAAGATGTTCTATAGGCTATAAAAAGATCCTGAAGTAGTGATCAAAAGAGGATGTGAATCAAGGCAATTAAGCTCTCAATAATTGGATCTAGATAATTATAATAGGCCACCTGTATATCAAAGAGTAGCATGGATGCCATTAAGGCTCCATTTATAGTTCCCAAAATCTCTTGTGAGCCTTTGGGCCATTAAGGATTTGGAGTTAAGCATATACTATATTTTTAATTGTAATAGACACTATTATGTATTTGAACTTTGATTAATCAATAAGGTTGTTATGTATCATACAATTTTTATGTTTTATACTTCCTTAGTGTTGATATATGAATGTAAAATGGTTATAATATTGTAAGTTCCATACATTTACATTAATAATGTTGTTTTCAAGATTCTAGTTCATGATGTTAATGTCATCCCTATAATATTGATGATATCAACATATTAAATAGAAATAGTGTAAGTTTAGAGAGAGAGCTTGCACCAAATATCCCTACTCTTGATAAGAATCACTAGCCTAAGTATGAATACTTAAAGTGAGAATAGTCCCTTGACCTTTCAAAGTGCCTACATGATGCTAAAATTAGTAAAAAAAAGGCTTGCACCCTTAAGACTATAGAACCACCCCAAAATAGTCTTGCGCCTATAGACCACTAAGTGTAGTCCATGAAAGGATTATGCCTATGGATATACTTAATCCTTTTATAAATTTAACAATTACCATAAGCCATTATGTTCTCCATGGAAAAACTATCTTAACATGAGCCCCAGTTCTTTCTCTGCTATGCTTTGAGTGAGTACATAAGCTTGTGCCTTATGTGAATTGATGTCAGTGTAACTGAGTCTTAAATGTTGAGTGCAGAAAGATAACCCCATATTTGAACCTAGTTATAATGAGTCCAAAAATAAATTAAAAAATTAAATTATCACTTTAATCTAAATTTATTAGAATATATCTTACAAAAAATTTCATTTCTAACAAAAACCTCAAAAATTCAAATGTATTGCCTAAAACCAAGCCATTAGGGTCTTAAAGGGTTTTAGAGCACCTTTTATTTTTAAAAATTGTTAATAAAGTTAATAAAATATAACCTAAAACCAATGAATATAATATTAAGGTAATATGGGCCCTAATCATTCACTAAAACCATTTGAACCAACTCTTCTTCTCCTTCATGTACCAAGCATTTGAAAATTGCCTTCACTAGCTTGCAACTATCTAGTTAGAGGAATAAAAGAAACCTCTATTAAAATTTGGACTCGTGAGTTGTTCCTAAGAATGGTTTTTCCATGATTAAATTTTTATGATGTTTTTGAGACATTTTTTTATCTTCACTCCATGAATAGATTCTTCTTGAAAAACTGCACATAAGTAAATTTAACCAATGGTGGCAAAATTGTCAACAAGACCATATTTTAGTATATTGAGTATGTAATCAACCTTAGTTAGATTAAATATTTGTAGGAACAAATAAAATGAATCCAAATTAATTAATTATTTTTTTAAAACATTAAAGGTTTAAATTCAAATAATAAGAGAAGGCTTCTCAAAAGGAGGATTATAAAGTAACAACATGAAATTATTTTGCTTCAAGAAACTAAACTCAATGAGAAAGTTACTCAATAATTGAGAATGGTTAGATGGCTTAATATGGATAATACATGGGTAGGGTCCATTGGGATAGTTGGGAGTCTCATGGTGTTTTGAATCCAAAGGGGTAGAAATTTACTAGCAAACACACTTCTTGGAATGAGATATAATGATAAGTGGAAGACTATATATATCACTACTAATTTATATGATCCTCAATATCAATGGGATATAGAAGAGATGTGGAATCAAATTATCCTTACTATGAATAATTAATAGTAAAAAAAATGGAATTTATGTGGTGATTTTAATGCTAGAATTGAGATTAAATAAAATAAAGGTGGACTTGTTTATTCTCAAGGTGATAATAACTTCATTTATTTTAGTGACAAAGTATGGCTTTGGGATGTGGAAATAAAGGGTGGCTTGATTAGTAATGTAAGGAAAGGGAAGTAAAAAATATTATAAAGGATAGATATATTTCTTACATTTATGAACTTATGGGATCACAAAAATGTCCTAGAGGTAAAAGTTATTTAAAAAAGAGGTTCAAACCATTTATTGACAACCCTTTCTCTAAAGACAAATAAAATACCTTAAAACATTAGTTTAAAGTTTTTAAATTATGGTTGGAACATCATAGTTTCAAATGAATGATTAAATAAGAGTTGGAGAAACCCACTTCATAGTTTAAAATAAAAATGTTCCTCTTTTTTAAAAAACTTAAGGATCTCAAAGTTAAATTAAGTGGTGGAATCAAGAAGTAGTTCACAATATCTTCCTTCTCAAAGAATAACTAGAATAGGATATGGAGTTTATCCAAAATAAAATAAGGACAAAATTTCTCTTTTATTCCTTGGAGAAATAGGAGAAAACCCTATGGGAGAAGCTAGAAGAGATCTACAAAAAAGAAGACTTTTTTTTAGAAATAAAAATCATGGGACAAATGGATTAAGGAGAGAGACACATGTTAAATTGTTTCGTTGAAAATGTGTGTTATATTTTACATTATTTATACTCTACTATATTCACACATACAATAGGGGAAATCAAAACTAAGACTGGCTTTATTGTATTACAATACCCTTAAGTTAATATAATAACAAATAAGGTTATTGTGTTGGGTTGTTTTCCAAAAAGTTTTCCCAAGTAAAAATTTGTGTATAGTATAATATTATGTGTATTTAATTTATATTATTTTTTAATCTTAAATATTATTTTAGTATTTTTTTTCTCTCAATTTTTTTTTATTAAGGTAAAAAATGGGTTTTATTAGGAACCCAGAACCAAGTATAAAGCTTCAAGATATAACAATACACACTAAAAAAAAATATGGAACCAAATAAAAAACCTTAGGATAAAGTTAGACTAAAAAAATAGATAAGAATACTAACCATTAACATAAGGCCAAAAAATGAACTACAATAGAACACAAGACTGACATTCAAATTTTGGTTAGGTATTCAATACATTTAGTTACTTCTAGATCCTCTTGAAGTTAGATGAGCTTCATTGGAATGGAAATACCCATATTGTAATTTCTAATTTTAATATTTTTGTTTTTTTGGACACTTGTACATCTACTTGGACCATCTAAAGTTTCCTCAACATTCCTCTTCTTATAATCCACTCTAACCATTAGGATATTGTCCTTGTTGTTACTCTTTGAGAATGGATCATGTATATTTATCTTAAACTCATTTAATGCTTCCAAAAATATATCCATTTTGTACCCCAATTTGGTCATGTTTATGTTAAGCTCACTGGTATCTTGTTCTAAATCCATAAAGTCTTGGTTGTCCTTATGCTCTATATCCAACTTCTCAATTTTGGCTTGAATTTCACCTATAAATTTAATATTATTATTAAATTATATAATATATCTTTGGTAAAGTTGAGATGAATTTTGTTTTCATGTTCAAATTTATCCATTATTATTATTATAAAGTTAATTCAAAGGTGCTCCTGATTCTTCATATCATTAGGAGACTGCTTACCCTATTCTAACTTCAAGGGAGACATTTAATTTTTTCATTGTCCAAAGAGACCCCATCTTTCGTTAAATTTTCATTGAATTTATAGGGGGAACCCTAGTCAAGCTTAGTTTTATACCTAGGTACCCATTATGATGCAGTTTCATCTCTATCTTCCTCATCCCCATTTATCTCATTTTAGTTTATCAAATCTAGTTTATCATCATTTGGTATCAAAGCTAGATCTTAGTGATAAACTATTATTTAAATGCAAGCTCTATGTGTGATATTTTTTTTATAAAATTATAATATTGTAAATCATAAAAATAGAATTTTAAAAATTAATGGTTAACATTTTGAGTTGTACAAACTCAAGATGAAATATTTTCTTAGGGATGGAGATCAGTGGGTTGTTTTATCATGAGCATAACTTGTGGGTATGAATTTATAAGATAGGAACAATATTGATAATAAGGAAAAGAGTTAAATCATATTATGTATATCATATTTTATTTTTCTTAATGGCTCGATGGAGAAAAATGCTAAATATATAGAGGAAAAATTAGGAACATTATATCATATAGTCTATAGTGAACAAATTATTTCTTTGAAAGAAGTATTCATTGAGAATGAATAATGGTGACCATATATGTGAACATTTAAATAATTTAAATAATAAGGTAATTTATTTAAACTCTATCAAAATTAAAATGTAATAAGAAGAAAAGTGTATTACTTTTCTTTGTTCTTTCCCAACTCTTGGGATAATTTAGTTATGGAAAAAAACAACTACTATATTGACATTAAAAATTGAGGACATAATGGGAGCCTTATTATGAAAAAAAATGAGGTGGATATCTATTGAGGGTTATCAAATAAAGGAAGTCTTGTTTGAAAGAGGTCATTCCTGATAAAAAACTAAAATAAATTTAGGATAGTCAAAGTCTATATGTAAATTTAAGACTACATCAAAAGTAATAAGAAATGGTCGAATTATGGTAACGTGGGGAATTTTAAAAAAGACTAAAAATAAAAAAAGTTAAAAAGTGTAATTCATATGACAATTACTAGTCTAAAAAATTAAATACATATGGTGAATACTTAGATGATTTATTTATAGAAATATAGCTCACATGCATGTGATGGTTCATGGTTGATTGACTAAGGTGTCTTTTTTCATATGACACCTCACAAGGAGTAATTTTATGAATATTCAAATATAAATGGAGGTGATGTATTATTGGGAGACAAATTGACCTATAAAATCATAGATTGAGGGAGATTCAAATTGAGGTCTAAATATAGAGTAGTTAAGACCCTCCCTAGTGTTATGTATATTCTAGGTTTGACTAGAAACCTAATATTTTAAATTAATATGAATGATATATGTGCAAAGGTAGCATTTAATAAATATATTTTAAATATGATTTATGGATAAATTTTACTTGTAGAGGATTCTATACAGGAACATTGTTCAATATTGAGGAAAGCACTGTAAGTGTTAAATGTAATAGATTTTGGTTCCTAAAATGAAAAAGTTCCTACATCTCCTACATACAAGATAATGTTGTGGCATAAAATGATGGGAAACAATGGAGATAAAGACCTTTGAGCATTAAGTTATAAATTTATAGTTGAATCCATTTTTTACTACCCATTAGACTTTGATATATATGAGCATTATGTGTTTGGTAAGAAAAGTCAAATGAAGTTTCCTAGTAGTGATATAAGATTAGTAGGTATTTTTAATTTAGTGAATAGTGATGTTTTTGGACCTATGAAGGTTCTATCACTAGGGAAATATATGCATTATGCTTATTTTATAAATTAATACTTGAGAAAAACTTAGGTTAACTATATTAATTCTAAATCTGAATTTTTCAATAAGTTTAAGGAGTTTAAGGTTCTATTGAAAACTATAAAGAGAAGAATTTAAGGTCTTAAAGAGTGACAATAGTAGATAATATGACTTCAATTATTTCAAACAATTTTTTAAAGAATGTGAAATAGAAAGGAAAAATAAAATTCCATATATACCACAATATAATAGAGTTGTAGAAAGAATGAATAAGACTTTGATGGATAAGGTAATATCATGATCAATGGCACAAAATTATAAAAAATGTTTTGGGTGGAAGAAATCAAGGTTTCTTGATATTCAATAAATAGATCATCCACATCAGCCCTGGTTAATAAAAATCCACAAAAATCATGGAATAATAAGAAACACTCTCTCAAACATCTTAAATTTTTTAGTTGTGATGCTTATATATATATATATATATATATATATATATATATATATATATATATATATATATATATTTCAAAGGAAAAAAAATTTAAGTAGGATTGCAAATTAACAAAGTGTATCTTTATTGGATATGGTACTATTGTGAAAGTATAACATATAGAATATTGAAATGAAGAACATTGTTTATATTTATAATTTTGTATTTAGAGAGGTAAAATCAATACCAAAATAATTATGATAACCAAAGGATGAACTTGAATGAATTCAATTTGAAGAAGAAGAGGGAGAACAACTATCTAAATTTAAAACCACTACAAAATATGGACCAAATTGGGAATTTGAGAGGAAGATATAAATGAAGTTAATTAACTAAAAGATGTGTTTTAGGATCATCCCAAATGTATATTCATCTTATATCATCTTAGACATATAATTCTAGTTTTGAGCAGTAATCTGAGTGTGTAGGCATGTGAAGGTGGAATGTGATTTTCCTAAAACTAACAATTTCCATGAGATTCTTACACCCAACTTAGAGTGGTGCACACACACTATATCTACACAAAAACCCATATATATCTAAGGCCATGAGAACCATATTGTAGGACCTAATGATGCATGTTTGATCTTAAAGATAATATATTGAAGGGGTGTCACATGGAATTTTAACATGGTTACATAATTGACTGACCAAATGTATACATGACACATCATCACAATGGGTGAAGTGTTTGGAAACCAATGCATGGTATACATCTAGATAATTTCATTGGGATTTTGGTGTCATGATTACATGGGGATCCACACTATTCAACCTAGATCTAATTAGGTTGATGATGAATTAAATACTATATATTGGTAGTTATATGATTGGGAAAGAATTAATCCACCAAACTAATTTAATTTCCTATAAATTTAAGTGTCAATGTTAATTTTATTAGAGGAGGATGCCTTAAAAAAACTCTACCAATATTTTTAGACTAAGGGAAACTCAAGATAATTATAAAGACTTATAGTCTTGCTAGCCTTGAATAGAAATTCAAGGATTCCTAATAAAAACTCTGTTACATCATAGTTTGTAGCTAATGCAAATGAAACATATGTAACTTTGTTTTGTATGATAATATAAATTTTAATATTTTATTCCCATTATGGGAATGTGTATATAAAGAGAGAAAGTGAGTGAGATTATCATTCTGTTGCATGGTTAGACATCCCTTAAGTGGGAACCCATACCTTGACTACATCATTTGGTATCATAGTAAGGTTTAGAAACTTGTCAAGTGTGGGTAAATATTTTATACATAATATTATGAGTAGAGGAATTACAATATTAGAGCACATGTTTAGACAAAAACATTCTACCTAGGAGAGTTGTTGGTAAAGGTATTGTAGTAATGGGCATATCAAGAAGGCTAGATGAAGTCTTGAATGTACTGGATCATACAAAAATGTATTTAAAATATATCAAGGAGGATAGGTCATAAGGATTAATATAAATGGGTGATGAGAGTGATCACAAGGAGTAAGGACAATGAATTTAGGGCATTGAAAGTAATGGAGATGTTGAGAAAAAAATGGATTATGGAAAAGAGAGTATCCCAAGGGATATTTTTCATATTGGTATGAGTTAAAATATGGAGTTAACATTTTTAAAGTAAGTTTTAACATGGAAGATATTTTTGATTGTCTCACTAACATGGAGGAGTACTTAGAATATGAAAAATTTGATGACCCATAGTGTATCAAGTTAGCATAGATAAAATTAAGGGGGCATGCAACACTATGGTGGAAGGAAGTCTATAATAAATAGTGCATAAAATAGAAGGACAATATAGTAAGATTTGATAATATGATCATAAATATAAAGAGTAAATTCTTACCTATATAATATTAGTTGGATTTATTAAAAAGGCTTAAAAAATAAGGTATAAAGAATTTTCAATCAAAGAATAAAATGAATAATTCTATAAGATCGTTATTAAATTAGGAAAATGAAATAGAAAAGGTTAAATTCACATGATACCTAAATGGTTTGCACTTTAAAATCGAAGATGATTTTAGTATGACTCATATATAAATTATGGAGGAATATTATCAAATTTTACTAAATATGGAAGATATGTTATTGAGAAAATAGCCGAGTAGCACATGATGAAAGGGAATATTCTCATAAGGAGAAAGAGGAATTGTAGGAAGGAATTTGTAGATACAAATAAAAATTAGTGTAGCTCAAGGTAGTGTGCAAATAGGGGATCAAATTGGAATGTGAGAGTCAAAGAAAGATAGTGTGAGGAGAGTATATTACCCAACCCAAGGTCATGAATGATTTGGTCAAGGGAGAAAAGGAGGATTCCTAAGCATATGTTTTATATGTGGACAACCTAGACATAGAACCTATAAATGCCCCCAATCATTGAGTGAATAAATTTTGAGAATATAAGTAGTTGTGCATGTTATACATGAATATGAGGAATCAATGGGATTAGTCAAAAAATTGGAAGAAATTGAGCATGGGGAATATCTAATATTGATAAGTGTTTTTTTGAAACCACCACAAAAATATAAGAAACTAACAAAAATAAATTCTTTTATAGACCTATTTTCATGATTTTTGTCTATTTAAAAATTAGAAAAAATGAATCCATTTTTCGCTAATTTGTTGGTTTGGGCCTAAAATTTTTAATTTTGAAAAAATGGAAATCAATTAATTAATTTGTATCAATTAATTAAAAACTAAGGTTGTGAGAAAAACATTTTATTCTTCTCAAACCATGAAAATTCTCTTTAAAGTTCCTATACCATGTAAAAAGATTTTAACTTTTCCTACAACTGTGCAAAAGTCTCATTAACTCTTTTCAAGTTGTGCAAGTGCTTTATATTTTTCTCCAAGTTGTGTTAAATTTCCTAAACACTTTTTCAAGTTGTACAATTTTTATTTCCACCTTTGAATGAGGTGCAATTTTAAACTAAAAAATTAATAAATTCAATTGAAATAATTTTAAATTATTTTAATCAAATATCCAAATTCACTTTTTAAAAACTTAAAATATGTAATTAATTTGGATACTTCCTTGGATATTGTAAATGAGTCTTGAAACTTCCCAAAAATATGCAATTAAAATGCTCCCTTCCACTACCATGCATACAAGATTTATTTTTCCCTTAGCCATGTAATTTGATTTTTATTCTCCCCACTTTGTGTAAATGTCATTATCATTTTTTCAAATCATGTTAAAATAAAACTTCTTCTCTTCCAAATATTTTAAAGTTGTTTCACATGATTCAAGCATGAAAATTTTCTAGATGATTTTGTAAATACTTACTTAGCAGCAGATAAAATAATATTTTTAGTGTTTTTTGTAAGAATAAAACTATACATCTCCATTAGAAGAAGGTACATAGTGAAAGTAATAAATAAAAATAATAGGTTAAAATTTGTTATTGATATCATTGTGAACCATATAGTTCAAAATAAAATGAGGGTTTTAATTTCATTTTTAATTCTTCATGCTCACAAAGAGAATCCATACAGTTGTACCATTAAAGAGAGGAGTGTAGGTCATAAAAAAGTAGAGTAAATTAGTTTTTTGGTTTTTGTTTCCAATACAAGATCATATAGATCCATAGAAAGAAGAGGGAGGTAAAAGGGAAACAAAACAATAAAATTTAAATTATTTTTACTTGTAGAAGTGATTAATACAACCATACAACATATGACATTGGAAGAATCATGTAGAATATAATAAATGAATAAATTAAATTATTTTTTATTTTCCCTAGCCAAGACTAAACTATACAACACTATAGTATATGGGTGGAGGTAAAAAGCAAACCATATTAGTAAATTTATTTTTTTTTCCCTACAAAACTAAGTTGTACAACATAAATGAGGTGGGAGAAGTAATAAATTAAAAAGGAAAGTATCTAATCAAATTTATTTCTATTTTTGGTTTCATAGAGATGCTGTATGACCCAAAGAGAGGAGTGAGGTTAAATTAAAAAAAAATGTAGAATTTTATTTGGTTTATTTTCATTGACCAAAGGAGGCCATATAACCATGTCATGGTGTAAAAAATAAAAATGAAACATAAAAGGAAAAATTAAATTCTTTTTTATTTGTTTGTTTGTTGAAATCATATGATTATATGGTATAAAACAAAAGTGAAGTGAAAAGCTTCATTGAAATTTTTATTTTTCCTCTTATCGTGTGGAAGAAAGCTAATTGAGAATGGTGGTGAAATTTATCAGATGAGATTAAAGGATCACTAAATAAAATTTACACTAGTGAAGCTATGAGTATAATTTTTAGGTGTAATTAAATAACTTATTTTTTTTAAAGTTATTTTATTTTTTCAAATTTTCAAATAAACTATCACTATGTGAATACATCATGAATTTCTATTTTCCTACAAAATTAATGTATTCATTCTCAACTCTAGAAAATATAATTACAAACAAATACAAAGTAAGCATGAAGTACTAGTTTCAGGGGGTAATTCTTATTTCACCATTGGAATCCAATGTGGATAAGATTTTAAATATTAATCTAAGTCATATTGATTTAGACAAATTTTGGGCTAAAATGAATGTAATACTTAAAACTAACTTTGTTCAAAGTGTTTTTCGGCACAAGATGTATCCTTTCTAATTTTAGTGTAATCTCCTAAATTCATTTTGGTTATGGAGTAACACTATAATTATAAAATAGGGGAAGTGAGAGATCCAAAGGGTGAATTGGTGGCAAGCTTAACTTCAAATCACATAGATAGTATGTTACATCTTCTAGATTGAGAATATTTTATGCATTTAACTCTTTATTCTTCTCAAAGTTTTTTAGATGATAATAACATCTCATGTGCTAAACAAGTCAACAATGGCTTGTTGATCAAACCAAAGCACTCTTATACATGACTCCCAAAGAATATTGTAAGATCTAATTTCAAGAATGAGATAAATGATATAATAAAAATATTACATAGAATAGTGGGGATACCAATAGTTAAAACATTTTAGACATGGACGTATATGTTTATTTGGATCATTAATAGGAATAGGTAATATCTCAATTAGGGATAACTAGTTTAGTAATGCAAACCATAAACAATCAATAAAATTAAGGGTCACATCAAAATTTTATATGACTTCCCATCTTGTATACATTGTTTCTAGTTGAAGATATTTTTATGGATTGTATAGGGTGGGTGATTTCAAAAAATAAAAAGTATGTAATTTTTATCCCCAACTTGCATTGAAATAAATCATTTGACACTTTATGAGGGTGAATGATTGTTTCCTTCATTTTATCATTTAGTTGTTTGAGAAATAACTTTTCAACACAAGTATATCAATGGAAATTACCACATAAATAACTAGATGAAGAAATTGGTTCATATAATTCCTATCTTTCATATATTTAAGGATTAGTGGTTGTGTAATTACTCTATACATGCTTCCATGGTATGTTAGCAATAAGTGGGCATTAATGGAGCTAGTGAAAAAAATTGTTGAAACACATAATTTTTTGATAGGTTGACATAGAGCAAGAGTCAAATTTATAATTTATATTGGTAGGTACACTTTTCCATCATTAATGAAATCTAAAATAGTGGAGAAACATATGTCTCATTACAATCTCAAAACTTTTAAAACAAGGTTCACATTTGATATAAGACGCTTAATTGAATATAATATTGGGCCTTAATTTCAACATCTCTCACACTTTGAAGATTACTAAATGGACTATGATGATGAAAAATGGTCAGAATCAGGGACTATTCATGGTTTAACATGAAACAAATAGTCAAATTTGGCATTAAAAAAATACCAAAGCAATTGATAGATGATGAAGTCATGTTGGATCCCATTTTTTAAAATAAGGGTATTACAACAAAACCACTACCTATAGTTCATTGAGATGATAAAGAATATACTTCCCTCTAAAGTAGAACAAGGGAAATGCCAATAAGGATTCTCAAGTGGTTAAGGAGTAAAGGAATTGATGTTGGGAATATTAATTTCCCTACACCTCCTAGGGAAGATGAATTTGGTAGTTTTTATAAACAACAATATGATGAATATATAAAACAAATAAATAATGTTCAATTAGAAAATTCTTGGTGATAGAGGAAGCACACGAACTAGAAACTGTCCAAAAAGATATTCCACTATGAAGGGTTTTAAATCTCAAGATAAAAAAGTAAGGTGAAAATATCTCTTATTCTCCTAATCCCTCAATTTCCCAATAAGTTCCTATTGACATCTTCCCGTAGTCCCAAGAGCTTTTAAAAAACACATCTTAGCAATCCCTTACTTATAATGACATGTTGATCTCTATATCATTTATTTACTCACTATAAAAATCCACTCCTATTTACTTCTCCCTCAAATCCTAAAATAGCTGTTATTTCTTCTATAATAAATCCAAGTGATGTAGTTAGCAAATAAAAATAATGAGAGGCATCTTTTCAAGGTGTCACAATTGAAATAACACCTTCTTCCACCCTAAAAATGTTGGCCCCACAAATCACAAATTTTATTCCACCTCCTTAGTCAAGTACAAAAATGTTAGATTGGTTGTCCACAGTGGTAAAGAAAAGAATAAAAATTGTGAAACCTAAAGAGATTTCAATTTTGGGACTCTAAAAATTCCAATTCTTTTTTCAAAAAGATCAAAATAAGTAAAAACCATCTCATGTATAGTAACATATTAAAGAGGATAAATTATGTAGAGGTGGAAATTCCTATAGTCGGGAAAGATATATTAGAGATCAAAGTTTAGGATTAACGGGTATCAAGAGTTCATTTGGAAAAATCTACCAGAGAAGGGATGAAGGAAGATATGCAACTAGAAATTGGCACTATTTTTGAGAAAATGGATAAAGATAAAGCAAAAAAAGATGAATTGAAAGAAAAAGTGGTGTAATTGAATATATAATATAGAGGTTGACTAGACCATTTCAACCAATAATTATTTCATCAAGTCTTCATATTGAAACATTGGATAAAGTAAAAGAAATAGGCCAAATGGGTAATA
Organism: Torreya grandis; assembly: GCA_037957365.1. Taxonomy (NCBI): domain Eukaryota; kingdom Viridiplantae; phylum Streptophyta; class Pinopsida; order Cupressales; family Taxaceae; genus Torreya; species Torreya grandis. The sequence continues at coordinate 526,423 of JARHVA010002394.1, read as the reverse complement.
AAGTAAAAGATTCGATCAAGAAGATCATTAATCAAGGATTTTCAAAAAATATCACTACAATGAAAATGGTTTTTAAAGTACAATTAAAATTTGAATAGGTAATGAAAAACTAAAGTGGGTATATGGAAGAAATACATAATAGGGAAGAATTCATCCCCAAATTGATTGAATTCTCAAAATTTACCTCGTGATCTTATTGACAAAGGAGTCATCAAAAAAGAACTTATTTATTAGATTCAATTCCTTTGGGTCATGAAATTTAGAATATAATCACTTCTCAAGATATCAATAAGTTCACCAGTGTGAGGTCACTAAGGAATGAAATACTGATATAAATTGATGTAGAAGTCAAAAATTTGAAATGTCCATTTATCAATGACAGGGATCAAAATGGAAATATGTTCCATTAGAAGTCATGGTTGAATAATTCAAAAACACATTTAATAAGTTGTAAATATCATGTCTTTATTTGATCATGAAATACTTCATCAATTGGCTAAATATCAAGTCAATGCATATAATCTTGACTTGATAATAAATAAACTTCAAAACAAGTTTTGGGAAATAAGAGAGATGAATTGTTTAACAAATATTGCATATAGGTATATAGATGGTCCCATAAAAGATTTTATAAGGTTATTTATCTTGAGATTTGATGTCTTTCTAAAATAAAAAGAGTTATCAATAAAGCAACAAAAATATTGAAGTCATTCTCAGCATTCTAAAGCTTTTTTCTCACACTTATTTTTGAAACTAGCTTATATTGTCACATTGTATTTCCCCTTGAAAATGTATGTTGTTAAATTTACAAATTATCTCTTTTAATTTTTCCAAATTTCTTATTCAAGTTGCATAAATTGATGATATACCTTTGAAAGTAGTGTAAACATACCAAAACACTTTTTCAAGTAGTGTCAAGTGCTCAACACATTTTTACACCCTTTCAAGCTGTAATTTGTTGATGATATTATTATAACTCTATAAAAGGTAGAAAGTGTGGTTATGTACCATAAACACCTAATTTTACCTATAAATACATGCTAAACCCTCATAATATGAGATTTAAATAGTGAAAACTTTGAGCAAAGATATTTTGTAAAGGGAGATTGGATTTTTTACTAATTGAAGATCAATACAAAGAGGTTCTCCTAAACTTTGTGTTAGAGATTCCTTTTGAAATATGTATATATTATTAATTCAATGTATTTGATCATTATTTATGAATTTATATTTCTATCATCTTTTAATTTTTAAGGACAAGAAACTAGGTTACAATTTTTTTTTAGAATTGTAATTGATATTTTGAATATAAGTGAAATATCAGTGGGAATAGAAGCAATATTTTTATTAAAAAATGTAGAGGATTATTTATGTTATAAGTGATATGTAATTTTTTGGTGTATGTTTCATAATATTAAGAATATGAATATGTCTTTTCAACTCATTAAATGAGACATATTTCCTCTTTTGATGTCAAATTTTCCTCCAACACCATTATTAGGTCTCAGTGTTTAACTTGGTGAATTTTTTTCCTATAACATTCTCTCTCTCTTCCTCTATCTAAATATTCCTTGATAAAAAATCCTTTTTGTACTTGTTTTAATCAACGCACCCCAATTTGGATTTTATAATAGATAAGTGGGGACCCCTTTGGTTTTTATAAGGCTTGTTAAATATATGGCTATACACTCCTGTTAGCCTATTTCATCATTTATGGCAATTTGGAAAATTTTGGCCTTAAAGTACATTTATTGCATCTATTTTATTCTTTCAACCCATTTTAATTATAATGAATTTTTGTAACCAACCTATTAATGAAAATGTTGGAAGGTTACTATGTATAAAAGGTATTCAAATTTGTTTATTTGGATTCATTTATTTAGATTCACTTATTTGGATTTGCTTATTCAACATTTGAGAACATTTTGATATTTGGGAAAATTTTTGGTGGCAAATTTATATTTATAAATTTTCTTCAGGAACTTTTCAGTCAATAACTTGTTATTAGGAGATTATTTTTGGAAACTTTATTGTGAGAACATTTTGGTCTTTGGGAAATTTCTCTTTGGTAACTTTCATTCAGAGACATTTGGTTGAGAAATTTATCTTTGATAACTTTATCCTATTAATACTCTTAAAATTAAAATCTCCCTAAAGAACATTTAGGTATTTAGAGACTTTCTGTTTGGAATTTTCTCTTCATCAACTTTCTCCAACAAATCTTCCTAAATGACAATCTCCTTGAAGAACATTTAGGCCTTCGATGACTTTTAGTTGATACTCCTAGCTCACTAAATCAAATGATTCAATATGAATAAAATCACCAACCCTTGAATAAACCACATATTAAAAAGTGTAAAAAATAATAATACCATGGCACCCTTAAATGAGCAATCATCCTATGTGGCATGCCCACTAAGCCACCTAGTCAAGTTATAATTAAATGAAAGCGATGAACTTTTAAATGTTGGTGATTAATGGTGTATGAACTAAACATTAATGATAAAAGGATATAACATAAATATTCTAAACATATATACATCCATTGATTATCATTGAGATTGATCATATATTTCCTTTTATGAACTCAAAGCCTTAGATACATTTAACAAAGCTAAAATTTGCATAACAAGAGTACCAAACCACATTTGCTAGAAGCTCAAATTCTACTAGCATTGAGAATTGATAATAGCATCTTAATTAGAGCATATAGGAGATCCAAAACACCATCCATATTGTCCATTAATAATTCAATAGAATAGATGGATACAATTTTTGATTCAATAGTGTTTGATGGTTTCTACATAAATTACTTGTCTTTATGGGAGGTTGTAGAGAGCATCAACCCATTCACCTATGAGGAAGGCATATCCATTGAGGAACAATAATTTGTAGTTGAATTATTTCCCTTTAAATTATAAGCACTTTATTATGCAAATTTTAATCTTGAATTCATGCCATGTGTTGACTTATTACTGAACTTGTTCTTTGAAGGTAAGATTGTAGGTGGTAGTTTCCTATACTATGTCAATAATAACACCATTGTCACATATATATTAGGTGAATCATTTCATAGGTATTTATGTTTACCCATTCCATATGCTACCTTTGATTTTCATAGTATAGATGGTTGGAGGAAGAATAATAATGTAGAATAAGAAGTGAAGAAATGGCTTCTCCTAGGAGAGACCTTCTCACTCAAAGAAACCACCAATAATCCTATACCCATCACTAGGTTATGAATAGGAATCATATTGGTATGATATTATTAAAATATTTTTTTGGATTCTCACACATATATTTCATTCATTTGGATTGGGTACCTTTTCTTGATCTATTGATCACTTCATAATGCAACATTGTGTTGGAGGAGATTATTAGTGCACACCTACAAGGATTGATGTTACATAAGGAAATGAGGCCCCAAGGTGGTCATTTTTATATGATATCATATATTTTAGATGCATTCATTGAGAATATTTATATACATAACGGGTATATAGGGGATCCAAACCTTGAATACATAAAAAATATAATCTGTAATGTCTACTCATTTGTTCATATTTATGCATTTATAAGGAACATCTTAGGAATTGTAAAGTATTTTTGTCCTAAAATTAGGATGAAAATTCATGGTGAACATATGGCTAGGATATCCAAGAAAATCACCAATACACTCATGAATTTGGGTGATTATTGGTTTTACTTAGACTTGTAGTCACCTAAATCTAGCCACTAATAACCTCCAACTAGGATTTTGACCAATTTCCACCTAAAATGCACAATTTGGCCTAAAAACACTAAATCACATTAAAAACTTTGAACCTAGCATATCAAAGTTCTGATTTTGGATAGAGTATCATTAAATGTGGCAATTCAATTTATGGGCCAACTAACTTTGATCAAATCATTTCAAGTCAAAATGCTAATTTTGCACCTAGGTGCTTTGGATTGATATTTCATATCAAATCTCTTTCACAAGACATGTACCTTTGTTATTTTCTATTGGTAACATACTAAATGTCATAACGGATCCAATGCATCTGACATTGACTTCTAATTCCAATCTAGTCAAAGTTTGGACCAATAATAAGGCATTTTGATCAATTTGAGTAATTTGTGCACAAAATGCTTAATCATGCTTAAGAGATAATAAAACCAAGTTAGTGCCTAATTAAAAATTCCATGGAAACTTGTTCAATACTTTTTTTTAGAAATGAATATTAAATATTTTCATCATCAGGTGACCTCATTTCTTAAGAAAGACACCCCTAAGCTATAAATGCCATAAATATCAAGATTCATGCCTCCCATGCCTCATCAAAGCCCTCTATGCCTCTTAATTACTCCTCTATCCCAAATATTGATCAACCTATTTATCAATTTTAATTTCATAATTGGATTAATCCTTATCCACACACCTCAATCCTAACATAGATGGTTTAGATTAATTCTACCCATTTGCAAAAATCTATAAATAGGAGGCCTTGTCACATGAATTTTAAGCCTTGATAATGCAAAGTTATAATTCAAAAATGATTCCAAAATCTATTGAAATTAGTGTTACCATGAAAAATTTATTCCAAGACAAGCCAATCCAAATCCAAATATTCCAAGAGGAGGTTGAGGATAGTCAAGCTTCATTGTAATAGATTTTATGAACACAAACTGAGCAAACAACTACTACAAAAACATTTGGAGCATCCAAGGAAGGTGAAGGATTCTTATTTTTCCTTAATTTTTTAGTTGTGTTTTTAATTTTTTTTTATTAATCTCACCCTAGTAACTAGGAATGAAGGTGTTAGTTTATTGTGTTTTTTATTTGATTTCATTCACTAACACAATACTAATCTCCCCTTTTTAGTCAAATTTTTAGTTCACATAATGGCACACCTAATGGGATGTAAAAAGTTTCAAAAAATTGATCACAATACTCCCTAAAGCAACTCACTAACCTTTTTTATGTATAATCTTGGAGTGGGAGGCTTAAAAGAGTTAATAAATCAAGAAAAACACATTTTTTTGTAAGTGGCAGATTTGACTAGACACAGTCATGGGATTGTCCTATAACTCATAGGTTTGTTTAACCAAGTCATGATATTGTGACTAAACCATTATTGGTTAAGTGATAATACCAATACTTTTAAATTTGTGTTATTGATTTGTAACTCACAGTATTGTCATTCAGAGTCATGGTATTATGCTTGACTATTTTTCTTGTAGACTAACTTTGTGTTTCTATGTAGGTTTAACAATACTGCTACTATCTTAGTAGTGGGATTATTATGCAACTCATGGGGTTTCCAAATAAAGTCATGATATTGTCTAACTACTATCAAGTTAAATGAAAATACCACTACTTTTAAAGTGGTGGGATTGTCTTGTAACTCATGAGATTGTCATTGTGAGTCACAGTATTGTAGCGTGTAGAATAGGCCATTTTTTGGAGCTTCATTTGGGGTCATCCAAACTCCATTTTTGACAATTTTTTTTTAAAACCATGTTTTTTCTTCTAAATTTTCATAATATGCCATTATTTTAGCTTGAAGTTGTATATTTTTTTCATAAAACCTCATTTTACCAAAAGTAGTGGGATTGTTACCCTGAGTCATGGTATTATTACCCTGAGTCATGGTATTATTGCCCCGAGTTACAGTATTATTGCCCTGAGTCACGATATTGTTACCCTAAATAGTAGGATTGTGACCTTGAGTAGTACAATTGTGACCTTGAGTAGTATTATTGTAAGTTATAATACTATAACTTTTAAAGTTATGGGATTGTCCTACAAGTCACGATATCGCTCTCTCAAGTAGTAGTATTGTACCGTTGTGTCAACCTAAGACTTCATTTTTCAAAGTTAATTATTTCAAACTAAATTTAGCTACAAATATAAACCACTTGCTAACATTTTTCTTGTTGGTCTAGCTTGAAAAATTGCTAAAACATGTTTAAATGATCTTTTGCATGCTTTAAAATGAACTAGGAAAATTATTTTGGTGCTTAATGTAACATTTAGGTGTTTAAGTAAGTATTTTTTAGCATTATTTTTCAAAGTTTACAATATTAATACCAAGGGGTCAAAATAACACCACCACACCTTTTGATTTGGGGCTTAAAAATGAACTCATCTTTCAAAGCTTTTGTGTTCACTACTTGTTTCAATTAGTACTTTTATTTTTGCAAAATACAAGGATATTTCATGTATGCTCTTCCATTTGTCCCCTTTAAGGAACCTTTGGAATCAAAAGTGCTTTATTTATTTGTGAATTGCCTAGTCAAAGGCATAAAAAGAACATCATCTAAAGTACTCCCCAAAAACATGCAAAAGTATTAGGTGACCTTGAAAATGACCCTAAAGTCTTTCTATTTCAGTGCTTTATTTCATGTAAATTTGGCTTGCGAGGGGGATGCCATTACCTCATATGAGTTCTTTAGGGAAGCTTTGACCTGATGTTTCATCTCCCAACATTGACTTCACTTACTCATTCTGAGTTGTACATGAGATGTATCTACATTTGGATATTGTACTACACTGAGTGAATAATAGGATGTAGTGGTTGTAAAAAGGACTAGACTTTTTTACAACTAGCCAATGCCACGGTCACCTAATTTTCATGCTTATATTTTGCATCATTTGACGTGAAAGTCATTATGCAATTGATTCCTTTAGAAATGTTTAAAAGCTTACTAGTTTAGTCAACCACACATTACCACACCCTTTTTAGGGTTTAGATTATTATATTTAGAGTATTTTGGTCATTTTTTATTTCTTGGTATGTTTTTAGACTAAAACACGATTGTTTGTTTGTAAACCATGTCAAAAATAATTTGTTTATACATCACCCTTTTGTATAAAGATGTGTTATTCTATCCATTTTACCCCACACTTGTGCCTTAAATTTTTTGCTAAAACTTATTTTTGTGTATGTGTCATTTGAGTTGAGGAGGGTAGCGTTATACTACCCAAAACATGTCAACCCATTTTGCCCGAGTCTTTGAAACATAACATGGATCATATCATTCAAACATGTTTACACCATTAAGCTTCTCAATTTGTTTTAAAACTTGTTTATCATTGCACCAAAAACCATTTGTTTCAATCCATGTCACATCAACCATTTGAACCTTATTTATGTGTCATCATGTTGTCCGATCTTGTCTAGCTTGTTTGGTCAAATCCTAGTTTTTAACATTGGGTTTTCAATTAACCTTATCAAGTTTGGATTCAAACATTGATTGATTTCTATTTAAGCCTTAATTTTTGGGGCTAACACATCAATCTTTCTCTTTTGGGTTGCATAACTTCAATTAATCAATTACCCAAATTTGAACACTATTGATGGTTTGTTTGTTCAATTCCTATCTTCATCATTATTTGTGCCTTTATTTGGGAGAACACACACTTTTTATAGAACCTTTTACCCTATGGATTATACCAACTAATCATGTTTATGTTTTATTCCATGTGTTAGGCCTATGTCAAAGTTGTTTCCAAACTTGTTAGATTAAATCCAATCACATCATGCCTTTGTTTTAAGTCTATCTTTTGACGTTGTTTGGCCAAAAGTCCTTACCAAGGCCTTATCATTGTCTAACTATAAGATATTCCTCCTCCATTACAAATCCCATACAAACCTCAACCAATCCAATAATTCAAAGACCAAGTTGTTTTCAAAATTGCTATTTTCTAACTCATTGAAAACCAAGGCCAAGAGAACCAACCAATACAAGATGTTTTTGTTGAACCAACCATTTGTGAGAAGTCAACCTATGATTAATTACCTCTTGATCCTAGACCAGTTATCAAGGAGTCTCAATCTGATGAGCTAGTCTTTATTGAGTCACTTCTTAATGATTATAACCACCTTTGGGTAAATCATTACCTCAACCATATGCTTATTTTTCCTAAGCCTTTTATTGACAAGCTAGTCTCTGAGGAATTGTCTCTTAACCTTTTTCCCATCCTAGAGGAGTCTCACTTTGATAAACCAATTTTTATGGAGCCCATTACGGCATCACAAGTTGTTACTTGTCAAATACCAAACATGCAACAAGACATCATTGTAATAGAGTACCCATCAGATGAAGAATTAGAATCAGAGTTAGGTTCTATTCTTAAATTGACATTAGATTTAACATCAAAATCAGAATCAAAATTAGTCTCGACATTAGATTCAGAGTTTATTGAGTTAAAATTAGATTTAGATATAAAATATGTTCATGACTATTACAAAATTGGTTATGCATGCCTCATAGATTAGTTTAAATACATTTGTGATCCTTTTAAATTTAATAAATATGTGTACTTCAGCTTCGACACAAGTTCTCCTAATATCTTCTGCAAGGATTGTGTTTTCAATACCCATTCCATTACTATTCTACAATTCATTACCCTCAACCAAGATAGCCATATTATTGACATTCCATTTCCCATAAGTGTCGATTGGGATCAACAAAATAACACTCTATTAAAATACATCCATGGTGACATAGTATTTGAAGAAGAACAAGGAGGCCAATACCACATTCATGTAGCAGAAGAACACTCTCCTAGTAAAACCTTTTTAGAGGTGCTAGGATATAATCAAAGTTACAACTCAACATCTTCTAGTGAAACTTTTTTGGAAGTGTTAGAAGAAAATCAAAGTCAAAATATAATATTCATTAGTGAAACCTTATCAAATTCACTATAGGACAATCAAGACAACTTCATTAGTGAAAATCTCATTGAAGCACCAATAACTAAGCACAAAATTTATTCACTACTTGATGAATAAAAAATCAAATATCAAATCAAAATAACTTCCTATCTAGAACTTAATTAGATGGTAGCTACTCTCAAGATCAAATAATAGAAGAATATAGTGGTCTTATTGAGAGAATATTCAGAGGTCTTCAGCCCCACCACAACTAAAATTATGTTAAATATAACACCAACAACATTATGTGTGACTGAGATTCCCGATCTTCATTTATTTCCCCACTATTATACATTTTATTATCATCAACCATTCCATTTCATAATCAAACCTACCATCCATTATTTATCCTTTGCTTACCATCCATGGCCACACTTTCTTGTGTAGAGGATATAAAAATACCTTGTCTCAATGCTTGAAGGAATCAAAATCAATGACCAACAAACATCACAAAAGCATTCTTGATAACCAAATTGACATCAAGTTATTGACAGAGTAACTATTTAGATAAGGCGTGGGCTAGCAATTAACATAATCAAGTATTCTATTTGTATCATTTGTTGATTAGGATGGGCATCTCCCCATCAATAGAAATAAAAAAATAAAAAACCATACCTAGGCTAAAACTAAACATATACCATATTTTTTCACATTACCATGCCATTACTATTGTTACATATCCTATTTTTAATTATTGCATACCCAGTCATTTACCCTACCACTTGGGGGAAACCCTTTCAACATCTTTATTTATCATTATACCATCCTATCATTCCATTGTTATCTAGAACAAAGCCTATTTTTAGTCATCTTACCCAATCTTGTTTTGATCTTGGTTCATTTAGTTCTTCTTGTAACTTTTGTGAGAGGATTCCAATCAAGTTTTAATAATAAATCCAATCCATCTTTACAATGATAGTCTATGAAAGTAGTGTGATAGTTGATCTGATAAGATATCTTTCATTTTATATCCTTTATCGAGTTTTTTTATGACCCTAATTATAACTGCCTATGGGCAAATCAGTGTCTCACCAATCTTGCTACTAATTATAACCACCTATGTGAAAACTAGTATCATTAACCTATACCTTTGTATCCTAGTTATAACCACCTATGGGTAAACTAGGGGCAAAACTTGTTTACCATGCATTATCGTAACACCTTGCCATCACTATTTTTATTTGATTGGCAATTTGCTAGATTTGAGAACTTGTTGGGACCTAGTTGGTTTTTCCTCACCTTTTGTGTGGTCATAATTACTATGACTTGAGGTCATTCTGGGACTAAGTAGGTCATGCTCAATTCATGTTGAGGTCACCTTAGTCCCCCTTTCCATATGCTCTTGCTATTTTATGAGTAAATTAAGCTAAATGCTCTCGCTATTTTGTGAGTAGGTATCTTATCATTCTCTAATGAGTTAAGATACCTCAAAAATCCAAAAACATTTGTCCAATCTAAAGCCTAGTTAATTATCCTCAATCTACCTTACTAGGGCATGGTCATTATTAGGATGTTTTCTTTTTATTTTATTTTTAGGCTTTCTATTTATTTATTTATTTGTTTTGAGTTTTTTGTTTGTTTATCTGCTTATTTTTATGTTTATTTATTTTTCTAAATTTTTGTTTGTTTGTCTACCTATTTGTTTGCTTTTAACATTATTGCCTTGATTCAATTTATATGTGTTCATTAGGTTATTTGATCCAAAACTTATAAGTTTTGGTTTATAAATATTTCAAGAACACAAAAATAACACAATAACAATGAATTCTCTGAGAAGAGATGTATTATTACTCAAGATCACAATACATCTATATGCTTATATTTGGGAAGAGATGTCTCATTTTCCATTTCAGATTACATATTCATTAATACCCATTTTCAAATTAGGGGGAGGATGTGTAAGGTCACCAATCTTGAGGTAGATTAAGTGGTTTGACTTCCAAGCTTTAAAACAATACAAAATTCAAGGAATTACTATTTTTAGACTACACTACTAAAATTGAAGTTTGGGGCACTTTCATTGGGTTTTATGGGTTCAAACTTCATCAAGAAGAGATAAATGCGATCTCACGGTGTTCTCCTCATTCTTATCTTTCCAATGGTTCAAATGGTGAGTCAATTGGAGCTATGGTGTAAAAGTTATATAGCTGTATTGTGAATCCTAAATTGCTGCCCAAATCATGATTCCTTGCCCATACTTATACTCAAATCCATCCATATTCATATGTTTAAATTTTCATCAAGGTTTCTATCATTGGTGCATTAATTTCTATTGAGTATTAGATTGTGGGATTAAGTTCTTATGCATAGTTTAGCCTAGTCCTCATGATATTATACCATGATGCCTATAGACATGTGTTACAACAAACCTCAACTTCAAAAAGTTTATTTAACAATGGTAGCATCAACATCTCTTCATCACTGACATCCTGATTCAATCCAAATCATATCCCAAATAAAGTAATTAACCATGAAATAATTTCAACCTTTATTAGTTTGGATGAGCATCTACCTACTAGTAGGTTGTTCCAATTCATCATTACCCTCTATGTTAAGTTATCATCATCTTCAACCAAGTTTGTCATGTTTTCCATAATTGGGGTCCAATGATTATAACCACCTTTAGGTAAATCATTGCACACCATCCCACCTATATTTCTCAATGATTATAACCACCTTTGGGTAAATCATTATGTTGTCACCACTTTACATTTTATGACCATATAGGGGCACATTGTTATCTTGTTTGTCTATCCTAACTGGGGTAGCTCCATCTTCTCAATGATTATCATTGCCACATCATTGTGTTATCATACCATGTTGCCACTATCAGGGTACAGTAATTATAATCACCTTTAGGAAAACCATTATACACCATCCCACTTGCATTCCCCATGATTTTGACTACTTTTTCAATATCATTGTGTTCTCCTCCCATCATTTTCCTTTTTTTTGTCCTCTCATCTCCATTCTTTCTTTCAAGGGACCACTTGCTAACCTTTGTTTGTACTAACCATTCCCTAGAGGGGGCATCATATAGTTAGTTTATAATCATTATAGTTGTAAGCATACAAGACCTTTTCATTCTTTTAAAATACATTACTATGTTTATAGCTTGTAATGCCTTCCCAAACAAGGGCAAATTGTAGACACTTAAATCTAGCCATCAATAACCTCTAACTAAGATTTTGACCAATTTCCACCTAAAATGCATAATTTGGCCTAAAAACACTAAATCAAATTAAAAGATTTGAACCTAACATATTTAAGTGCCAATTTTGGCTAGAGTATCATTAAATGGGGCAATGCAATTTATGGGCTAGTTAACTTTGATCAAATCATTTTAAGTCAAAATGCTAATTTCGCACCTAGGTATTTTGGATTACTATTTCCTATCAAATCTATTGGTAACATCCTAAATGGGATAATGGATCCAATGCATCTGACATTGACTTCCAATTCTAATCTAGTTAAAATTTAGACCAATAATAAGGCATTTTGATTAATTTGAGTAATTAGTGCACAAAGTGATTAACCATGCTTAAGAGCTAATAAAACTAAGTTAGAGCCTAATTAATAATTCCATGGAAATATGTTGAATACTTATTTATAGAAATTAGTATTAAATATCTACATCATTAGGTGACCTCATTTCTTAGGAAAGACATCCCTAGGCCCTAAATGCCACAAATATCAAGATTTATGCCTCCCATGCCTCATCAAATCCCTGCATGCCTCTTAATTTATCCTCTATCCCAAATATTAATAAGCCTATTTATAAATTTTAATTGGATAATTAGATTAATCCTTAGCCACACATCTCAATCTTGAGATGGATGGTTCAGGTTGATTCTACCCATTCAGAAAAATCTATAAATAGGAGGCCTTGCCACATGAATTTCAAGCCTTGATAATGTAAACTTATAATGCATGAATGATTTAAAAAGCTATTTAAATTAGTGTTACCATGCCAAATTGATTCCAATCCAATCCAAGCCAAAGCCAAAGGTGTTAAGAGGAGTTGGAGGATATTCAAGCTCCATTGCAACAGACTTCATGAGCACAAACCAAGTAAGCCACTACTACAAAAGCATTTGGAGCATCCAAGGAAGGTGAGGGATTCTTATTTTTCTTTACCTTTTAGTTGTGTTTGTCATTTGTTTTTTTATTAAGCTTACCCTAGTAACTAGGCATGAAGGTGTTAGTTTAGTGTGTTTTTAATTTGATTTTATTCACTAACACAATACTAATCTTCCTTAGTCTAATTCCTAGTTCACAAGACTATATTGTTATAATGGTCATTTTACAAAAGGTTAACCCTATTTTACTCCATAAATATTTCCCAAACAAAGTCACTGAGTAATATATTACATATTAGCTATAAAATGGGAAAGATGAGGACCTGAATAAAAGAAAAAAGAGCACCTTCCATTGCTCCCATCTCATAATTGGGAGGATGTGCTACACATACCACAAATACTTTGGAGAGGTTGGTGTTGCCATGAAAGTTTATGCCCTAGTTACCTTTCCCTATAAGTATTGGGACCCCCATGAGAGAGTGTCATAATGAGTTCATAATGTAGGTATTCCCTACAAGTTTGAGCCTTTTGATCATGACTTCTTGTTTATAAATGTAAAAGATGATGCATAGGTCAAGGAACGGGCTAGGATTGCTAGTGTGAGTGAGGTCTTGTTGAAGGTAATCCAAGGATATCTATCCCTCATACTTGGACAAGCAAAATTTAGGATATTACCACTATGGGGATGGACATCTCTAGATTTATAAGATACTAGACCCTTCCAATAGCCATAAGATTAGAGCCATGACCCCTAAAATACACCCATTATGATGACAATTTTAGAGCAAGAGTAAGGTAGAGGGGAGATATCAGCTCCTGAGTGTAAGTGTAATAAGAGACTCCTCACGTTTAAATGTCCACAATTGAACTAAGGAAGGTAAAAAATAAAAATAAAAAGAAACAATTAAGGTGAAGGACATCACTATTGGGGGAGAAGAGTAGATAATTTTTCTAAAATACTTTGATGAAGACATTGTACCTACTATGGTAGCTTTAACAATCACAATATCCAGCATGAAACTCCCTCTTCTTACCCAACAAGTGATTTATCCTTAGGTTGAAAAGATAATAATTTATTATAAGAGAAAAACCAAGACAAGAAGACCTTAGTCCTAATCCACATAGGGGCCAAGTGATAAATCATAACCTTTAATTGAAGGTGAGTTGAACCATGAGGTGGATGAGGAAGAACTAAAAAAAGATAAGGTCTTAATATTTCAAGGACTGAATGGAAAGGTACCCCTTAGAGGTGACCAATTAGGTAATAATAATCTCTCTACTTACCTTGGCAATTCTTCTATTATTTCATTACCAGTTATCTCTTCTTTTCCTCTTATGTCATCACCTCCATTTGGGTATGTTTTAACAATTATTGTTATAACAGATCCTTTAGTCTCCACTTTTGTTTCCACTACCACCAATCAACCCAACACCTAATTGAAAAAATCTTCTTCTCAATTGAGTTCACGAATTCCCTCATTAGGAGAAGTGGAGACCATAGTAGTGCTAGACACCAAAAAAATCCAAAGAAGAAACCAGTCTATACTGTCCATCCAATGCCACTTCTTGGGAATGTATATTGGTCTAAAATAACAATGCTTTTAATTCCAAAGCTAGACCTTGAGATTAAGTATATAAAATACACCTAAACAAAATTACAACCACTAAACCCATCAAGGTTAACCCTTCCAAATAAGGCCAAAGAATTAAGAGCATTAACTTTTAAGATGCCAAACCTGAAGATAACCGAGCTACCCACTATGAACTTGATATTTGATAAGTCAACTAGTTATGTGTAAAACATGAGGAAGAGGAAGATATAATATAACATTGGGTGGGTCCTAATATTTTAAGAAATATAATATATCTACTCTTTTAAAAAAATGCAAGATAGAAACAAGGGGTGACCCCGTTTCATTGAGGACTTTAAGTCCTATATGGAGACCCATTATAGAGCACTGATAGCCATTCATGAGGGCACAAAGAAATAAAGAAAAGAGTTGGAACATGAATTAAAAACCCTTAGGTAATTAAAAAAATTAATCCATGTTCCCTCTAAGATAGAATAAGATGTTTAAAATGCAACATTGAGGCTATACAAGATACTAGATACTATTCATTCTTTGAGGTCATAATTGGCTCCCCAGGTAACTACAATAACTACATTGTTTAAAGTTATCAAGGAAGATGAGAATAGACTACTTTTTTGATTTTATATACTAACAATAAGGCATTTATCTATTTGAATTTGATGTTCCCTCTAGGGGTAGCAAATGTGTTGAATCTAGCAATCATTAGGACCAAAGAAGCCTAAGAATGGGTAACTACTATTGATGCTTTAGTTATAAATATAATAAAGCAAGAGAAGCATGTAATCCAAATTTTGAATGAATTAGAGTTAACATGTGCATGAGATAGTACTGAGAAGTTTTTATTTAGGTCTATTTTTGACCAAATGTTACAGTAAGCTTTAGATAATTTCAAGTAGAGTTTACAAGGATTATCTTTAGAAGATATTGAGGCAAATTTGAGTTTGGAAAAGAAGAAGGCCATTAAATTAGAAGTATTTCAAGTAAGATTCCAAGCTACCAAAGCTAAGCATGCAATTTTTATGGCACAAGTAGATAGGGTGAATAGACAATATCTTCTAGACATGAGCATAGTATGGGTGTAACATGCTAGTGGATACAAACACTATCATGATTTAGACGTCAATAAATACTCTACTTTGGTACCATCTACTAGTTTAGTAGCCTAGACTCCACCTAATATGTTAGTTTCAACACCACCTACCATTTTAGTTCCTTCCATTTCAATAAGTTTATCTATAGCTATAACTTCTAGTTTAGCTTCAATTGTAACCTCTAGTACATCTTTGGATACAACTTTATTTACAAACATAACAATCAGTGCCATGCAATCATCAATCAAGCCTTAGTTAAAGGATAATTTTTCATATATTTATTCAAACTAATTATAGTTGGTTTATATTGGTGTTATAATTAATTAAATTATTTTTTATTGCATGCACATCTTGCATGGCTATTGTAATCTGAGTTATAACATATAGTTTTGTATTGAATTAGAAGTTAGGTTCTATTTATTTTGATGTAAATCATGGTTTTGTTACACTTGGAGGATAAGTATACCCCTTCCGCAAATATTTAAATATTTATAAAACCTTCTTTTAAAGGGTTGGATTTTTTTATCAATATATAGGAAGAAATCAAGTCTTTTATTGTTAATCAACTATGTCTATTCTCTCTTCTTCCTTTTCCATGTTATTGAAATTTTAGCTTCTTTGTCTATATCAACTCGATAATTTTAAAGTGTGTTAATGATTCAAATAAATATGGTTGTTTTAATTGATGAATTTTTATCTTAGATAACTATTGAATATTGGCAAATTTTATTGGTTTAAGTGATTAGTATAGATTGAGTTGATAATATGAGGTGTGTAGGAGTATTTCTTTTTGGTATAGTCTTCTAGGCATGTGTTTAGCTACTCTAGATAAATTCCTATTCTGATCTGTAACCTCTCAAATAAGGGTGTGCAATAATGAATCTAAGGAGAATAACCTTTAGTTAATATCATTAAGCCTTCTTGCACTTATTTCCCCAGATTACTAATTGTGCTTGTTCATAAGTGTGTAATACCTTCAAGTGGCAAACATTGGCCTTGGAGATACTTGTCTACCCAAGAAATAGCCTTATAAGTGACCTTTTAAATAACACATACCCTTATTTTTTGCCTTACTTTGCCCTCATTTTTGATTTTATTTGAGATCTACCCACCATAGAGTAATTATCCACCCATCCAACTCACTTAGTGTTGTTTTTTATTTTAGATTTCATACATCTAACCATAAGACTGGTTTAAAAACTTGTAAGCTCAACCTACTATACCACCAATTGATTTTTTTAATCATATATATATAACTCATTCCTTGGAGTGGAAATTCATTTCATAGAAATTCTAAAATGTTATAGGCAACCTCATTCATTATTATGTGGTGTGCATAAAACCCACATCATTAGAAATAAAATTTGACACTAGAAGGAGGGCACATTGTATGTTTTCTCAATAGTAGAGGTTAGTCACTAAATAGAGCTACACTAGAGACACCTAGGAGAGTAATAAGGTCTAGATCCTAAGCTAACCTTTTGGTTTTGCCTTTGTCAAATCATAGGATACCTATATTAGTACTAATCACCCTTAAGGTACATCAAGCCAGAACACTTTCCCCAGTGAAAAATGTCTCACTCATCAACCCTCCTATGGCTCAACCTTGGTTAGTTGGATATATTATTGTTATTTTTGGAGATCAACATAATTTAACAAGAAATCTAGAGAAATATTTTCCTACATTTCCCCCTCAAGTGGGAGAATGATAAAAGAACATATTAAAAATTTCAAGGCTGCTCTAAGATTAATGAATGTTATATATGGATGTTGTATGTAGACTTTTCCCATTCAGTCTAAAAGATTTTACTTATGATTGGTATCTAAATTTGTAGGAAAATTCCATCACCTCATGGAATGAATGCCAAAACACTTTTCTTGCATTATTTGGGCAATTTACTAATCCAATTTTGGTGTATCAACATTAAAATAGCATGAAGAGTTAGCCTAATGAATTAATTAGAGATTTTAATGTGAGGTTCCAGAAGATGTACACTTGGTTGAACATGACACACAAATTATAGGTAGATCTAGCAGTTGAGATGTATAAGAAAATTTTAAATCCCATCACCATAGTATTTTTGAGGAGGGATACCACTATTAATACTTTAGCCTTGGAATATGAAGAATCTATCAATATTGACAAGAAGCTCAATCTATAACTTAATCCTTAGAATTCATGGGGATAAATGTTCAATAAAAAATTCCTATATTTGAATCCATACCACATGTTAATCAAAATATCCTTGTATTTAACTAAAATCAATTGTACACTCTACCTCCCATGACACAACAATAAATAAATCATAGTTATGGGTTTCTAAATAATTACGAATAAAGGAACGGGCATCGATAAAACCAGTAAAATCAACATCTAGCTCAAACAAACACAACAATCACTTAGGATGATGACTCCACCAAAGCTGAATTGGATTCTATATAAATAATGGTCTAAAATTTGAGCACATACTTCTTGAATATGTAGAAAACAATGGGTAATACCACCAATTAGAATGATAATCAGAATTCTAGCTTTTCAAGATACAACAAGCCTTTTAACAAACCCACCAATACTATAGATCAATAACAACCCACTAAGCTGCCAAAAATTAATATCATGGAAATAACTTTGTATAATTAGTGTAGATTTCATAACACATCATATCATGGGTAATTAGACTGTGTAGATTTTTGTGCAACATTTGAAATCTTTCAAATGGAAATGATTAGATAGGATCAAATGATGAATCCTCTAGATCTCCCTCATGAATTTGGCCCCTCATGTTTAGCTATGGTCTTTGAAACTTATGAGTTTCCATTCCCAATGAAGATGACAATGTTATAGAGGATAATTCTATTAAAGTGCAAGTGTTTTAGTATTTTAATAAGAATAATTAAAATATGAGGAACATATAACCTCTCACCACTTCTACTCCTCCCAATAATATAATTATTGCCTTGAATCCTAAAGATGATAATAATCCTCCTCCCCTAAAGGGAATTATCAACTTCAATATAGAGAAGAACAAAGTAAGGGAGGATATAATATTGTTGAAGATATGAAAAAAATAAAGGCTAATATAACTCTTTGTTAATTAATACAAATCATAGAGCAAAAGGAACTCTTATGAAAGTCAATCATAGGCAAGTCTATTATTAAAATGTCTAAAATAGACAACATAAATGTTATATACAAAATCAAGCCTAAGGTCACTCCTTTATAACTAACCATTCAGGAAGTTGGAAAGAATATAAACAATTTCTTGGTGGTTTTTAGAGCTTCAACTATTGTGATGCCAACTTCTATTTACCAAAAGCTTGGTTTGACCCCAAGTCCATCCAAGAAGACAATTATTACAACTAGACAAAATAATAGTGTGTATGATAGGAGAAATTAAAAATGTAATAATCTAAGTTACATCAAAATCTCATGTATATATGACTACCAACATACTGGTAGTAGATATTCTTGAGGGGTATGGGATACTATTGAGTAGAGATTGATCAAAGACACTCAATGGATATCTTTCCATAGACTTCTCTCACATTTAGTTGCCATTGAGAGGCATTGCCAACCAGATTAGGATCAATCAAGAGCCAAGGATGAAACACCTTATTATAGAGTACAACACTACTAATGAATAATTAAGTTATAAGTCTTTTAATCTTGGAATTTATACATTTAATACAAAGCATGAAATTCAAGAAGTGTAGGGCCCTTCCCAATTATGGACCCTCCATTTTGATGGAGTAAGATCCAAGCAAGGATCAAGTGTTGGTATCAAGTTGGTCAATCCATAAGGAAATAAATACTAAGTAATGTATAGGATCTAATTTCCATGCATCAATAGCAAAGCAAATTATGAGGCCCCAATTTTGGGATTGTAGTTTACCCTCAAGAATAATGTCAAGGAACTACTGGTATATGGAGACTCAAAATGAGTGATTAACCAAGTCAATAATAAGTATCAAATCAAATTATCATATTTAAATAAGTACAAGCATATATCTTGGGATTTAATCAATTCATTTGAGGCTTTTTATATAGTGGCCATTTCGAGCGAACAAAACCAAGTTGTTGACAAACTAGGCACTTCAATAGAAAATTTGGCACCCTTAAACGAGTTAAAAGTACATAAGTTCTCCATCGAGTTGGTACCTTGTCCATTAGTGTTAGAAAATATTTAAAATTTTTAAGTGTTTGATGATGATTAATAGATCATCCAATTTCTAACCAATTCAAGAAAATTTGAGTCTCAAATAATTAATGATGAAGAAAGAAGCCACTCGTGCCATGATAAATTGGATGAAGAGGATGTCATCTAACTAAAGGAAAATCATCTCCCATTAGGTATGGTTACATTAGAAATAACCTTTGATATAGATCCTCAAGCACAATAATAAAATAATCTCAAGGTTAATGAGTCTGAGTTTATCTCAAAAAATGTGGGTGATGAAATAAACTTACACCTCATTAATATTATCTTAAGCTACACTCCAAATGAGAGATAAAGGGTCAAAGAATTGATAATTAGATATAAAGATGTAATTTAATGGGCATATGATTAATTGAGGATATTTAATCCTTGATTCATCACCCATATAATTCCACTCAATCTAGATCATAAACCATTTAGGTGGAGGTAATTATCGATTAATCCTATTTTAGAACCATTGATCTAGAAAGAAGTAGAGATGTTAAGTGACCAGATAGTCTTTGTTATCAATCATTTAACTTGGGTGGCTAATCAAGTTTTAGTTAGGAAAAAGAGTAGTGAAATTGGATTGTGTGTCAACTTCAAGAACCTTAATAAATATTTTTAAAAAGTCAACTATCCTATGCCCTCATTAGATGAGGTGATACAAAATGTGAATGGTTATGGAATGATGTATTTATTATATGTATTTTTAGGATATAATCAAGTTTTGGTGAAATTAGAGGATAGAATGAAACCTGTATTTACCACAAAATAGGTAATTTATGCATACAAGTGGATGCCATTTAGCCTGATCAATGTAGGAGCTACTTTTCAAAGAGACATGGATCATGCATTCCAAGGGATAACAAGTAAATGAATAATAAAATACATGGATAACCTTATTATTTTCTCAAAAATTATATTTGATCATAGAGAACATCTATATTCCATATTCAAATTATGTAATAAGTTTGGTATCTCATTAAACCCCTAAAAGATCATATTTAGTATTACTAAATGCAAGTTGCTAGGCCATATTATCACCAAATATGGTATCACCATTGACCTAGATAAAATTTAAATAATCTAAAAAATAATATTCCCAAATATTAAAAAGGAACACAATTCATTATTTGGGAAGATTAATTTTGTGAGAAAATTCATACCAGGATTTGTAAAAATTGTCAGACCTCTGAATGTAATGCTTAAGCAAGATGCCAAAGTAGAATGGACACCTGAATCTAAGAAGTATTTTCAAGACATAAAAAAGGCTATATCATAGTCCCTAATATTGTTAATCTTAGATTTCAATAATAACTTCTTATTATACTCATTTGATTCAAACATACCATTACTACTATACTTATGAAAAAGGAGGAAAGTGAACATCCTATTACTTTTATGAGGAAAAACTTAAAGGAAGCAAAGATAAAATATTCCCTAATCGATAAGCAAATATTTTCCCTCATAAAAGTAGTAAATATGTTTTGATACTATGTTGACCATTTTTTACCCTAGGCCAAAATGGGTTAACCCCCTATAGTTAAAATATTGTATAGGGGCTTTTTATAATGTCATGGGTATGTTTTAACTTATTTTATGTCATTTCATATGACATTCTAGTCTTGGTCATGGTCTAGCTCATTCTTTATGACATTTGATATCTTAGGGGTCATTTTAGGGTCATATATGTATGTGGCAGGTCTTCATAGTGATCAATGAAATTAGAGCATGGAACATGTTTGCTTATGCCTTAAGGAATTCATTCAAGATTTCAAAGATAAAGTAATATCTCAAGAAAAAGCTTTTTGAAGCCAAACCATCATCAAGATGTCACATGGAAAGGAAAATAGAACATCTTACTTATGAATTTAATAAATACACTTCAAAAAGTTGCACAAACCAAAATATTAAAGCACTATGGAGTCATTCATACCAAGATCATGCTTTGAAAGTTTCATGTCCACATGATCTTTCTAGCTCAAGTTATAAGCATTAAAAGTTAGACCTATAGAATCGGATGTTCATGAAAACATAAAAATAAAGTTTAGGTAATTAATTATTTAGGTCCAAAATTTGATGGTCGCACAAATGTCAATGATGGTTGTGTAGACATCAAATAACAAGTGTGTAAATGTCAAATTCAAGACATAGCAAGAAAACCATTAGATCTTAAAATTTTATGATTGCATGAACATTAAATACAGTTGCACAAATGTAATTTGATGGGTGTGTATATGTCAAATTTGAGTTCCTGAAGTAGATTCTAGATTTCAAATAGTGGGTCCCAACAAATCCAATGGTATACATTACATCATACATCTTGATCTGATGGTGTAACATAGGTCAAAATTTCAAGGAGATTAAGAGGCCACCATGTAGTATAAGCACTCAAACTGATAGGCTGATAATGGATCCTAAAATCAAACATAGGGATACCATGTGGTACTAGATTAGATAGAGTTGACAAGTCAAGGGAAATATTGATGACTCATGATCATTTGTACTAATCAGGATCAATGGTGTGAGATGGGTTAATGAGTCAATGATCTAGACTAGATATCAATGATTAATGAAATTAAAGGCTAAAAATTCAAGGGACTTCATGGAGATTGAACACATGACCAAGGTCAAACCAGGGCAAGATTTTTAAATGGAACATGTTATCATTATAACTTGATTAAATGCCATGAAGTGGACACAATGATGTATTCAGGTGATCAAGAACATATAGGGACACCATTGAAGATCAATATAGACTACGGTTCATAGATTTATTACATACAAGGTCCATCTTTTAAAGGTTGTAGAATTGTTTGGTGACTATGTTCACCATTCTTAAAATAAGGGTCTATGAATTTATAAATTCTTAGTTCTAGTAGAAACATAATGGATATTTGTGGACTTAATAGGAATCATGCATCAAGTAGAGTGTTATAATATAATGACTATAGGAAAACAACTAGTCTAAAATTGGTTTGCAGTCTGTTATGGACCTATGAGCATGGAGACAAGTTTGGGCATGATATAATTGGAATAAGAGATAACATTTCAAAGGATACCATGAAGGTATACACATAGACCTTAATGGTTCCATCTCTAGGACTAACTTCATGAAAGGTACCCTTCTCTCCACTTTTACATGCTACAATGAATTAGTGAAGAACAATTATCACTAGGACAAAGATGTAACAAATTGATCCAATTATTGTAATTTTATTTATTCTAGAATTTAGCTTGAAACCACTTGATCTCATCATTACCACTATATGGAGCATGGGTGAAGGAATAATGAACTAATGTAACTACTTGAGATGATCCAAATCAATTAAGAAGTTCTAAAGAAGAATACAAAAAGAGGCAATTATAACTATAGTTAAAATGAGGTTTAACTTTTTTGATTCCCCTTGGGACTTCTCTTCTCCCACTTATCTCTCTCAAATGTTATAAGTAGCTTCCATTTTGTCCTTTGTAATAGACAACACCATGTATGGTAAAGCCCTACTGGACTGATGTCATATTTTGCCTTTAAACATTATTGTAATTTTGTTTCTGAGTTCTTGAACAATTATCTAAGTCTTAAAGTGATGTATGATAATGAAAAGTGAAAATTATCTATCCTTCTTTCCCTTATCCTTTCATGTTTGAGCAAGATTTCCTAGTATAACAAGTCATATAGAGTGTATTCTAGTGTGTAAAGCTTTTCCAAGTGTATAATTATCCTTGGAGTGTGTAATTTTCCCTCTAGTTCATTTTCCATATGTTTTTGCTCCCATATCACCTCGATATTGAAATGCTCATGGTAGAACCCATTAAGACTCATAGACTAGTTTTAATGCCTATTTCATCATGGTAGAAATATGATGGTTACATGGAAGACATTTTGGCTCATCACCTATGTTAGAGTAGGTTCAATTTATGTATTCTCTAACTCTTTTCCCCATAAGTAATCAGTTGGTATAGATAAGAGAATTTAAAGATACATCCAGGGATTAACCCTTAAATATAGAGGCTCATTTCCAATATAGGTACACCCACATACCTATAAATGTTCCCATGTTGCCAAAATATATAAGGATCTTTAAAAAATTCTTCTAGGGTACAAGATTTGGTGACAACAGTTATGGCATGCTTAATGGGACCCATTGTCTTCAAGAAAACATATAAAGGTGAATGCTAGTCTTGAAAAACATTAGTTGAAATTGGTGTGCTACTCAAAATTTGGCAACTCCATGGTAAATATAGTTCAAGGCCATTTTTATTATTATTAATGTGCCCTCATAATTCATGGTTCTCACTAGGTCATCCTCTACTAGAACATCCAATCCTATTAACCCACCCATTCAGCGTAAATTTCCTCTTGCAATTTGGTATCCATAGCCTAATCTTCCCTTTGAAGAATGAGTAGGTTTTTTTAGGGAGGAAGAGGTTGAAGAGGCTGAAGAAGTTGAATATATTAAAGAAGACATGGATATATCTTATGCTTTACCTTCCTTCAATACTAATAATCTAATTCAACTTCATGCATATGATTTTATTCCTCCTAATACCATGAAAGGTGTACCCACATTCAGTGGTGAGAGTCATATCACACCTAGTGAGCACATTAGACATGTTTCTAAATTTTTTATTTTCCACAATATTTTTTGAGAGAACATTTCCACTAGAATATTTACCATGTCTAAAGGAAAGGATCTTGATTGTTATAAGACTCTAGAAGGTGGATGCATCATAATATGGGATGAGTTTAGAGTGTTATTGACTTCTAGATTTGTAAATGAAAGTGACCATGATTATCTCCTACATCATATCAATGTGTTAAGGAGGGGAACCAAAGAGAAATACATGAATTCAATGAAAATTTTTAGAAGACTTGACATATATTTCCTCCTCTCATAAGACCACCTACTAGCTTTATGTTCCCTACTTACTTGAAAGCCATTGGGATTGAAATTGCTTTCATGCTTTAATCTATGGGAGATTCCACTATTCTTGAAGTTTATGATCTTGCTATAAAATTTGAGAATAGCCTCATATAAGATATAATATTTCCTCCTAAGGTGTATATGCCTCCATTGTATCATACTTATTCTAGCACTCTGGAAGTGGCTCAAGTTCCTAATGCTAGTACCAAAACTAAGGTTGCTCCTAGGCAAGTAGAAGATGATGCTTATTAGAAAGTAAAGTTTCTAGCCTTAGAGGATTAAAATAGGAAATATAATATGTAAAAACATGCATATCATAATAATTACCCCTATCAATAATAATATGGAAGAGGAAGAGGCTAATGGAAGCCTAATCCTAATAGTCTTTCTAATGCATACAATCCTAACTCTACTACCAATGCAAGGGAGATGGTACCAATTCCTAGAAATTTGGTGTAGGGAGAAGATTAGTAAAAGACAAATTTAGGGATGCCAAATATAATGGAGAGAAAGATTAGGTGTCTTAAGAAGTAGTTACTCCCCTCCTATCAAATGAGGATAAGGTGATTATGCAAGTTATTTAGGGTTGGCAACCTCAGGAGAGATCTTCACCAATTTTCTAGTTGAAGACACTTTTGTGCTAAATCAAGGAGCCTCTATCACATATAATAAAATTTCAAAGAATAAGGATATTATAGGTGGTAACATAATGCCCACATGATCATCAAATCCTCCTACAAGGCAACAAGACATGGCTATAAGCATGATAGTTCAAAAAACTTCCACATCTCCATCAAGTCAAAATATGGTAAGTTCTGCTCGTATTACTCAAGTTCCAAGTAATTATCCACCTAAAAGATCCCAAGAGAAATTATCTATGGATTATTTAAACATTTTAGATTCTTTGAAGAACACTAAAACATCCATTTCTCTTTGGGATGTTCTTCATATGCCTAGTAAAAAAGAACTCCTACAAAAGTAGTTATCTATTATCCTTGCTAGAATCTCACCCTCCAATCAAATAATGGCCATTTTTATCTTGAAAATTCTCCTAGTAACATTATTTAACCATCTACTAGGGCTGATAACTCTCCACAATTTTACCTCACCCTCATTATAGGTGACAAGTTTATACACAAATACATAGTCGATAGTGGAGCGTCTGTCATGTCCAAAGTTGTAGTTGACAAGCTAGGCCTAAAATATGATCCAAATAGAAAAGGGATAATTAAATTAGATGGTACACCTACAAAGGTATTATGTATTCTAAAAATCTTGAATGTGTTCTTGCATGGTTATCCTAGTTTTCCTATCTTGCAAGACATAGTTGTGGTTGATCTCCCAGCCTACCTTGAAATCTGCCTATCAAGGGACTTCATAGCTAAGATAGGTGGATATATCTAAATTAATTGATATTTCTTGGAATTTATAACAAGTTACAGGGACAAGGTGATAATTAGGACACAACCACTTATAAGGTTTCATATTAAACCTTACATTGAGAAAATTTCTAATTTTAATTATGTTGTTCATGAAGAAAAAGATTCTAATCTAGATGATGGCACTTCATCCAAACTTGAGGGAATTGTAGATTTGTTTCTTGATGAATATGTCACTAACACTTATGATAATGATACTTATGCTCTCATGGAGGAAACTGATCTAGGAGTATATTATATACATGAAGGAGTACCGACACCTCTACTTGCCAAGGAGGAGGGTGAAGATGATGAGCTATGGAAGATATTTTTTGATGGTTCAAGAAGTAAATTTGGTGCAAGGGCTGGTGTTATTTTGGTCTCTCCATCCAAATAATAGTATTATTCTTCATATATATTTCATTTTATTTGTACTTGTAATGTGGTTGGGTATGAAGGTTTGATTCATGGCCTTCAATGGGAAAGGATAAAAAGAATCAAGAACTTGCAAGTATATGGAGATAATGAATTGTTTTCTCATTATGTGAGGAATGTGATTGCTACCAAGAACCCTTTAATTAAGTCATATAGGCATAAGGTATGGTATTTTTTTTAAGACTTCAATGCATTCAATATAAAATTAGTCCCAAGGGAGTAGAATAGTCATGATGATAGATTAGTTGTCATAGGAGCTCAATTTGATACTCCAAATATAATAAAGGAGGGAAATAAGTCTCATAATAATTTAATTATCAGACCTTATGTACTTGATAATGAATTTTCTTGGTAAGTGTTTGAAAATTATAAACACATTGCATGTTTCTTGTAAAATGAGATTGAGTTTTTTTAAGGAATCAAAGAAGGCTCCAAGAATAATTTGGTGATCAGATTATGAAACTAAGAACCAATAAGATACCTAAAGGTTTGGTGACCTTAGAAATTATATTCAATGAAAATTATCAAAATAAGAAGGAGAAAGTGAGTGTGTCTACAAAAGAGGAAAATTATGAAAGGGTCTTGATCTTCAAGGACAAACTCCTCAAATTAGGTAAGGTATGTTCTACATTAGAGAAGCAAGAATTCATTGAGTTGTGTAGAGAGTTTCATGATATATTTACTTGGGAATATAAGGACCTAAAAGGATTTGATTCTATCCTAGCACACCATACCATTTATTTGGAACCTAGAGTTAAATTGGTTAGATAAAAGCAAATACCCATCAACCCCAAGGTTGAAAAAATCATGAGGTTAGAACTTACCAAACTCCTTAAATCTAAGATAATATTTCCTATCAAGAATTCAACATGGTTAGCTAAAATTATGCCTATTAGAAAGAAGAATTTGGAGATAAGATTTTATGTTGACTTTAGAGATCTTAATAGAGTGTCACTCAAAGATCACTACATTACCCTCAATGGAATAGATTTTGAAAATGGTTTTAGGTTCTTAATGTTTTTCTCTTCTAAATGGATATTCAGGATATAATCAGATTTTAGTCAATGAGGATGATAAATTTAGGACAACCTTCACTACTAAAAGGGGAAATTTTACTTATAGGAATATGCCCTTTGGCTTGTCCAATGCCGGTGCCACATTTCAAAGAGCAATGGACATGACCTTCAAAGGTTTGATAAATGAGATGTTATTAGTTTATCTAGATGATATAATAATATTTTTTAAATTTGATAATGAACACATGAAACACTTGAGACAAGTTTTTTAAAGATTCAAGTAGTATGGAGTATCTCTTAATCGAAATAAGTGTAACTTTATTATTTATGAATGTAAGCTCTTGGGACATATTATTTCCAAGGATGGTTTGACTATTGCTCTTAAGAGGATAGAAGTTATTCTAGGCTTATCATTTCCCTTGCATAAAAAAGGTATTCAAAGTTTATTAGGCAAGATAAATTTTGTAAGGAGATTCATACCTAGGTTTGCATCTTTGTTAAAACCTATCACAATTATGCTTAGGAAGAACCAAGTCTTTTCCTAGACCAAAGAGGGTAAGAGTAATTTTAAAGAAATAAAGAAAGAAATTATAGAATCACCTCATTTTGTAAACCATGATTTTAGTAAATACTTCATGTTGTATTCATTTAATAACCTTGATACTATCTCAACTATATTGATGCAAAAGAATGATGAGGGTGTGGAGAGACCAAATGCATTCTTTAGTCAAGGTTTAGAAGATTATGATTCAAAGTACACCTTTATGGAGAAATAGGTCCTTATTTTTATAAGAGGAATAAATAAGTTTAGACATATGGTTTCAAATAATAATATTCATGTTATGGTCTCTCATCATAGTACCAAGGAGTTTTTTTTGAGCAAAGACCTTAGTGAAAAGAGAGGAGGGTAGATCATTAAAGTAATGGAATATGATGTTGATATCAAGGTGATAAAATTGGTAAGGGGTAAAGGCATTTGTGAACATATATCTTTAAATATTCATGAGTCAAAAGAAGAGGCTCTAGTTAATCATGATTGTTCCCAATTAGCTGGTTCATTGCCTCATCAGAGTTGGACATAAGATGTGATCAGATTTCTTTGAAATGATGAGTATCCTAATAATATGAGTAGATCACAAAGGATATATTTTAGATTTTAATCTATTCCCTTTTATCTTATGGATGGTGTGATTTTTAGGATGGAAATTAATGGTGTACTATTGAGATGCATTGATAGTGATCAGTTTGGAGTGTTTCTTGAGAAGTTTCATAATGGGATAGAAAGAGTTCAATTATCTCCAATAACCATAGCTACTAAGATATGAAGGGTAGGCTATTATTTACCCAACCTTTTCAAAGAATACCATGCTTTGGTGAAAATGTGTTTACAATGTGCCTTCTTTGTAGGAAAATAGAAGCTTACAACTCTTCCATTGAAGCCTATCCAAGTTGATCAAACTTTCATGCTATGGGGTATTGATTTCATTGGCATGATAAACCCCCCATCAAGTGTTCATCATAAATGGATACTCATAACAAGTGACTATTTTAAAAGATAGGTTGAGGCTATAGAATTTAAGGAATCTAATGAGAATGCTATCTTGGAGTTATACGAGAGCATCATAATAAGGTTTATCACTCCTACTATTATTTTAGATAATGATCTTATTTTTATGGGTGTTAAAATAGCTAATTGGGCAAATAATAATGGCATATTCTTGAGTAATTCATCCAATTATTAACCTCAAGGTAATGGATTAGTTGAATCTAATAACAAGAATCATCAATATAACCTTGAAGCATAACCAAAGAGCTTGTCACACTAAATTGAAGATAGCCATATGGGTAGATAGGATAACTCCCAAGAGGTCAATAGGGAATTCTCCTTATATGCTTGTCTATGAAAGGGAAGCTAGGTTATCTATATCTCAAGAGCTTCCTGACTTAGAGTTAGTGTTGGCTATTTTTGGCCCACATACCAAGCTTATGCCCAGATAGACTAGGTTGCTAATGGATGAGTACATAAACAAAGTGTTGTATGGAATGAGTGGTTCAAGGATCTTAGTTTTCTCACAAATATTTTGAAACATTTTAATTTTACTTAAAGTGTAATTTGACAATTTCTAAAGGATAGGTCTAAAGTGTTTCAAAGACTCTATATGATGTCAAGAGTTCTTGGAATGAGTATGGATGTGCATAGAATTCATCTGGTCCTTCATTGCATTCATTTAGACATTTTGGGTCTAGTGAGAGAAATTTTGAGTAAGTATTTTGCTGACATCACCATTACCATGTATGGATGAGTCAGGAAGAATGGGTCATATGGGTCTATTTATTCTAGTCCCAAGAACATATATGACAATTTTTAGGTCATCCTTTAAAGTGAATCAAAAGATATGGAGAACCAAAGTTAGCCTCACAGTCAAAATTCTCTAAGTTTTCATACTTAGCCAATTTGTAAGGATCTCAATAGAGCTAAGTGAGCATATTGACAAGGCCATATATTACATGTGTGGTAGTTTAGGATGAAATGATCATATGGGTTTGTTCATCTTAGTCCCTATTTACTACATGCTAAGTTTTAGATCATCTACCAAAAAGTGATAAAAGCTATGCATGTTCAAAGTTGGCTCCTTAGTTAGATTTCATTAAGTTCCCATACTTAGCCAAATAAACTAGATCATCATCAGGATGTCATGTGAGAATAAATTGACCAATCAACTTGAGAATTTTTTAGACACACTTAGAAATCTATCAGGAGCAATGGATCAAATGGGTTCATCCCTTTTAGTCTCAAGAATATCTCTTGAAATTTTGGTGCCTCCATGACTTTTGTGCTTCAAGTTATAGGCCTTCAAAGTTGGACTTGCAACATAAGATGTTCATGCTAACATCAAAATAATGACACTTAAAAAATATATCTATGTTTAAATTTTATGTTCTATAGGATGTCAAATACATTCTATGAGATGTCAAATATGATCTGTAGGATGTCAATCTTAAGCTTTATAAACTAATCATTGGGGTTCAAATAGTGGGTCCCATTTGATTTAATGGTCTATGTTACATCATAAATTCATATCTAATAGAGATCATAGGTCAAAGGGGTCAGTTAATATCAAGAGTAGATGCATGCCTAATAAGTTTCAATAATATGTTCAATTGGTAGAGGATCAATGACTCACGGGCATTAGTATAGATCAAAATTGGTGGAGCAAGATGAGTCAATATATTAACAAGCCAAGTCAAATTTGGATGCCCAATTAGAAGAAAAATGAGCCTAGAGTTTTTGATGAAGGGTAATAAAGTTTTTTAGGGTCATACTAATGCCATTGAAGCTCATTCAAATACCATAGAGTGGTCAATATGATGCAGTCAGACATAAGGAACATAAAGAGATCACCATTAAGGCTAAGTATGAACCCTTGGTTCATATTTTTATAGCTTATAGGGTTCATATATGATTGTGTTTACCATTATCAAAGGATGACCTATATATACAATGAACTTTTGGTTCATGCATAGATAAATTGGGTCTATTTAGACCTATTTAGATCAAGGAAAAGGCTATGCAATTTATAGGTCTACATTGATATAGACAACTATAGGAAAAACAATAATCTTAGATTGGTTTTCCACCTATAAATGGACCTATGATCCAAATGTGAAGATAAAGTAGAGATTTGATTAATGCAAAGGGTCTTTATCCTTTATCATGGCCATAGTCTCAACAAGTAGTCACCTAAAAAACACAAAACCATGATTTGGTCAGATCCAAATCCATGAACATGAGGTTTTTTCATAAATTGAGAGATGTCATGATGGATAAAATAAAATTTCTAATGTTGGGAACTACATATAGGAGCATTCAATGCATCCTTAAAAGCTTTGGTGGTTTTGTCACTCAACTAGTCATGGGCAATGTTTTAATTGATCAAATAGGTGGCAAGATTTCATTGGATAAGGAGCAAAAGGTGGTGTCTTAGGTTCAATTAATAACCTCAAACAAAGTGCTATTTTTTTGATGTCATGCTTCCATATCCTTTCTTTCCCTCTCTTTTCTCCTATATATCTTGGTCTCATTCCCATTGAAGGGGTTCTCAACTCTTATAATTTAGCATTCTTTTATAAGACAAGGATAATAATTGAGACTCTTTCAAAAGTGTGCTTGTTTGATATGGTTAAACCCTATCAAAATATTATAAGAACTACCTTTTAAAGTAATAAGATCAACTCTTTTCCTATCTATTATCTTTAATCAATGCTTAGTATGCTTGTGTATGGTTAATTTATGAAGGATATTATTCCTAATTTATTGTCATTTTACTTGCCTCCTTAAATGTGTTTTCAAACTATCTTACATGCCTAGATTAGTGTTCTACTTGGGACCTCTTCTATGAAATATTTATGAAACTAGTGTAATTGTGAGATTGAGTAAGACATAGTTGTATTTTACTAATATAGTGTGTGTTTAAGTTTATGTGAGTATCCATTTAACTTTGGTGTATCACCATTTTATCTTTTTTAGGATCCCTTATCCTCTTCCTACCCCTTTTCCCTATGAAGCATTAGTTTAGTAGTAGTTTTAGGTGAGCATCAAGAGGAAACTAGCCTTCTCTAGAGGTTTAACCCCATCATAGGATACCCATAGCTTAGGGTTGTTCCCATTGTATATCTAAATTGGAAAGGGCCTGAAAAACCCTCTCCAAGGGTGAAAATTGAGCCTATAATAGTTATCACATCAACTAGAGTTGATTGAGACCACTCCAATGGAAGTGAGATTGACATAATTAATGGAGTTACAAAAGACTAGAGATAAAGCTAATCAAACTATGGAGCATCACCAAGTATTAATGAAGAGGTCTTTTGATAAGAAGGTAACTCTAAGATAATTTCAAGAAGGTGACATAGTCTTGAAATGGGATGTAAAATAGAGAAAACCTAGGGAGACATACTAAATTTGATGCTCTATAGAGTGGACTATCTGTCATCACCAAGTGTAAGCAAATCAACTCTTTTGGTTGGCAAGGATGAGTGGAGAAGAGTTGCTTATCCCTGTGAATGGGATACATTTAAAACCCTAATATTGAGAAATGGAGGTTAGTTTTGTAAATATTAGATTAGATGTGTGTTTCCTTTCTTATTATGTTGTGTTCAATAAGTGCTTTTGAAGTGCATGTGTGTTTCCTGCTTGGTGCTTTTTTTCTTATTGTTTTTTCTTGTTTTGTGTGTTGTCAGGGAAGTATATATGTTAATTCTATATACTTGTGAATCTATATCCCAATGGATAGGATTAGGCAACTGGTCATGGCATAACAAGTATGCCACCCTTGGGAAATCACCAAAGATGTTAACCATTTTTTACCTTAGGCCAAAATGGGTCAACCCCCTACGGTTAGAATATTGTATAGGGGATTTTTATAATGTCATGGGGTATGTTGTATCTTATTTGATGTCATTTCATATGCCATTCAAATATTTTTTATGGTTAGATTCAATCCTTATGCCATTTGATATCTTAGGGGTCATTTTAGGGTCATATATACAAGTGGTAGGTCTTCATGGTGATTAATGCAATTACATCACGGAACATGTTTGATTATGCCTCAAAAAATTCATTTGATATTTCAAAGATCAAGAAGTATCTCAATAATAATCTTTGTGAAGCTAGACCACCATCAAGATGTCACATGAAAACCAAAATGGAATAACTTGCTTATGTATTTAATAAATGTACTTCAAAAATTTGCACGAGTCAAAAGATTGTAGCATCAAGGAGTCCATCATGCCAAGATCATGCTCTAAAATTTTCATGTCCACATTAGCTTTATCTCAAGTTATGAGTATTCAAAGTTGAACATACAAAATGAGATGTTTTCACAAACATAAAAATAAAGCTTGGGCAATTAATTATTGATGTCCAAAATTTGAAAGTCACATGGATGTCAATGAAAATAACAAAGACATCAAATGATGGGCACTTGGATGTCAAATTTAAGACATAGAAAGAAAACCATTGGATCCTAAATTTTATGGTCACATGGATGTCAAATATGATTGTCTAAACATCATTTGATAGGCATGCATATGTCAAATTTGAGCTCATGAAGTAGTTGTTGGATTTTAAAAATAGTGGGTCCCAATAGATTTGATAGTCCACATCACATCATACATCTTGATCTGATGGTGTGATATGGATAAAAAGGTCAAGGAGCTCGAGTGGCCACCACATGGCATAAGTGTTGAAATTGATAGGCTAATAGTAGATCCTAAAATCAAATATGTGGCTGCCATATGGCACCAGATTGGATAGAGTTAACAAGTCAAGGGCAAGATCAATGACTTAAAATCATTTATATTGAGCAAGATCAATGGTGTAATATGGGTCAATAAGTCAATAATCTAGAATAGATATTGACAACCAATGAAATTAAAGGTAAAAAAGCTAAAGGACTTTATGGAGTTCAAACACATGACCGAGGTCAAATTAGGGAAATCTTATCAAAGGGCACATGCCACCATTAGAGCTCAATCAAAAACCATGAATTAGACATAATGATGTAGTCAGGTTATCAAGAACATATAGGGATGCCATTGAAGATCAATATAGACCTCTAGTTTATATATTTATTACATATAGGGTCCATCTTTTAAAGGTTACAACATTGTCTAGTGACTATGTTCGGCATTCTTAAAACAAGAGTCTATGCATCTATAAATTCTTAGTTTTAATAGTGATATAATGGATCTATGTGGACTTAATAGGAACCATTCATCGAGTAGAGTGTCATAATATAATGACTATATAAAACTAATAGTTTGAAATTGGTTTTTCATCTATAGTGGACCTATGAGCATGGGGACAAGTTTAAACATGATCTAGTTGGAATAAGAGCTAACATTTCAAAAGATTCCATGAGGGCATACATGTAGACCTAAACCATTCCATCTCTAGGACCAACTACATGAAAGGGACCCTTATCTCCACTTTTTCATGCCATGACAAACCAGTAAAGCATAATTAGCACTAGGATAAAACTCTATTAGATCGATCTGATTATTGTAACTACATTGATTATAAAACTTAGCTCGAAACCACTTGATCCCATCATTAAAATTATATGGAACATGGATAAATGAATAATTAACTAATAAAACTACTTGAGATGACCCAAATCAATCAGGAAGTTCTAAAGAAGCATTCGAGTTGAGGCAGTTGTAACTACGGTTCAAATGAGGTTGAACTCATTTGATTCCCCTTGGGACTTATATTCTCCCACTTTTCTCTCTCAAATGATATAAGTAGATACCATTTTGGCCTTTTTAAGAGACCACACCATGTATGGTGAATCCCTACTATATTTATGTCATATTTTACATTTGAACATTATTGTAAGTCTATTTTTGAGTTTTTGAACAATTGTCTAAGTCTACAAGTAATGAATGGTGATGAGAAGTGATAATTATCTATCCTTCTTTCCCTTATCCTTTCATGTTTGAGAAAGAGTTCCTAGTATAATAGGTCATATAGAGTGTATTCTAGTGTATAAATCTTGTTCAAGTGTATAATTATCCTTAGAGTGTGTAATCTTCCCTCTAGTTCATTTTCCTTGTGTTGCAGCTCCCATCTCACCTCTATATTGAAATGCTCATGTTATAACCCATTAAGACTTAGAGACTAGTTTATTGCCTTATTTCATCATGGTATAAATATGATGGTCATGTGGAATAAATTTTAGTGCATCACCTCCTTTAGAGTAGGTTCAATTTATGCATTCGCTAACTCTTTTCCCTATAAGTAATTAGTTGGTATAAATAAGATCATTTCAAGATACATCCATGGAGCTATCCATTCAATATAGAGGCTTATTTATAATATAAGTACATCCACATACCTAAAAATTTTCCCATGTTTCCCAAATATAGAAAGATCTTGAAAAACTTCTTTTAGGGTGCAAGATTTGGTGATAATAACTACATTCTCAAGAACAATACCATTATTATTATC
The DNA here is from genome assembly GCA_037957365.1 of Torreya grandis. Taxonomy (NCBI): domain Eukaryota; kingdom Viridiplantae; phylum Streptophyta; class Pinopsida; order Cupressales; family Taxaceae; genus Torreya; species Torreya grandis. The sequence goes on along the minus strand of JARHVA010002394.1, from coordinate 490,958 downwards.
TTAGACCCTATTGTCAAACTTACATTAGGTAAAAATAAGTTATGAGAGTATAGGGGAAAATAGTTGGTGAAATTACAAGCGTTTGACATTAAAATTAAACATACCAAGATCATTATAGGATAAGGTATTATTTAGTTGATGGATGAACTAGACCCATACATCATCATTAAAGAAGTCTAATTAGATCATCCTCCAATCACTACCTACAAGGTAATGGATTTGATGAATCAACTAATAAGAACCTCATTAATGCTATCAAAAAATATATTGTGGATAATCCCAAAGAGTGGCATCTCTTACTAAAATACAAACTCTAGGTAGATCAAACTCAGTTCAAGCAGGCCCTTAAAGCTTTGCCATATCTACTAGTCTATGGGAGATAATTAGTGTTCCTAATCATGATAAATTTTAAAAATATAACTTCATGTAGGAATACATGGAATATAATCAAAAGATAGAGTCCAAATTACTAGGCATCATATAAATGGAGGATTCTAAGATTGAATACCTATAAACCTTCAATAGACATTAAGATATTGTCAAGAGGTGGTTCGATAAGAAAGCAAAGGACAAAGCCTTCAAGATTTCTGACCTAGTGCTTCTACGAGATAAATCCCATGAAAAGAAAGGAATTTATGATAATTTCACCCCAATATGGATAGGACATTATCATATCTCCAGATCTTGGATAACAATGTTTTCCATTTAAAGGACCTCTAAGGTAATAAATTAACATATCTAATTAATGGATAGTTTTTGAAGCATTACTTTATGGATGTTCCATATAAAGATGTCTCTGAGTAACAATAGATGTTCTAGTAGAGGTAGTGGTAGGTTAGAGTTTGTTTTATTTAGTTTCCTACTTTCAGTCATTTGATTTCATTAGAATAATTTGTGATTTTTAGATTAGTCATTTTTGCTTTCTACATTTTGTTTTAATTAGTATATTTATTTGTTTTAGGTAGTTTCCTACTTTTTATAATATTTCTCCTTTTGATTTCATGGAAGTATAATTGATCACTCATGGTATAATAAAAAACAACATGTGTGTTTTGAATCCAACTTGAATCCATGGGTGTTACATCTTGTACATCAGAATTCCTAATCTAGGTAAGAAATGAGAGAGTTAATCATGATGATGTTATGAAGTGATTGATTTCACCAGGTATATAAAATATACTCCCACATCTCCATGCAAGTTTATAAATCTTTTATTATCTCTTTCAATCAAATACGCATTAAATTCTAATACTTATTTGAGGTAATAACCATTAATGTGATTAAAGTTGATAGGGACATTTTGACGAACCCAATTATACCAAGACTAGCTGAAATGGGTCACCTTCATCTTTCTTCCACTCAAAAACAAAAAAAAGGAAAATAGATATAATCAAAAAATTTAAAAGAAAATAAAAAGGGATTAAAATCTTACATGATGAAATGAGATCAATGTATCATGCATCATAGAATTATATGATAGAAGGGAGGAATGGTGATCAAAGGTATATCTATTTGAGATATAGATACCTAGCTAGTAGTAGAGTAATGCTTGAGCTCCATAAATTTATACAAACTTAATGCTCAATTAGAATGAAGCCTACAACTCATCCCATGTCTTAGATATTATACTTTGACAAGGAGTAAAATATATCACTTTGACACACATTGGTCCAAGGTATGAGTAAAGTAAGTATGTTATATGGAGTTATCAATATTTTTTTCATATTTTTTATCTAATAATTTATTTTATAACATGGTTCATGATTGATATTAGGATGATGAAACCATGGATTTTGGGTTCTTGAAAACTCAAGAGTACTCACCCTTGTGAGTCACCATTTATTATAATCAACACACCCCACCATGGATTTTTTGATGGATAAGTGGGGACCCATTTAGTTTTTATAAGACTTTTTCATTATATGGGTGTACATGCATGTTAGCCTATTTCATTATTTATGGAAATTTGAAAATTTTTAGCATTAAAGTACCTTTACTACATCTATTTTCTTCTTAAAACCCATTTTTGTTAGAATGACTTTTTGGAACTAACCTATTAATGAAAATGGTGGAAGATTATTGTGTATAAAAAGTATTCATATTTATTTATTTGGATTTATTATTTAGATTCACTTATTCATATTTGAATATTCAACATTTGGGAACATTTTGGTCTTCAAGAATTTTTCAATCGGTAACATTTTGTTGGGAGATTTTATTTAGGAAAATTTTTGTCAAAACTTTCTATCAAGAGCACTTCTTTGGGAAATTTATTATGGGAAAATTTTATTCTTTAGAAATTTTTTGGTCAAAACTTTATATTGAGAGCTTTTCTTTGGGAACTTTATTGCAGGAACATTTTGGTCTTTGGGGACTTTCTCTTTGATAGCTTTCATTCAAATAATTTTGGTCAGGAACTTTATCTTTGGAAAATTTCTCTGATGAATCGTCCTAAACAATAGTCTACCCAAATAACATTTAGGTCTTCATAAGATTTTGATCAAGAAATTTATCTTTGAAAACTTTCTCTGATAAATCCTCCTGAATCATATTCTCCTTGAAGAAAATTTAGGTCTTCAGAGACTTTTGGTTGGGACTCTTGGCTCACCAAATTAAATTATTCAACCTAAATGCAAATAATGAACCTTGACTAAACCACATATTGACAAGTGTCAAAAATAATAACACTATGGAACCCCCAAAATAACAAACATCTTATGTGGCATGCCCAATAGGCCTAGGTGGTCAAGTTAGAATTAAACAAAGGTGATGAACTTGTAGATTTTGATTATTAATGGTGCATAAAATGAATGTGAATGATAACAGACTATAAAATCAAGCTACTAATTGAATACACATCCATTGATTTTCTTAAATATTGATCTTATATTGCCTTATACGAACTTAAATCCCTAGATGCATTCAAACAAGCTAAAATTTGTGTAAAAAGAGTGTTGAACCACCATTTCTTGATGCTCAAATTATACTAACATTGAGAATTAAAAAATGACATATTCATCTATAGAATATAAGGGAGCCCAAGTGTTATCCAAATTATCCATTAAGGCTTCAATAGAATACATGGATATAATTTTTGATGCAACGATGCATAATAGTCTCTACACAAATTATTCAGCTTTATGGGAGGTCGTAGAGAGTGTTGACCTGTTTACCTATGAAGAAAGTGTATCTACTGAGGAATGACAAGTTTTAGTTGACCTATTTACCTTAAAACACTAAACACTCCATTATGTATCTGATAAAACTAAATTCATACCATGCATTGACTTATTGTAGGACTTGTTATTCGAAGGGTGGATTACATATGATAGTTTCCTATACTATTTCAATAATAAAACCATCATCACATATATATCAGGCAAATAATTTTAAATGTATTTATGTTTACCCATTCAAAAATCTAACTTTTATTTGCATAACATAACTATTTGGATGAAGAATAATAATGTATAACAAATAGTGAAGAAATGACTTCTCCCAAGAGAGACCTTCTCACTCAAAGAAACCACCAAGAATCCTATGTTAATCACTAGGTTTTGGATGGGAATACCCATTGGTATGGCATTGATAAATAATTTGTTTATCCACTTGAGCATCTGTTTCCTTTTTTTGAGTGGGTACCATTTCTTGATATATTAATCACTTTATAATGCATTTTTGCACTGGGGGAGATTATCAGTGTAAACCTGCAAGAATTTATGTTACACAAGAAAAGGAGGCCCCAAGGTGGAAATTTTTATATGATGTCATATATTTTGGATGTGGTCATGGGGACCATTTATAATGGGTCTCTATGGGATCCAAAATTTGAATACATCAAAAATAACATCTATGATATCTACTCATTTGTTCACATCTATACATATGCAAGGAACATCTCAAGAATTATAGAGGATTTTTATCATTAAGTTTGGATAGAAATTCATGGTTAACCTCTTTAAAAAATATATAATAACATTACCAATACACTCATGACTTTGGGTGATTATTTATTGTACCCAAACTACACTATTATAATGGTCATTAAACACAAGGTTGACCCCCTTCATCTCCCTAAATACGTCCCATAAAAGGTGGTCAAGTAGAATATTACATATCAGTTATGGAATGGGATAGATGAGGACTTGACTAAGATAAAAAAGAGAACCTTCCATGGCTCTCATCTCATAATTGGGAGTATGTGCTATACATACCATAGATACTTTAGAGATTTTGGTGGTGCCAAGAAATCATATGCCCTAGTTATTTTTCCCTATAGGGATTAGGACCCCTATGGTAGAGTGTAGTAATAAGTTCACAATTTGGGTATTCATTATAAGAATGATCTTTTTGATCATGACTTCTTGTTTCTCAATGAAAAATATGATGCAAAGGTCAAGACAAAGGATAGTAATGTTGGTGTGAGTGAAGACTTGTTGAAGGTTATCTAATTAGACCCCTCCCTCATACTTGGACAAGAAAAATTTAGGACCCCACCATCAGGGGAATAGACATATTAAAATTTATATAAAAACAAACCCTTCTATTATCCATGAAATTAGAGCCACAAACCTCAAAATCCACCCACTATGATGATAGCTATAGATCAAGAGTAAGGTGGAGGGAAGACATCAATTGTTTATATATAAGTACAAGAAAAGATTCCTCAAGTTAAAATGTATACTACTGACTGAGGAAGGTAAAATAAGAACAAGTAGAGGAATTAATTTAGGTGAATTAAAACACTATTGGGAGAGAAGAGGAGATAATTTGTCTAGAGTCCACTAATGAAGAAAACATTGCACCTACTATAGCGGCTCCAACAACCATAACATCTAGATTGACACTCCCTCTTCCTATCTAATAAGTGAATACTCCTTAGGCTAAAATTATAAAATTTTCTTATAACATAAAAACCAAGATGAAAATACCTTAGGCCCAATCCGTAGAGGGGCTAAGTGAGAAAGCACAACCTTTAACTGAAGGTGAGCTAAGCCACGAGGTGGATGATGAATAACTATAGAAAGATAAGGTATTAAGTTTACAAGGAATTAAAATAAAGGCACCCATTATGGGTGACCAATTAATTAAGAATTATCTCACTACTCCCCTTTTCCACTCTTCTATTATTTCATTACCAATTATCTCTTCTTTTATTTTACCCATTATCTCTTCATTTCCTCCTATGTCAGACTCCATATGGACCTATTTTCATAATTATTTCTATAATTTATCCTTTAGTCTCTACTTCTATTTCCACTACCACAAGTCAACCTAGCACTTAATTGACAACATCTTCTACTCAATTGAGTTCACCAATGCCCTCATCAGTAACAGTGCATACCATAACAATGGTGGCTACGAAAAGATCTCCAAAGAAGAAACCAATCCATATTGTCCATATAATGCCACATCTATGGAATGTATAATGGTTTGAAATAATATGGGCTTTAATGGATAATCAATCCCCTAATATCGAGCCTATAAAATATTCCTAAATAGAAACACAACCACTAGATCCATTAAATTTGACCCTTCTAGATTGGACCAAGGAATTAGGAGCATCAACTTCTAAAAGGCTAGACCTAAATATAAATGAGCTACCCACTATGATCTTGATATTTGATAAGTTAATTAGTTATATGAAAAGGGCAAGGAAGAATATGATAGAAGATAACATTGGGAGGGGCTTAATTTTGGAATAAAGAGAAGAGATCTCCTCTCTTTAAAAAAGGAAAGATAGAAAGAAGGGTTAGTCACCTTTACTTGAGGAATTCAAGTCCTATATGGAGACCCACTTTGGATCACTAATAGCAATTAATGAGGGCATAGAGAAAACAAGAAAAGAGATGGAATAGGAATTAGAAACCCTTAAGGAATAATAACAAGTAATCCATGTTCCCTCTAAGATAGAACATGTTGGACCCCTAACCCATTAGTAGAATATTCATGCCAACTTGACATCCACCTAGGAAAAAAAAGATAATTTTGGAAAGTGGTTAGCCTAAGGGTTTTTGTATCTAGATGGAGGTTGTAGGTAAAATATTGTTCTAGTTTTTTGGTGACTAACCATCTCCCATATTTTTAGGGCATCATTAAAGATTTGAAGAGACATGGAAAGTATAGCATAGAGTTCACAAAGTCATGTAGCTAGTAGTTATGATGATGGATTTATATATAAACACTCATCATGTAACTTCACCCTGATAAAGACGATCTTGAAGGTTTACATAAGGAGATCTAACTAGAAGAGGAAAAGAGAGTGTAAAGAACTACATCAAAGCTCTGACATAATGACTTCAAAGCCTTACTCTGTAAACCTTGCTTTGATGACCATTAAGGATTATAAATAGTATGGAGGACACCTTGGATACAATTTTAAGTTCCAAATCTTGTCTTTGACCCTATGGGTTATTAATTATTATGATATGAATATACACTTTGCTATGGAATTTGAATAGTAACAAATGATGTTACATCGAATGTGCTGTGTATCTGGTTTTCATATTTAATGCAAGGGCATCCCATGAGGACCCAAAAAATGAATAATTTTTGTTTTAAATTGGGATATTAGGTTATTTATAGGTTATAGAGGTCTTAGGAGGTCCATGTGTGGTTTTAGAGTGAGTCAAGATGCATAGAATTTAAATTATAGGTTTTCCCTCCAAAAGTATTGTTTGAAATTTAAATGTTGTTGAATTTTGTATAATAAATTTTATGAAAAGAGTGAAGGTGTTAAAATATGTAAAAAATTTTTATAAGGGTGTAGGAATTACAAAAGGTTCATAAAATTTCATATTTATGTTGTCATGGTTCAAGACACCTTATGTGTGTAAAAATCAAGAAAATGTTATGATGCAAGAAAACCTCCATGTGGGAAAAGGAAACAAGAAATGGTTATGCATCCCTATTAGGAATAAAAGAGTCAATTTTTGAATTATAGTAAGTGATTACATTCATAGCAAAGTAATGGAGAAGTAACAAACTTGTATGAAGGGGAATGTGAGGTGTTAACCCCTATTTTATTTTAGGAATATGAAGGTAGACCTCTGTTGAAAGTCATTGATCATCTTGTTATTATATTATTTTGTTGATAAATGAATGTTTGATGAATGAAATAATGATATTTAAAATGGTTTAAAAATTTAATTTAAAATTTATTTAATGATGTGTATGTGATAAGACTTGAAGGGATATAGAAAAAGAACCCCTGTTAAAGAATTTAGAATAAACATACCCTGCATGAAATTAATTATTTGTTAAAGATTAAGTTTATAAAAGGAATAGTCACATGGAATTTTAAAGTAATTAATGGTTTATTGAAAGGTTTTGGAACATGTTTGAGATCATATATTTCAAGGGAAAGTGTTAAATCATCTAATATGCAGATGTTACCATAAATAGACCCTGTTCATGAGTAGTCTAGTTTGGTCTAGACTAAGTCTTTAGTTTTTGGAAATAAAATGGTTTGAAAGTTTATTGAAAGGTTTTTGGAAGAATTTTTTATATTAATACTATAATATTTAACAATAAATACATCTGGTGTTTCTTAGATAGGGAAATTATGGACCCTATTTTCTATAGTGGATGATATCAAGGTTGAACTTTGTGAAATTCCAAGAAATGAAAGGTTAATTAGCCCAAAAATTAAGTTATTATGGAATATTGGTAAGTTTTTAAACATGATATAAGTTAATTTTCCATAATTTATACTTTTTACGTATTATTTTTCTCTATACAAGGTCCCAAGCATGTAGACAATTAACCATATTGCATAGTTAGACATATATTGATTTAGAAGACATGGAGTGAAGATTGATAAAAGATTCATATTGTTTGGAAAATGTGGAGAGGGTATATATATACCTTAAGAAGTTTTTCTAACTCTTTGACACCTTTTTTAAAGAGAGATATAGCAACCTAAGTGCTCTTGACTAAAACTAAGATGAGGAAACCCTAAGCCTAATATTTGTTAGAATAGAGAGATTCTACCATGATTTTTGGATTAAATATTATGGAGAGATTAGGAATAGTATTTTTAAAAATATTTTGAGGTTTTTCTTGTGGTAATGTACCTTTGTGTATGGAAATTGGAGACAATTTCAAAATAAATCTAAGAGACCTAATTAAGGTGAACAGAGACCTAAAAGGAGTTGTATGGATGATCAAAGATCAAGTGAGGGTTTTAAATTTTATAATTAGGTATAAATGTAAAGATGGTATCCATATTAGTGATTGGTTTTGATATTTTTCTTCATAATTAACTGTATAGAGCAAGAAAATCTATAAATAAGGCTACAAGGAGTGTGGAAAGTGTAAGCAAATTATGTAAAAGAAAGGTTTGAGAGTTTGGAAAGTTTGATGGAGTTTTTGGAAGGGAAAGGAGGGTTAATAAACCTATATAAAGCCAAAATAAATTTCATTGAAAGGCATAAAATAAACTAGGTGAATCAATAAACCAAAGTTTGAAGAATGAACTAAAAGGTCAAGGTTAAAGAGTGTGTAGAGTTTGTGAAAAGGGTTTAGAAATCAGGTGGAAGATTGTGGATGAAATAAATGAGTCTAAAAACATTGGTGAAAATTCTATACATTGTACCAATGAGTGAGAAATCTTATGACCATTGTGCATGAGGTCTAAAAGGAACATGGAAGAATGAATGAATGAGGGACAAAGGTTGAGTATTAGGAAAATGATTAAGAGATCTGCATCAATATATTATATGTATTATTAATGTGATGAAAATATTTTTTATGTCATACTTTTTATTGAATTATGTTAATTAGTGTTCATGCATTTTTCTAGTTCATTATTTTAATGGATTCTCTTTAATTTTCATGACATCATCATCATTTTGCATAAAGGATGAGTATAGATCCTATCCTAATAACCTAATCCTTGAAAAAATTACATCTATTTAGTATGAGTAAATTGAGAAAAAGTATTCTTTTGACCCTTTAAACACCTATAGGACCCCAAGCTTAATCCAATAAAGGCTTATGCCTGTAAATCAACCTTAAGTTAAGTTTTCATTGAATTGCTTAATTTCCCTTATTAAAGCCTTATGCCATGACACAAATATCCCAATATAGGCCCTAATTCCTTTTAAACTACACTTTGGGTGAGTTCATAAGGCCTATGCCTTATGTGGATTGATGCTGGCACATATGAGTGTTCAAATGTTGAGCATAGAGGGAGTATCCCATGCTTACACCTAGATATAGTAAACTAAGACCCTAAAATTTGCACAACATTTTGGTTCCATTTATGGGATATATGTTAAATTTTATTATTTGATGATGTGACATAATGATTTTATTAATTTCTCTCTAAAAAATCAAGCGTTCACTATAACAAGTATAAGTTAGTTTTTCACATAAGCATCCAAACTATAAAGGACAAAAACCAAGAAAATGGTTTTAAATTTAACCTATATGATGCTTTATATGAGGTCTTTTTCTATGAGTTATTCGAGCATTTGTATAGGTGGTTGGATATATATTCAACCCATAAAATAAAAATCTATGGATAGTACTATGAGTGGACCAAGGAGTACCTAAATAGGCCTAGGAGATTGGATGTTACTTAGATAGAGAGGTGGATAAATGGTGGAAAAGAGCCCTAAATAAATATGTACTTGATTTCATAGCCTCAAATTATTCATGCCTTGAGGAATTGGAGTACCAATTTTTACATGAACCTAGAGGCACATTTGTGAAGGAGTTTGGTGTAGAGCTAAAAAATCTAATGGTTGATTATGATTTTGAAACTATGGGGATGGAAGGCTAAAATCCTTTCACTTACGATTTGTGAAAAGAGGGAGAATTAGATGTGTAGGTAAGTAATAATGAAAGGATATTGGAAAATTCACACCTAAAAGATTAGAAGATAGACCTATAATAAGAGACAACATTGACTAATGGAAGATTTAGAACTTGGAACTATTGAGAGGACTCATAGCAAGCATGAAGGACATGGGGAAGGATCTCTTGAAATACATTAAGTGTGGATATGAGAGATATAATGAAGTCATGAACCAAGATTGAAACTTGATAGGTGTTTATTTCACTAAGTTCTTCTAAGATTTGTTGACTATAGATATTCTTGATGTACCTACCCCCTTTGAACCTGTAGTGCATGCTCACACACTAGATCCCTCACTTGAAGACAATACAAAATTGATTTTTAACCCTATTAATGACTTAAATTTTAGATTTTTTATATATTTATATTTTAATTTTGTGACTAAACATATTATTCCATATAAATAAGTGAGAATACAATTACCTCTAGACCATTGGGCACTAATTCACCATAATATAACTTGAATGCAAGCATAACAAATCAATCAATGTCAACAATGTAAGGTGGGTAAAAACCCATAGTAAGTTATTTGGTGCCACAATAAATTAGCACAAAACCAAAAATATCAAATGTGATAGCAGTAATGATGAGACCAATGCCTACTTCCATGGCTACATGCATTAGAAGACCATCACTAAGATAGGCTAAGGGGACAAGTGTCTCAAGTACTAGGAACCCATAAAAAAAACTACTATTAAATGGATATGCACATTTTAGAGTATCATGGTGTGGAAAATGGTATATAACATGTGTTGAAATGTGAGCTATAATGGCATATGTGAGGAATAACCTAGTCAGAGTGCAAGGTTACTCAGTTTGTAACCACTTTACTAGATCATGCCCACACTTGGTATAAGAAATTTTATCAAAACTGGGCCATGGTTAACTATGATACTCCAAATGAATTTAACATACCAGAGTTTGAATAATAGAACATTGTTTCACTAAAATAAATTACCCAAAGAATCTCAAAGATTGTGCACTTATATGATGCAAGGTTCAAAACTCTCCTATCAAAGCTCTCATATGATATTCACCCTTCTCAGCATGCACAATAGTTCATTTTTGGTTATTTATAACATTTTAAAGAGTGCTTCCCATGAAGACTTTTTCAGACCCTTGAGAATCACTTAAAGTCATACTCAGAGTCAAGGTAATCAAAAGCATAGACTCAAAGATCAACCCATTTATAGAGGTGAATATTACATCTATGGACTCCTAGCTCCAAAATCTTATCTTTAGGATCTTTACATGATGATCAAAGTGGATTATGGTGCATTGATTAAAAATTATAAGGCCATAATATAAATAACTACCCATGGAGGAATGTACACACTCTACTTCTAAACTATGAAGTCTATTAAAAAGTGCATGATGTTCAAAATTGTCCTTTATTATAATACACCAGCTAAGTCAATACAACCATTTATTATTATTTATGTGATGCCTAAAACCATACCACTACTAATTTCTAGGTGATTGATGTGATGTATGAGAAGATGTAAAGGGGTGTGCGATAGGGTATGATAGTGTTCTAAAGGTAAGCAAACCAAGGTAATGATGGTTATGAAAAATAAAATATAGGCTTTAGGATGTAGCAAAACACCAAAGGGAAAGGTAGAGGATGTGGTGGTGTAAGGTTCCCACCATTCTCATGTTATAAGTGTGGATTAATAGAGCATTATTAGCATTATTGACCTACACATCCCATGTGTGGGTATTTTCAAGGGACCCATAAGGTCAAAGAATACCCTAACTTTTATAAAAAGTTAACCCAAGGCAATCTTGACATAGACAAGAGAATAAGAATTATTAGGCTAAGAAAAAGATATAAAAATGGACCATAAATATATGACTGATAAACATATAGGTAATCAAGGTGTAGGTGATTACTTGTAGTGGATTCATCACTCAACCTTTAGTTATGCTAGTACTTGAGTTATGACTTGAATATGGGGTTAAGGGTTGAAATTAATGCAAAATGTGGCCTAAAACAAAATATGACCCATACCCATATCTAAAATGATAAAAGGATGTATTACATCAATATGTGATCATGATCCAAAACTTATAAGGGAAGATCCAATTAGCATGAGATCTTAAAGTGCAAGATAACATGGCTCATAAGAAGTAGGATAGCTAAAAATTTGAAGTATAAAAACTAACTGAGATCTTATGCCTCTTATAAACATAAGGAATGTTTCCCCTATTCAAAAAATTAATCCTAGAACATACAAGTCAAAATTAATTTTAGGTCACCATGCCATGCATGAAGAAGGTGTAAAAAGTCTGACATACATAAAATGCTGAATATGATCAAGAATTCCTAGTAGATGCCACTATTAATGGATGGTCTATCTATGAGGTTTTTATAGACACAAGAACCAAGGTCAACATCTTGACCAAAAATACTTGAGAAAACATGGGTAGTCTATATTTAAAACCTCCTCATATACTTTTCACGTCCAACAAGACCCAGACATAGCCTATCAGAATTCTAAAGAGTGTAGTTGTAGATATCATGGGCACTAAATTCTATGCTGACTTTGAAGTAATAGAGTTAATAAAACAAGAAAACTAATTGATTCTCTTGGGAATACCATGGTGTTATGAAAACAATGAAAACATGCACTTTAAAAGGTCTTAAATGACCTTTGATAATGGAAAGAAGAGGGTAGTTATACCTCTCTCAAATGACCAAGGACACCCTATGTTAAGAGCGTAAACATCAAGGATGAAATTAACCATATTTATAAGATTAAATCATAAGTAAAAAAGAATCTATAAAAAAATTATAAAGGAATACTCTCTTGGAAAGATGCACAATCAGCCTTAGACACCATTGATGTTGCTTGTGACCAATGTGTCGAGGAAGCATATACTGGTCACCGATGCCACTTGGTGCACACAAAGGCACCAAAACTAGTAAATATAGGCTAGATATAGATTGATCACACTCTTAAAATATGGGTCACTTATGTAAAGAAAATGGGAAAAAGAGTATTTCACCTTAGTAAAGGTAAACTTACTACACTCTCAAGATATGAAGGAAGTAATCTCATGGAAGACTATGCCTGTGACATTGAGTCATGCATCCCAAAGGAGGTGGATAGAATGGGCACACTAGTGTATACATTGAAGAGTACTACCACCCATTGGTGTGAAGTTTAGAGGTATATCTTTCCAACTTGGAAGGATGTAAATTCAGCCATTTTTATTAGATTTGGTAAAAGTAATGAAGACCTAGACATTTCAACCTACTCTAGCAATTCTGACCCTATCACACATATACATCTTTGCAAAGAAACATGGACTATTTGTGGTGAAAATGCCCCAAAACATATATGGGTGAATGCCTTATATAAAAAATTAAAGGCTTGGGCATGGGCATGGTACATATTCAATGAGATGTGATATGCAATAACAAATTGGGATGCCTTTAAGCAGTGGTTTGTTCATACCTTCTCATTTTCTTCACAAAATCTTGAATTGATTGAGCCATTATAGGTAGTTCAAATTTCACTATTTGAGGACACTATTATATTATACGAGTTCCTAAAAAACATGTTTGGTGAGAAAGGGTTAGCACTCCCAACCTTATTTGAAGATCAAATTTTGAATAGTGACTCTAGTGATGATGATGATGACACATGAAAGGCACACAACTAGAATAATTTTATAAAGAAAAGGAAGTTAGTGTACCAAGTCAAGGATAGTTCCATAGAAGAAGAAAAACCTACCCATATTTGTGTATAAATTATTGAGGGAAGAAAACAAGTTAAATATTTACACCAAGATAAGAAAGAACCCTACTAAGTGTTGTTAAAAACTACCAAGGTAGATATCAGTTCAGAAGGGGAACCCAAAATTTCCACTCTAGGTGTCTATTGCTTTGACACAAAACTAGAACATATTATTTGTCTCCAGAAGGAATTCCAAGAATTTTTCCCATGAGATTATAGAGATATGAAAGGTTCATACCCATCCTTTAGGAAGATAAGCATCAAACTAGTCAATGATGTGAGACCCATAAAAAATCAGCCTTATAGGATGAACCCAAATATTTATGCCAAGGTCAAGACTAATATTGATGTCATGCTATCCATAGGATTCATCTACCTAATGCAATAATTTAAATGGGTTATCCCCATGGTAATCAACATCAAAAATGATAGGTGAATTCAAATATATGTTGACTATAGATTATTGAATGTTACCTGCATGACGAGACCTTCCCTACTTTATTCATTGATGAAGTATTAGATGGAATTATAGGTTTCAAGATATACACATTTATTGATGGATTTTCAAGATACCATCAATTTCAAATTAAGGAGGATGACAAGCCTAAAACCACCTTTATGACACAATGGGGGTGTTTTGCATATAATCAATGCCCTTTAGGCTAAAGAATGTGCCAATTATTTTCTCTTAGGTGGTGATCACCACATTCAAATACTTCATTCACAAGTTCTTCCAAGTATACTTAGATGATTAGATAGTGTATGGGTTGGTGAAGGATAACTATGAAAATTTATGCCTAATATTTAAAAGGTGTAGGTAGTTACAAATTTCTTTGAATATCAAGAAATTTGTTTTCATAAACACCATTCAGCACTTTGCTCATGCACATCCTCTACAATGATGGTCTACTCATTGATCCAAGCAATATTTCAATCATTCTTAAACTTTAAACACTACCAATGTATAAATACATTTTCAACTTTTTTGGACACTACATGTATTACAAGAAGTTCATAAGAAATTATGCTAGGATTACGATGCTACTAGAGGAATTATTATATAAGGATGGCCCATTCTATTGGGGTGTAATGTAGTAAAATTCTTTCAATACCTTGAATCTCAAACTAAAAAGTTTGTCAATATTTTAATTTCTTGACTAGGTAATTCCCTTCCATGTCCACATGAATGCCTCTAGTACTGTAATTATTGCCATTCTCATAAAACTAGGTGAAAGAAAATATATCATCCTATTTATTTTGCAATCATAAAACTAACCAAGGTAGAAAAAAATTACACCACAACTGAGCATGAGGCACTTTCCATGGTCTACACCCTATATAAGTTTCAATAATATTTGTTGATGACCCCCTTTATCTTATTTATTGATCATGAGGTATTTAAATACCTAGTGAATAAGACCATTCTAGATGGGTGCATTTGTTGATGGATTGTTTTATTTTAAGAAGTCCAATGTTCTATTGTAGTAAAGCTTGGAAAACAAAACTCAAGCCCAGACCATCTATCCCACATCAACTTTGGTGATGTGATAGTGCCAATTGAAGATGATATGCATGATTCATAGATTTATAGGATCCAACACATCTTGAAAGACTTGGAAAAGATCGCCACATTTATGACTCTAGGATCTGTGCCTTAGACCATGAAAAATAAAGAAAAAAATAGATTATGGTTTACGCTACCCAATTTCAAGTCATTGGTGAGGAACTATACAAGTTGATACATAATTAAATCTTACATCAATGTATCCTAAAGCATGAATGGAACTCAATACTATAAAATGTGCATGAGGGGATTGTTGGAGGCCATTGTGTTGAAGAAGCCATGATAATAAAAGTGTTACAATCAAGCTTGTGGTGGATAACTCTATTTCATGATGCAAAAGAGTATGCCAAAACATCTAACATCTACCAGTGCATGGGAAGACCAAATCACTAGGATGAGATTCCACTCATCCCCATCCTTACCCAGGCACCATTTGAAAAATGGGCCATTGATTTTTTTGGGCCTATTACTCTTGTGGCAAGGTAAACAAGTGCAAGGTACATTTTAGATACCATAGATTACTTCACCAAGTGGAATAAAGGAGAACCAATCAAAGATTGTACATCCACCACAACAATAATATTAATTTGGGATAATGTTATCAGTAGGTATATATGCATGCTTATCTTTCCTAATGATCATGGCATTGAATTCATCTATAAGATAGTTTAAATTATACTATTCAAATATATGGTGATGCACCATAGAATGAAACCCTATCAACTCTAAGTGAATGGAACCATAGAGGAATTCAATAAAATATTGGAGACATACCTCAAAGAAATATGTGACATTGGTTACAAGGATTGGGATGACTGTGTGTCAACCATGTTATGGGTCTATCACACAACCTATAAGCATCTGAATAAGGCTACACCATTCCAATTGGTGTTTGAAATAGAGGAAATTTTACTTATGGAATTCCTGGTTCCCTAATTTTTCATTATGAATATTTCTATTTATAGAAGGCACATTGGTATTTTTATATGATTGTGAATACCTCAAGCACCCTAGCAAGCTACAAATCAAGTGTAAGGGAAATTATGTCATCCATAACATCTGGGAGACTGGTGCATGAAAACTACACACACTTACTGGTGAAATTATCCTTAGGCATTTAAAATTCAATAAATTAAAAATATACCATCACTAGAATTACAATTGTACCATATAACACTAGATTTTTGGTCAAAAGTCAGTTGTTTTGTTTGGTGACTATAATAAAATTGGCACAACCCAAATCTTATTTTTCTTTTATTAGGCCCCCTTTTTTTCTAAGTATGGATCTATTCTAACTCAAAATATATATTTGTGTGAGGTAATCACTTGGTATGATTTCCATTTTGGTATCTTTTATGTCATCTGGAGGAATCAACACAGACCTATCACTCGCTGACAGGTGGTTACTTGGCACCCAATTTTTTAGTGCATCTTCTTGAGTGGCTACATGTGGTGATTAAATTATGAAGGGTGGAAGGGTTATGGAGTTGGAAAAATGATTAACCAAGGATATAACTTATCACTCAATGTTCACCCTCCACCCTAACATGAAGATGCTCCTATTTACTATAAAGTTGAACTTGATCCTAAGAGTATGAGATGTGAATTAGTGTAGCCAAGCTCTACAAAAATTGGTTCTACATGTTTAACTTCCATTAAAACTTATGTTTAACTTGGATGACTTTAAAACTTTGTTTGTATATTCCAATGCTCATCTATGAGCCATTGGGATTTTAAGAATTTTTAATTATGTACTTACTCTAGTTTTACATATTCTAGACTATGACCTATATTTAAATATTGATTAATGAAGAATAGGGTTGTACTTATTTGAGCTTTATCTAGTTATGTCTTTGATTAATGTTATTTCAATTCAGAGTGAATGAAATAATTTTAATAGTGTAATTTCAATATATGAATGTTAATTTATAACTAAATTTTGGTATAAATCATTAATGACATCTTTATGCTAAGTGATGATGTTGGCATAACCTATGAATTAGCCTAAGTGTAAGAAAAATCATGCACCCAAGCTTTGATAACCTTATCAAGAGTCCTATCCTAACTATAGACCCTTGATATGAAGCAATTGTTAACCCCTCAAGTGTTAGATGATGCTTAGTTTAGTGAAACAAAGGCTTGTGCCCTTGATAGAATAAAACTAAACCAATATATGTTTGTGCCCTTATGACTAGAAATAGTGTTTCACTATTTTTTGCTTTATTTTTGGAGAAGAGAGAAAGAATAAACTTAAGAGGGGTATGGTATAAAAACTTGGTGTGTTATGTGTGAGTAAATCTAGATGATTTTTGATACTCCTCTTTGTCTAAGGAGGATGACATTTAGATAAGAAATTAATCTAGAAAATGGGAGATTAGTGAGATAGTAGGGTGGACTACTTGACATGAGATAGATACAAGAAGCATAAGATTCCTTGGAGGATATTAATCTAGATGCTTGCATGAATAATAGAGGGTACTGAGATGCAATACAAGAAATGATAGAAGAGACATAAGTGATTTTGACTAAAAATAGAAATAAATGATTAAATACTAATGCTAAATTACTCAAAATTGATTTAGAAAATAAGTTGAAGTTTTATTATAAAATAGAAACTCATAAATTAATATTTGGGTATGGGTAGATGGGTTAAATCAAATTTATATTATAAAATGACACACAGTGACCATCGACAGTTACTGTTGGATTTAGTTTGGGAAAAGAAGTCTATTAGGGAATTTTTAGAGAGGTTCTAAAAGTGGTGTTTCGGTTGAATGTTGGTTATGAAATATAAATTAATGCTCATAGGTATATATTTTAGGATTTGGGTGTTTGAGTGATTGAAATAGGCTATGGGTGGTTTTAAGTAGGAGATGAAGTGTCTAGAGTTACAAAATTCCAACATAGGGAATGAAGTACAAAGAATGGGAATGACCCAAATACTAAAATAAATAAATATAATTATTGAATATTCATATAAAAACATAGATACTTATATTTTAGGTGTTATTTGTCTAAGGAATGTTGAGGTGGGCTGAAAGTTATTGTGGATCCTAGAGCAATGTTAACATAGTAATGGTACCTTGGCTTAAGATAGTGAGTTTTAGAAGCACCCTAAGTCTCTAGCCTAGTTCCTAGTTCACTAAGAAGCTTTTGGATTCACTTGGGAGTTAGAATCTCTCATAACATAATCAATTCAACCTCCTCTTTATATCTTAATATAGAGAAAATGAGTGTTAAAATGAAAGAGTTTAACAAAGTAGTCTAACATGTATTGATCATGTAAACAATAGACTAAAATTAAATAATTAGTAATCAATGAGTGAGTTATAATTTATTTTTAATTGACTCCTTTGATCATGCACTCTTGAGGTAGAGTTTAAGTAACTGCCAGTGGTCTGGGTCAACCATTGTGGTTGAGGGCTGACCATTGGTGGTCAAGGGGACATAATCAAAATTGGCTAAATTTAACCAATTCCACTAATTAATAATAGTTAATTACTTGGGAAATGGTTTGAGGTTAATAATGGGAGCATTGGGATGCATAAATAATAAGTCTAGGAGGTTAGGGTTATTAATTGCTAGGGTAGAAATGGTATCTAAGCTAGGTGTCGACCAACTAGCCATGGGTTTGGGTAGGTGAGTTGTAAATAGGCTTTATTGAATTAATTAACTTAATTAATTTATCCAAAGGGGTAAATATAATGATTTTAATAAGTAATATAACCCAAGGGGGATAAAAGGGGCCAAGGGGTGTTTTGACGATTATAAACACATTGTGAATTTTTTGAGTGTCTATATTTTCCCCTTTTTATTGCATAGTTTATATCCTTAAGCTATGAAAAAAAATGTGTAACAACTAGTTGGATAGATGCCTCGAGTATGGGAGGAGGTGTTCCCACTAAAATTGGGATGAAACAAGGTGAAAATGGATTCAAGTTTAGGTTTGACAAATGAAAATGGGTTGAAAAATGGGTAAAATAGGTCTATGCAAGGGGGGATAAATGTTAAGTGAATTAGGCCACCACATTTAGGAATAATAGATATGGGTGTATTCATAAAATCAAGTTATCTAAGAAAAAGTGGTCATGGAATCAAGGGTTCAAAAAGTGGGTGATCTTGAGAACACAGATTAGGTCATGGGTGTCAAAATTTCTAAAGGGGCAAAATCAGAGGCATATGAAAGGTCAATGTTCAAAAAGGGTTGAGGTTGAGAATACTATCATAATTAGTGATAAGGGTAATGAAAAAAGAGGTAATGGTAAATGTATCATGGTGTGATCATTGTAAATAAAGGCATACAAGTGTATTGAATAACCAAAAGGTGAGCTAGGTGGGTAAAGGGAAAGTTGGGTTAGGTGGTCCTTTGGGAAAAGGATATGGTAGGATGGTAAAACCCTATACGGGTTGATTGTTGATCATCAAGGTCGATTGTTGATGGTTACTATGATTATTGATAGTAAAAAATAAGTTATAAAAGGGAAACCATAAAAGGTCAAAGTGGTTTTAATTTACTCATTTTCAAATTCAACCCATAACATTTATATTATCCAGAGTGAAAACATTACCAATTTATCATTTGTGAGCTGCAAGTTGGGTGAGGGTTGAGGTTAGATTGTGTGTTTGTTTAGTGAGGTGGAGGTTGACATGGGTGTATAATAGAGATGTAGAGGTTTTATGGGCCAAAGTGAATGTGAAGATGCAACATGATAGATATAGATCTCAAGGTTGAATGGTGACAATGATACCAAGGTCTCCACTATAACATTAGACGTAACATGAAGTAAGGGAGACATTGAATTGTGTTACATTTATTATTTTACTTATTATTTAGGTGGGTGTGGGTGTGTGTGTGAAAATTGGGTTTTGAGGGTATGGAGAGGGATAATTGGGTAAAGGGGTAGAATTATTTATAGGAATGAAGGTTTGGGTAGAAATAGATTAAGTGTAGGCTAAAATGTTATTTTTATTGAGATCTTTAGGAGTTTGTGGTTAGACCTAGGATCTTTGGGTTATCGATGAGATGTAGAGGTTTTATGGGCCAAAGTGAATGTGAAGATGCAACATGATAGATATAGATCTCAAGGCTGAATGGTGACAATGATACCAAGGTCTCCACTATAACATTAGACGTAAAATGAAGTAAGGGAGACATTGAATTGTGTTATTTATATTAATTTTACTTATTATTTAGGTGGGTGTGGGTGTGTGTGTAAAAATTGGGTTTTGAGGGTATGGAGAGGGATAATTGGGTAAAGGGGTAGAATTATTTATAGGAATGAAGGTTTGGGTAGAAATAGATTAAGTGTAGGCAAAAATGTTATTTTTATTGAGATCTTTAGGAGTTTGTGGTTAGACCTAGGATTTTTGGGTTATCGATGGCCATTACATAGTGACTATTAGTGTTTATTATCGACTATCATTGGTTGATAGGTATCCATAAAATGGTTAATGTGTGGACCATCAATGGTTCATGACTTGAATCATCAGTAGTCAAGGGTAATTCAACCATGGTTCTATAAGGAACTATTGCTGATTGACACTCAACCATTGGTGGTTGGTATCAAGTTTGGAAATGGAGTAAAATAGGAAATAAAAGTGGGTTAAGGGTTGGTTTAGGAATATAATCTATAGGTTTAAGGGTAATGGGTGTAGAATGAGGTGCATAATCAAGTAGGATGGTAGGATAATAGGTAAAGGGCATAGGCTAAGTTGAAAGGGTAAGGTAAACTAAGATATACACTTAACATTGTAGGTGAGGGAGTAGATGTAGTACCAAGTACCTTAGCTCTTAGAGTAGGTACATAGGGCTATGATGCCATAGAAGTGGGATGATATGATATTAGTAGGCCTAGGCAACATGAGGTTATATAATCAAATGCTAAGATATATGTCTATGTTAGTATCCCTTATCAAGATATGAGATCTAGATGCCAACACTTTCTTATTGTTAATTAGGGAGATTACTATTGATGGAGGAAATACACTAAATTTTGAGGCTACTAATATGGGATGAGTTGATAGAGCATATTGATAGTGAGGAATAAGATACATATATGGATTAGTTTTTCAGAGAGGACTTTATTAATGTGAGGGAGTATGTGGGAGGATTCCATTATGCAATTGTATACCACATGGATAGGAGAGGGAGATTATTTGTCATGATGATGATGATAGACATGAATTGCTATACATTTCTAGACTCTAGTAGTGGTCGATTCCCCTTTATTTTTTAGGCATTCTTGTAGACATGATGATAGATTAGATAATGTTCATATTAGCCCCAATTTTACTAGTATAGATCTATTAAGAGATCTAAGGATACTAGGTACATACGAGATATGGCATTAGCATAAGCTTTTTGCTACACTACTAGGCATATGATTAGATCAGGGTACTAAGACAAGGTGGATTATTATGGTAGACATGGGACCAAGGTGAGTTTAGAGTTGGATTCATGATATAGAGATGTGACTATGCACTTATAGCACTAGGGGGAGTGGCATAAAATTTGGAGTGGGACAGGGATAGGTTAAAGGAACTGGTTGATGGGGAGGTTATATGTCAATAATATACCAAATTCCCATTATGGATGAGCTATATTAGGTAGACCTTGTCACTATAGAGTTATAGGTGGATTTATGGGAGTTAAAAGCATGACATGGAGCTTATCCCATTTGATAGGGTAAGGAAATAGTTTAGGTTATTTCAAGGTGTATATGGTGTTTTCCTAAGGTATATGAGAGAGGATGCTAAGGCACCACTACCTCCTCCAAGCCAAAGGAGATAGAGATTAACCATGATTTACTATCAATGGTGGTAGATATTAATGATGTAGGTGTGATGAAGGATTACCTTGTATGGTTTTAGGGTCACTATGTATCAGTAATGTTTGGGGGAGATGGTGTAAAATATGCTATTGATGTATACATGGAGTAGGGGGATGGGGACTAAATGTATGTGGACACACTTGATAGCTAGGCACTCACCATAGAGATAAATCAATTAAGGGTGACACTAGCTATAGAATAGGTAGCTCTAGCAGTAGTGACTGTAGAGATAGATATGACATGGGGCTAGGTAGATCTCCTTACACAAGAGAGGGATATAACATGAACACTTATAGTCTTGGTTACATAAGAGAGAGATGCCTTGAGATAGGTAGGAGGGTGGGTAACTGCACTTGCAGGACCATCAAAGATGATCCCTATGGTGAGGTATGTGGCCATGGTCAAGGAGATCAGATACTATGAGTCAATAGTCTTTAGACAACTTTAATATGAGCCCTAATATGTTGAGTATAGATAAATTATTAGTGGGGGAGTGAACAATGCTACACTAGGTCAGTAGGTAGCACCTATGGGTATAGAGATAAGGCCTAGAGATGGATAGGCTCCAGGAGGTAGTGGTGCCATAAGACCTTAGACTCCTATGAGATTCTCTAGTTTGATGTATGATATGATTTTGATACCAACCTATGAGCTAATGTAGTGAGATGTACACATTCTAGTGAGAGATATAGACATTATTTTTATATATGATTATTTATGATTATGATCTAATTGATGTGATTATGGGTTATGCATTTTATTTATGGTTATGGTTAATTATGTGATGTTAATGATGTGATGATGTTGTTTATGATATGATAATTATTTTATGATTAACATTTCTCTTATTATTAGATACATGCTTAATTATAAATGTGGATGTTGTAAATTAATGAATCTATGTTCTTCTTTGTCAAGATAGACATGTGATAGATAACATATGTGATGAGTCATTATTTTATAAATGGTTATAAATGATGATGATTAATGAGATGTGATTGGTTTCTTAGATATATGAGATGATTTTTATGAGATGGTTAATCTATTAAAAAAAATTTATGGATAAAACACTTAAATAAATAAGGTAAAAGCAAATCACTAAACAAAACATAAAATATTTTTTTAAATATTGTTTAATGGATTACATTTAATTAGACAATGGTTGATTAATATTAAAAACACATATATTAATTTTGGATAAAAAAACCATGTTGGCAATTTGATTTTCATTGATGTCAAAAGGGGCATTATGGATGTCATTGATGTCATAGGATCAGGAAAGATTGATGGAGAGAAGAGCATGTTTTACAATTTCATAGTGAAAAGTTGTCATTCTTTTACATAGACCATTTCTAGACCAATTTAAGAATAATTAAAAAAAGATACGTTATGGGTTTTTCAAGAGCATCTTAAATATATGGTCCACAAGTTCATTTGAGAAGAAATGAGCTCAAAATTGATTTATCTTTGCTCTCAGACATTATATGGTTTCTAGGTTAAACCCTAAGGGTTTAAGCCATGGCATTCATAGGCATGTTCTATTTTTATGTTGACTAGATATAGATGGGAACCAATTACTTAAGTTATAACTCAAGTCTTCCTTTTAATTGTGCAACTAGCCCCTTCATCCTAGTAATTACTAGTTCAAGCAATGCTCTAAGACTTTATATTTCCCAAGTCTTCGACTTAAGATTTGTCCCAAATCAATCAATGGTTAGCACTTAATCATATGTTGAAGATCGAATGAAGTATAAAAAAGTTAATTTGTCAAAGGCACCTCCAGTTAAATGTGCTAGTGACAAGTATCACAATTAGGAAGCTTGCATAGTAAATCTATGAAGTGGTTTAAATTCAAATAGTCAAGTATTAATGTGAGAATTCCAAGTGTCTCAATAACATAAACTAATAGCAAAGGTGTAGAAAGCATGCAAGGGTGACAAGTGTCACATTCACAAGAGATCATTAGAGATAAAGTTTGAGATTGTCAAAAGTTTGAATGGTGAGCATGTGATCATATAATGAAGATCTAACAGAGTGAGTAGACTTAATCAAATAAAGTGCTTGATGTTTAATGACATAGAGGTGAGTTAAATATTGAGCTAGTTTGATAATATTGATGGAGCATATTCATTCCAAATACTTAAGAATCTAAAAGATGAGATTCAGATCTTGAGGTTTAACATTATATAGAGGTAAAATTCATGAAACTTTTAATATCTAATGGCATGCAAGATCTTGAATCAAAAGAACTAATTGATGTTATTTCACTCAAATTTTACTATTATTCAAAAGAAGGTAGTAAAACTAGAAATATGAGTTTTGGTAGAAATGCCTACGTGTTTGTGCATGCATTGAATCAAAATATTATGGAAATATCCTCTTTGGTTAGGGAGGATGGCCTACATATAATAAATAACTAAATAAATTCATGGGTTAGATAAGTAGCTAGGTGGATTACCTAGCACTAACTAGATCTTAGAAGTGGGAGCTTCCTTAGGGGCTATCAATCCACAATTTTAGAATAATTAAGTTAATAAAATAGAAATAAATTACTTGCATCAATGATCAAAAGGGTAATAAAATACTAATAAGAATTGCTTGCTTAGAAAATAGACTATAAATGATCTAATCAGTGATAAAATGATTAGTACTAGTGCTAGTGGGTCAAGGTGTGATTTAGGGAATATAGAAAAGGCCTATGAATGGTCAAAAACACAAAAAAGTGAATTGGGTTAGATAAAAGAAGTTAAATTAGCTTGGTGGCCTCTTTTATCATTGGTGACCATTGATGGTTGGGTTGACCATCAATAGTTAGGCCTGACCATCAACAGTTGGGCTAACCATCAATATTTGATTGTGTCCAATTCTAAACTTTGTCAACATATGGTTATCAAGATTTTATAATGAATTTTGAGAGTTGGGAAAGGTCTAAATCAATTAAAAAATGGAAATAAAGTATGTGTATGGAAATAAACAAGTACTTATCTTACCTGAAGTAAATTAGGTGAGTGATAGGTGTTATTGCTCTATGGGTAGAATTTAGCCTGATTCTGGTAGAGTAATGGTGCTCAGAGACTTGGTTGAGAGGTAGTAGCAAGTCATATCTCAAAAAAGGTTGATAATGTTTGATAATACTAAATGACCTTTAAGAGAAAAATCTAAGTACCCGAGCTCCTGATAATAATTATGGATTATTTGCTCTTACAACTCTCTCATTTTTATAGGCAAGGGCCAAAGGGTTTAAGAGGGAGTGTAACTAGGGTTTCTAAGTATATCTTATCCATGTAATTATTCACAAGGAGATTTGGATGTCCTATATTTAGAAAGGGTAGGTGATGCATGCATACTAGTTGCATGTAGGAAGATCAGGCAGTTGAACCTGACCATCGATGGTTAGCCTGACCATTGATGGTTGAGGATAACTACCAAAATAGCTTAAAATACCATGTTAAGCTTAATAAAGCTAAACTACTGAAGATAGGCCTATGTAAGGAAAA
Source organism: Torreya grandis (assembly GCA_037957365.1). NCBI lineage: Eukaryota > Viridiplantae > Streptophyta > Pinopsida > Cupressales > Taxaceae > Torreya > Torreya grandis. Next base: position 465,462 of record JARHVA010002394.1, on the reverse strand, counting down.
AGGGTCCAAGGGGTTTGCTATGGGTCATGGCACTTGGGAATATATGTGTTGAATTTTAGTGCCTACATTTTTCCCCTTTTTGTTATGTGGCTTGAATCGATAAGTTGTAAAATAAAAATAGAAGCTGGGTAAGGTCAAGGTTGCCCCAATATAAAAGGAGGTAATTACCCCTGAAATTAGGATGTGATGAGGTCAAATGAAATTAGATCAAGGTTTGATAAGTGGTAGGTATCAGGGTGAGATGCAGAACCTACAAAATAAAAAATGACTAAGTGTGATAGGGTAAATCATGCAAAGATTAAAGTTGTCAATGTTAATAAATAATAATTTTGGTTTGAAAAAGATAAGTGACCAATATATCATGTGACTACTATAGGCATGGTATTTAGATACACCTAATAGTCTCCAAGGTAGATTTATTGTTTCAATGGGTGTTCAAGGTAGGAAGTGCTCCTGTGAAAACACCAAATGGGTCAATGTGTAATGAGTATCTAAGATAGGAAGCACTCCCATGGAAACATAAATGATATATTTGTTACACTAGGTGGTGAAAAAATACAAATAGGTAACCTGGCAAGGTCGATCAATATGATCAAAATGACCTAGGCAAAAGTCATCACAATACATGCACATAGTTTGGGTAATAGGGTTGTCATCAAGGTGGATGTGGGAAAATGGGTGGTTTGGGGTAATTTAGTCATGTAGGTAAGATGCATTGAGTAGTTTGTTAGAAGAGTCTAGGTGTGGGTATTGATTTGATAGAAAGGGTTGGGTATTAGTTTTGCACTGAGCTCAATTAGGAAAACCAAGTGTGTTTACCCACATGGTTGCTTTATAGGTATGAGACCAGATTCAACTGAGGGACCAAGTCCTGAGGCTATTTATTGAGGTGTGGTAGCACATGGAGACCATTAGATTGGGCATGATGTGCTATTACTAGCATCTTTCACGTGATCTTGCCATGCTTGTCACACTCATCAAGAGATGGGATCTTATGATAAACACCTTCTAGCTACTGATGAGAGAGATTACCATTTTGGTGGAGGATTTATCCAAGATTACTTGATTTCATTTCAAAGGTGATCCAATATATCATATAGAAAGTGAGGAAAGGGATTTTTATATAGAGCTTATTTATGGTGATGATCAAATAGATGCATAGTTCTATGCTAGTGGGTTTAGCTATGGCCCATTAATTAGAGGGAACTTAGAGATAGGTGTTTAGTTATCATGATGATCATGGCACTAATGAGATTTTTTCTACTAGATTTAGTCGGTGGTTGCTTCCCCTATTTACTACTTAGAGTTTTATCAGAGATGCTTTTTGGAGGGACTATGTTTGGTTGGGCATAGGTGTTACTTATGAAAATTTATAGGGAGATATGGGGTTTTAGAGTGCATTGATGCTATGGATTGATCATGGGTCTTGTGTTTCACTACTAGGATTTTGAGCATATGTGTGTATTGAGACCCTTAGGGTTGCCAGATGATACACATGTACTGATTGACTATATTTCTAGCTTCATGCACTAGAGGAGAGTTGTAACATACATAGGAGTAGGTAGTGGGTCCAAAGATAGAGTGGTTGCATGATATATTAGAGGGTCTAGTGCTAGGAGATGTTATATGGTGACCATATGTTGGGTGGCCACATAGGTAGGGTACAAGTATCACATGATAGGACTCTAGAGCTAGAGGTGGGTATAGGACGAGAGAGAAGGAAATAGAGATGATCCTATTTGATCAAGTTTGGAGATAGTTTGGTCTTGTATAAGGGATTCTACCTAACACCCATAGATACAAGAGAGAGGAGGATAAGTTTCTACTTCTTGAGCCTCAGTTGGTAGATATTGCATGTAATTTTGAGGAGCTACCAATGAGTGCTCAGATTGATGATGCTAACATTGATGATGGCTATGTAGCCTAGTACCAAGGGAGGTATACTACACTTTATTTTAGAGGGGGTGATGGAGGCTAGTATCCCATAGATGTAGATCTAGGGGTAGGATAGGGGTAGGGTGGCCCATAGGTAATAATAGATCTAACAGTACCCAAACTCAGATAGCTAGTTTATAGGGATAGGTGGTCACACTAAAAGGCCAAATATGTACATTATATGGGTAGATTGGTGTGGGTGTGGTAGGTATAGTAGTAGGAGGGACATCAAATTTAGTGCCACAAGTATGGTATCTAGATACTATACATGAGCTCAGATACTATGAGATGATGGTGTTAGATCAGTTGTCCCATGCCATGAGATTTGTAGAGTTTAGAGTTAGTTTGGGGGGTGGGGCCACACTGGCTATCCTTGGGTAGCGGGTTGCTACATTTGGTCAAATAAGGATCTCAAAGGGACCACCATCATGTACATGTATAGATGGGGCTAGTGATAGTAGTGTAGGTGGTCTGAGTGTTCTAGGATCTTGATTGACATATGATGTTAATGTTATGTATATGATTTTTGAATTAGGCCTACATGTTGATGTAGTGAGATGTATATTTTGAGAGAGAGATGAGATTGCCACATGTATTATTTCTTGACTATTTGATGTATATGTTGTATGATATTCAATGTTTTATGTGATGCTCATATTTTTGATTTATGATTGTAGATGCTCATGGTTTGTGGCTATTTGACTTAGTAACTTAGACATGTGATATGTAGAAAGGTGAATTATGATGTTTTAATTCTACACATGGTTAGATAGGACATGTTATGGATGGATACATATTATGGTTGATGTTTATGGTTATGTGTATTGAATGGTGAATGGTATATGTTATGATGTTTTGCTTCTTGATTTATGGTGTAATAACATATTTAGAATTTTTCACAATGTGATGGATAGGTGAATGTTTGTGGCTAGTGGCTATATGTTTATATTGTGCCTATGGTGGATAGATGATGTTGTTTGTTGACATAGTTCATGATGTTTGTGCTTTTGGTATATTATTTGTTGTTTATTTTTATAGGCTTACATAGACTAATAAAAGATATGAAAAAGAACATGGTGCCTTTTCATTGGTAAATATTGACATGAAACCCAAAATTAGATTAGCTTAGTGAACCTAAGCCTCTCAAATTTTTCACATTTGCATGCCTAGGTTGATAGATATGGATCCTGATAACATTGTGTCAAGTGAGCTCACAGTCCTTGGGCATATGATATGTGGAGGGAGAATGGGTGAAACTAGAACCATTAGTGATATTAGTATGCCTTTTTTGTAGGTATCCAAAGAGGGGGTATATACAAATCTATGTCCATATATAAAGTGTAGACTGATTGATGTGAGAAGTCTACTAAGGAAAGCTGATTATAGTTTTCCCAATTTTATTACTATGTAAGAGATTTTATTATAGCTTTGAAACAAAATTATCACCTTTTTAATTGATTTTGATTTTTTTTTTGGGGTTGGGGAAGTTGATCAATGTAAGAAGCTTCCAAGAAATTGCTAGGTTTGACTACTGATTTATCTAGCCATCCTTTAAAAGAGTGGTTTGGATTTATAAGGTTAGCTCAAATGCTTTTGATAGTAGTCCTTCAAGGGAGTATTACACCTTATTTTTTGAATTTCAAAATGAGTTTCTAATAGTTATCCTTCAAGGGAGTAGTCTATGGATGTTAACGATGACCCATAATTTATTTTTTCTATTTGATATTATTGTTGATATTATTTGAGGTTGATTGACATAGAACTATTCATACATGCTTAATGAATTACCTTTATGAAGCCAAAACTAAGCTAACATGGGGTGCCAGTAGGTGAACAGGAGGTATAAGGAATAAAAACCATAGGAACCAATCTCAAAGAGATGGAAAGTACTATGAGAATCATGCCATGGATAGAGATATGGTATCCATAGTTCAATATTAGGATATAGTTATGATGGATAATCACATGATTCAATTTTAGTCAGTAGCCCCTAAAAGGAGGGAAGTGAATGTGGTTTTAAGGGATGATCTTAAGTTAGATAAATAATAATTGTGATCCCTATCTAATAATAAAAGGGATGTAGATGTGAAGCATTGAGAGGCTTAAGTTCTATTTTACCTTCAAGAGAGGATAAAAAATAAGACCTTGATCCATACTTATGGGTAATGATATAGGGTCTAAGACAATTGAAGGTAAATTTGTCCCTTTTGATTTTTTCCATATTAGTGACATGTTGGTTTTATTTGAGGACAAGATCTCTAATGTTTAATTATTAGACTTTCAAGTGTTTGTTATAAGCTCATTTGATTTATTATTGATAGATATGAAGATGGGAAAATGTGTCTAAATGATGCTCATCAAGTAGCTCAAGTTGGGATAAACATTCTTGATGGTAATCATCCTCTAAAATGAGGTCACACAATGATATGTGAAAAGAAGGTATTTGGATTTCAAGAGGCAAAACAACCTTGGCTCCAAAGATGAGAGAAAAGAGTGTAGCACTAGTAGGGGATCAAATGAGATTACAATATACCCATAGGGTAAAAGGGATGTACAAGTGCTAATCTTGCCCTGAGGCATTGATCATTTGGGTAAGCATGTTGTTAAGGGTTTTTTTAGAGGCTTCAGCTTATCCATTTGCTTATGGGTGATAAGGCAATAAAAATTTGAGTTTAATACCAAATACATCACAAAGGCCCTAAACTTGTTTATTTTTGAAAGATTTACCATTTTTGGTGATGATCTTATAGGGAACACAAAAATGGAAAATGATATGATGGGTGATGAATTCAATAATATTTTTAGCTTTCATCAAGATAAGGGGAATAGATTCCACCCATTTGGTAAAATATTCAGTTGCAGTAATGATAAAATGATGTCATTGCAAAGAGTGAAGGTTGATTTTGCCAATGAGGTCTAGACTGCATTTTTATAAAGGCCAAATATCTACAGACACATGAAGGCTACTACTAGGTGCATGATGTAAATTAGCATTATATTAACACTTGACACACTTTTTCACATAATCATAACAATCTTGGTTGAGGGTGGGTCAATAATAGCCTAGGTAGAGGATGTGCTTGGCCACAACAAGGCCACTAAAGTGACCCCCATAGATACCATCATGTGTCTCTTTGATGGCATGAGAGGATTTTAGACCGTGGAGGCAATAGAAAAGGAGGCCATCTAAGCCTTGTTTATAGAGGATTCCTCCCATAATGGTATAATGGGAGGTGCTATGAATAAACACCTAATGGGAATTCTTGGAGAGGCTAGAAGGAATTATGAAAAGGTGAAAGTAGTTGAAGGTTTGTTGATACCAAAGGTCAAGAAGGATCTCTTCCACACTAAAGATGGTTGGAGTGTCTATCTTGGTGTAGGAAGGTTTGGTTAGGTGATGGACAATGACTAATAATTTGGAGTCTAAGGGTGTTGACTAGATCTGAGAGGCAAGTGAAGCTATAGTATCAAAAAATTTGTTGGTAGATCATGGGGTGGTTTGAATATGGTAACATTTGAATGAGGATAGGATTTATCTATCCAGTTGCTCGTATTGTTGTAAAACCTCATTCTTACATTGGTAAATGCTAGTAACTTGGTTGAACACAAGTTGGGAGTCACTAAATATATTAATTATTTTGACTCCTAAGGCTAAACTAGTTTGGAGACCTATTACTAGGGCTTCATATTTAGCCATGTTTTTGGTGCATTGAAATTCAAGTTTAAATCATAAAGGAAGTGGTTCACTGATAAGGGGGACAAGGATGATACTGGTTCCCCCACCACACTGACATTTAGAACCATCAAAAAACATGGTTACCTAATTGGTGAAATTTTCTTGAGATAAGTTTATAATGGACTCATCTAGAAATGCAAGAGGGGGAGGTTGGTTGTCTTTTAGGGGTGCTTCAGCCAATTGGTCAGTGATAACCTGCCCCTTGATTGATTTTTGTTGGAGAAACTCAAGGTCAAATTCAACTAAAATAATGAGCCACTTAGCCATACACTAGTTTTGGTATGGTTTAAAGTGCATGCATTTGAGGGGGTTAGGATTGGTGATGATAAAAGTCTTGTGGTTAAGAAAATAGTGTTAAAGTTTCATGGCCATGAAGACTAAAGCTAGACATATTTTTTTGGTATGTGTGTACCAAGTATAATATTTGACCAATGTATAACTAATGTAATAGATGGCTTGATATTTATATTGTTCATCCTAATGGGAAATCATTACCCCTAGGGAGTGGTCTGTGGTAGAGATATAGAAGTAGAAAGGTTGATCATCCTTAGGAGGTGTAAGGATAGGTAGGGATATTAGGTACTCTTTGAGTGCATCAAATGCCTTTTGATAATTGACATTCCAATTGAAAGAGACATCCTTTTTCAAGAGGTAGTGGAAGGGCTAACCCTAATTAGAGAGTTAGGAGATGAAGTGATGAATGGATTGAAGATTCCCCTGTAAGGTGTGGAGTTGTTTAAGATTGGTTAGAGGAAGCATATCAAGGATGGATTTAATTTTGGCCAGATTGATTTTGATTTCTCAAAGGGAAATGATGAAGCCAAGAAGTTTGCTTGACAAGACCCAAAAAATGTATTTCTTAGGATTGAGGTGGATGTGATAATGGATAAGTCATTCAAATATAATATTAAGGATGGCTAAATGGTCTTTACAAAGATTAGACTTTTTGAGAAGTTCATACACATAATCTTCGATGATTGTATGGATAAGGTCATGAAAAATATATGTCAAGGCCCATTGGTAAGTTGTGCCAACATTTTTAAGGCTGAAGGGCATGAAACTATAATATAAAATCCCCCATGGGGTGATGAAGGTGGTTTTGTGTTGATATTTAAGGGCAATCAAGATCTAATTATAACCTAAAAATCTATCCATGAGTGATAACATCTAATGTCTTGCTATAAGATTGACAAGTTGGTCAATGTTGGGTAGAGGAAATTTATCCTTTGAGAAGGCAAGGTTGAAGTCATGAAAGTACACATAGATACGTAGTCCCCCTATGGATTTAATGATAGGTATAATGTTTAAAACCCATTAGGGATAGTCTATGGGTTGAATGAAGTTAACTAAAAGGGGGCATTGTATCTCTTCTTTGAAAAAGAGGGCTATACAAGGATACATTCAACAAAGTTTTTATTTGATAGGTTTGGAATCATGCTTGATGATGATGTTGTGGGTGGTAATGGCTGGGTTAATACTAGGCATATTGGCATAAGACCAAGTGAATGTGATGCTATGTTTATGGAAGAAGGTCGAGTAGTCTTGTAGTTCTTCAAGGGTGAGAGTTTGGCCAAGTTTGGTGACATGGGGGTTATCTAGAGTACCTATGTCAATGTCTATGGTAGATTCATTCAACATGGTTGAATTTTTTAAAGGTAAATATTTGTGGATGGAGGAATCCAGTGCATTAAGGTAGGTAAGAATAACATCATCATCTTGACACTGGACAATGTTAATGGTAGGAGAGTCTTCTCCCATGAGTTTAGGACGGGTCAAAGGGATGGATATGGATGTCCCCTCTTGTTGATAATTCAAGGGGCCAAGGGAAATCATGTTGACAAATTTTTTTTGGGTGGGATGATGTCCCCATCTTCATTCATAGGTGGAGGGGATGTTGGTGAGGAAGGGGGTTCTTATTTGACAATGGTAGGGGTAGTTTGTTTGGCCTTCTTCATATTGGGTAGAATGAAAGCAAGGTTATGTTTCTCAAGAGGTTTGTGGGTCTCAATCAAAGTCAACATGTGTGGGCTATGATCAAACCATCCTAAACCAAATCCCTTCTAGGCATACCTCTGAAGGTATAGTTTGGCAAAGTTGGGTTTGTCCAAGTAAGAGAAGTTAGAGGTAAATGGTTGAGGTGAAGGGTGGGTGATGGAAATGTTGAGTGGCTTGTCAATTCCCCCATAGATAAAAAGAGTTTGATAGTTATGAGGCCTTAAAGGGATGATGACTCAATGTTGGGGTCATAACCCAGGTGGTGGTTGAATTTCCCATATTCTTGGGGAGTAAGGAGGGCATATAGGGTGAGGAGATGATATTCTCCAAGGGTAAGGTGTTGAAAGGTAGACTCCAAGGGATTAGTGCTATGTATTTGGGTTGAAGAAATAGATGAACTAGTATATGCTTCCATAAGAGAGGAAATAATGGCTTTGGCTTCCATAGGTGGTAGCTTTTATGGTGCTTTAGATGGAGGTAGGAGAACATTGTTAAATTTGTAAGTTAGGTTGCATGCTAAAAAAGGGATAGGGATGGCTTGCATGGTAACCATATAATATTCATGTTCAAACTTGACATTATGATGGAGGGTAGGGTACATAAGCCATGACATAGATCCATAATCTCCCTAATAAAACATTGTACTAAAATTCACCTTCAACCACATAGAAAAGTTTAATGAGTGTACAAAGACATAGATGAATGTGAAGGACAACAGTGCCTAGGGTAGTGGTAATAGTGTCATTAAAGGCTATAAGGATGGTTGAAGTTTTGGATATGACATTGTCTAGTAGCTTGAGTTGGTCATAGGCATTGGAAGAGATGATATCGATATTGGCTCCCCCATTGATCATAACCCATTTTATGTGGGTTTTGTTGATATGTGAAGTGATAAAAAGAGGTGGATATGGGTATTTAATGTGGATGGAAGGTATCTCTGAGTCCTTGAAGGTGACAAGGGTGGAGATTTGGAGAGCACCGATGAAGGCCTCTATAGGTTAGGAGTCTCCTAGTCAGACCTCAATGACATAAATATCCTCTATCATGGCTTAGCGATGGTGAGGTGAGGTAGAAATGAGCTCATAGAGGCTCATCTTAGCTAGATTTTGGTGAATTTTATTAAGAATGACCATCTTGATAGATTCAGAAGGATTATCCTTAGAGGTGCCTAAGATGGTTACTTTGGGCAAAGCTAAAGATGTATAGGGTTGGATCAAGTTCAATTTAGGATGAGTAGGTGGGTATGTCTATGGAATGGACACCTTGGATTTCTATTTATCCTTACATTGTGATTATGTGACTACATTGATGGTATGGATAGAGGGAAATGATGTGATAAGAGGTTGGGTAGGTTCTCCATATTTTTGAGGTGAGAGTGGAGGATGTGGTACATGTTGGTAGATGGCTAGTGGGTGCCTTTGTAGAGGGATCAATGGAAGCTCTTCTAGTAAAATATCATCCTTGTTATATAGCTAATGGATAATGGTCTAGAGATATTTTCAATTCTTGATGTCGTGTCTAGGTGTCTTATGATATGAACATATTTGATGATCATTATACCAAGCTAGTTTTGAACCAAAAGGGTTGAAGGGTTTGATAGGAGGTGAGGTAAAGTGAAAAGATTATATTAACCTTTGAAAAATGGATGAATAATATTATGAAAGATGTGGGAAAGGCCTAGGTGTTGTCATTTTAGTTGGTAAGTAAGGGGTTTTCATGGGAGTAGGTTTGGTAATATAAAACCTAGGTGAGGTGATGTTTCTAGGTAATGGTTTTGGTTTGGGCATGTTAGTGGTTGGAGGATTTGAGTTTAATAGTTTGGCCATCAATAATTTAGAAAAAAATTGGTGTATCAAATATTAATTGGGCTAGAATAACAAGTCATGGTGGATGACATATGTTAAAATGGATTTACCTTTTAGGTAGAGTTGATGGATGAGGACCCAAAATAGAGGGAAGGATAGAAGAAGGAAAAACCCTAGACATGTGGCTACTTGATGGTTTTGCTCTTTTTATTGGTTAGGGTTGAGGTTTGGGTAGAACATTATATAGGGTCAACTCCACTCTAAGAGATGGGTGGACCAACCTCTTTATGGGGAAGGTACCAAGGTTTGTAATAGGTTTGTGTGGTGGTTTGCTTATTTGAGGCATGATTACCTCAGTTGGTGGGGAATGTGAGGGGTTGGTAGATGTTCTAATTAGTTTGAGAGGTGGTGGAAAGATGATATATTGGTTGGTTAATGTCATGATATAAGTTTTGGATTTATTGATGTAAGGGAGGCCTAACTATTGTTAGAAGGTAGCTTGATCCATATCTAGTTTTAGGGTAAATTCCAATTTTTGCACTAATATGGAAAAAGGTTTGTGTAATAGTTTTGCTTTGTGGGTAGTGGATGTAAGAGATAGAATTTTAGGTTAGGGATGTTGGTTTATAGGTTGGTTGACTTATATAGGTGAGGGAAGTAATATTGAGATAAATAGATCAGCTATGGGACGTATCGATAGGAATGCTTCTCCTTTAGGAACAATATCCATAGGAGTAGTGTTTTTTTGGGTAGCTGGTGGAGATAACAAATCAAAGATGTTTGGTTATTTAGATATGCCTATTAGGGTGGAATGTGATGATTCCAAGGCTTTTATGAGCATGGATAGGGAAAAAGGAACCTCCTCAGGTTGAATCTCTGATGGAGCAGAAGATGACTCTTCCACCTCTATAAGTGAAGTAGGGGAAGAGTAGGTAGATTGGATGGTTGGGTCCTTATGTGTAGGTGTATCATGAACCATGTTGATCATGTGGGCATCATGAGATCATTCAGCTTATGCATCCTCATATTTGATAGGGGCATGGTAGGGAAAAGGGTTTTTGAAGATGTCTAGGGCTTGAATTTTAGGGGCATTGGGGTTATCCAATGTGAGTTCCCCCTTGTCAATGAGGCTTTGAAGAACATTCTTGAAATTATTGCATCGATTGATGTTATGTCTAATCATTCGATGAAAGGCAAAATGGTCATTTTCATTATACCAAGTAAGCACTAGATGAGAATAATCAAACTATGGGGGAGAATTGATGGGTGGAAGCTATACAAGATTATATTTTAGTAAATTTTCCAACACTGAGCAATAAGATTCTCCAAGTGGAGTAAATTATTTTTGGGTGCTTTGGTTTGGGTTTCATGACCTTTGGTTAGAGGGATTGGGAATTTTTTTTTGATTGGTCGTAGGTGGTGGGAAATCATTAAGGATGACTACATTCATAATTACCTTATTCTTAGCCCCAGAGTTAGATTGATTACATAATTTGGAGGAGTAGGCTTCATTGGTATTGAAGGTAGAGTTATTGTTTCATAACTTCAATTTACCCTCATCTATAGCTTGGTTCTCTAATTTGTGTGCCATGGTAAAAGTTTCATCAAAATTTCTAAAGATTTGGACATGTAATGTAGAAGAGATGTGCTTAGTAGAAGCATGGGAAAAAAGTATGATCAATTCAAGCTGAGGCAAGGATAATGATAATTGGTTAATCAAGCTTCTCCAATGATCCACAAAATCAGCTATAGACTCATCCTCAAATTGGAAAATGAAATAAAGATAAGTGAGAGAGACTTTCTTGGCTATGTTTATTGAGAAGTGATCCAAGAAGTTTTGAGATAATTGGTTAAAAGAGAAGATGTAATGTTTGGTAATGTCACTATACTAGTCTAGTACTAGGCCAAAAAGAGACATAGGAAATATGCACAAAAGTAGGGCATCATCATAGGCAATCATGTAACAAGAATGCCTAAATTATCTTAAGTGATATTGGGGGTCTTCCTTACTATTAAACTTGGTAAATTTTAGAAACTCCCATTGCATTGGATAAGGTCTGATAGGGACTGAAGGGTGAATGGGTTCATTATAGACTTATTCTTAAGATAAAGTGTTATGGGCTCCCAAAAGGGATGAATCAATAATTTTTATTTTGTCTATGAATATTTTCATTAATTCCATTTGAGGTGGTGTAATTGAGGGGTTATAAGGTGTATATTATGGCTGGGGAATATATTGGTAATTAATAGGAGGTCTGGAGATGGCCCCATACTAATAAGAAGTTATGGGAGGTTGGGTAGATGACATATAAGGATAGGTGGCTACTGGTAGTTAGGTATTAGGTATATAACCTTGTGGGTTAGGGGTATAATTGAGGTTAGATGATATAGGTAATTATTAGGATGTTGAGGTAGGTTGGGCTATGGTTGTATTGGTAATCAGGGGGGTGGTCATGACCTTTGTGCTAATGGGTGGTGAGGTAGAAAGGATAGGTACCCATAATCTTGGTAAAGAGGTATTAACCAATGGGCTAGGTTTGACATGATGGGTTGATGGTTGGGTTGTCCCCAAGGTAGAGGAGTCATTGGTGGGTGTAGATGGTGTAAGGGTAATGGCTACTTAGATAGGTTGGTTCTTAGCCATAACATCAAAGGGGTTGGTAGATGAGGATGCCTAAGTGGTCAAGGGTTGGGTGGTGACCATGGTAATAGGGATATCCTCCATAAGGTGGGATGGTATGTCATAATGAGGTCTTAAGGTGGAGTTGAAATTGGGATATGGTGAGAAGAGGTGTTAATATAATATTTAAGGGCCATTGGATTGTTTTATAAATAGGTGGAAAAGTCCATGTCTCCTTAGGGAAATACCTAGGGGAAAGTATGGCTTCTCAATGGATGAGGTGAGTCTTCCACCTTGGAGACATACTCCATAGATGAGGAGGTAGAGATGGTTGATGTAGGTGATGGGTTTTGTTCTACCAAGTCTTAACATTGTTTTTGAGTAAGAACCATATAAAAAGGTGGGAGAGAATACAAAATAAATAGACTCACCACTTAAATAGAGAGAAGACAAAGAAAATAGTTAAGGCAATCAAGAAACACACTAAAAATTATGTTTAATCCTGAAATTAGTTTTAAGATCCCTTTTGGCTTATGCCGTAGTTTATGAAAATGTGTGACAGAGGTTAGCTTATAGATCAGGTACTAGAGAAACAATCTATATATAGTTTTGGGTTAGTTTTGGTGCTCAAAATAATATATATTGGAATCAATACATGGCTTGGTATTGGGGCCTACCCCCTCACTTCATAGTCCCATAATGATAGGGGTATCAGGTTCTTAGCTAATATATATTAATATCCAGAGTTTATACTCAACTAGAGAGATAAGTTGTTTCTCCTCTTGGTAATAACCTCCAAGTAGGATTGATAGGAATAGGTAAGGTAACCACTAGGTGATGAAATCCAAGTCAGACCTTGTCTCAAGTGAGTTATGATGTTTGATTGATTATGTGGTTTGGTTGTGTAACATAAGTGTGATATAATTAATCATGATGTTGTTAATTAAGATAAATAAGCTAGAAAAGTAGGAAATCAATAGATGCAATATGTTTCAGACCCATATGAAATTTAGATTTCAATTATGATCATAAAAAGAGAAATAAGCATATAGATGCGGATAAAAAGAAAACCTAAGTAGAGACATGGGTCCCATTAGGCATGCCAAAATGTTTCACTCAAATTTTTCTATTATTTAGAAGAAGGTAGTAAAACTAGAAATATGGGTTGTGGTAGAAATACCTGCTTGTTTGTGTATGCATTGAATCAAAAGATTGTGGAGAGCTCCTCTTTGGCTAGGGAGGATGAATTACATGTAATAAATAACTAAATCAAATTCATGGGTTAGAAAAGTAGCTAGGTGGATTGGCTAGTGCTAGCTAGATCCCAAAAGCAAGATCTTCTTTAGGCTTTTGGCTTATGCCTTAGTTTATGAAAATGTGTGACAGAGGTTGGCTTATAGATCAGGTACTAGAGAAACAATCTATAGATAGTTTTGGGTTAGTTTTGGTGCTCAAAATAATATATATTGGAATCAATACATGGCTTGGTATTGGGGCCTACCCCCTCACTTCATAGTCCCATAATGATAAGGGTATCAGGTTCTTAGCTAATATATATTAATATCTAGAGTTTATACTCAACTAGAGAGATAAGTTGTTTCTCCTCTTGGTAATAACCTCCAAGTAGGATTGATAGGAATAGGTAAGGTAACCACTAGGTGATGAAATCCAAGTCAGACCTTGTCTCAAGTGAGTTATGATGTTTGATTGATTATGTGGTTTGGTTGTGTAACATAAGTGTGATAAAATTAAACTTGATGTTTTTAATTAAGATATATAAGCTAGAAAAGTAGGCAATCAATAGATGCAGTATGTTTTAGACCCATAAGAAATTTAGATTTCAATTATGAGCATAAAAAGAGAAATAAGCATATAGATGCAGATAAAAATAAAACCTAAGTAGAGACATGGGTCCCATTAGGCATGCCAAAATGTTTCACTCAAATTTTTCTATTATTTAGAAGAAGGTAGTAAAACTAGAAATATGGGTTGTGGTAGAAATACCTGCTTGTTTGTGTATGCATTGAATCAAAAGATTGTGGAGAGCTCCTCTTTGGCTAGGGAGGATGACTTGCATGTAAGAATGAACTAAAGCAAATTCATGGGTTAGAAAATTAGCTAGGTGGATTTCTTAGTGCTATCTAGATCCCAAAAGCAAGATCTTCTTTAGGCTTTTGGCTTATGTCTTAGTTTATGAAAATGTGTGACAGAGGTTGGCTTATAGATCAGGTACTAAAGAAACAATATATAGATAGTTTTGGGTTAGTTTTGGTTCTCAAAATAATATATATTGGAATCAATACATGGCTTGGTATTGGGGCCTATCCCCTCACTTCATAGTCCCATAATGATAAGGGTATCAGGTTCTTAACTAATATATATTAATATCCATAGTTTATACTCAACTAGAGAGATAAGTTGTTTCTCCTCTTGGTAATAACCTCCAAGTAGGATTGATAGGAATAGGTAAGGTAACCACTAGGTGATGAAATCCAAGTCAGACCTTATCTCAAGTGAGTTATGATGTTTGATTGATTATGTGGTTTGGTTGTGTAACATACGTGTGATATAATTAATCTTGATGTTGTTAATTAAGATAAATAAGCTAGAAAAGTAGGCAATCAATAGATGCAGTATGTTTTAGACCCATATGAAATTTAGATTTCAATTATGAGCATAAAAAGAGAAATAAGCATATAGATGTGGATAAAAAGAAAACCTAAGTAGAGACATGGGTCCCATCAGGCATGTCAAAATGTTTCACTCAAATTTTTCTATTATTTAGAAGAAGGTAGTAAAATTAGAAATATGGGTTGTGGTAGAAATACCTGCTTGTTTGTGTATGCATTGAATCAAAAGATTATGGAGAGCTCTTATTTGGCTAGGGAGGATGACTTGCATGTAAGAAAGAACTAAAGCAAATTCATGGGTTAGAAAAGTATCTAGGTGGATTGCCTAGTGTTATCTAGATCCCAAAAGCAATATCTTCTTTAGGCTTTTGGCTTATGCCTTAGTTTATGAAAATGTGTGACAGAGGTTGGCTTATAGATCAGGTACTAGAGAAACAATCTATAGATAGTTTTGGGTTAGTTTTGGTGCTCAAAATAATATATATTGGAATCAATACATGGCTTGGTATTGGGGCCTACCCCCTCACTTCATAATTCCATAATGATAAGGGTATCAGGTTCTTAGCTAATATATATTAATATCCATAGTTTATACTCAACTAGAGAGATAAGTTGTTTCTCCTCTTGGTAATAACCTCCAAGTAGGATTGATAGGAATAAGTAAGGTAACCACTAGGTGATGAAATCCAAGTCAGACCTTGTCTCAAGTGAGTTATGATGTTTGATTGATTATGTGGTTTGGTTTTGTAACATAAGTGTGATATAATTAATCTTGATGTTGTTAATTAAGATAAATAAGCTAGAAAAGTAGGCAATCAATAGATGCAGTATGTTTTAGACCCATATGAAATTTAGATTTCAATTATGAGCATAAAAAGAGAAATAAGCATATAGATGTGGATAAAAAGAAAACCTAAGTAGAGACATGGGTCCCATTAGGCATGCCAAAATGTTTCACTCAAATTTTTCTATTATTTAGAAGAAGGTAGTAAAACTAGAAATATGGGTTGTGGTAGAAATACCTGCTTGTTTGTGTATGCATTGAATCAAAAGATTATGGAGAGCTCCTCTTTGGCTATGGAGGATGACTTGCATGTAAGAAAGAACTAAATCAAATTCATGGGTTAGAAAAGTAGCTAGGTGGATTACCTAGTGCTAGCTAGATCCCAAAAGCAAGATATTCTTTAGGGGCTATCAATCCACCATTTTAGAATAATTAAGTTAATAAAAAAAAATGGAGTACTTGAATAAATGATCTAAAGGGTACTAAAATGATAACAAGAATTGCTTGCTTAGAAAATAGACTAAAAATTATCTAATTAGTGATAAACTAATTAGTGCTAGTGCTAGTGAGTCAAGGTGTGATTCAGGGAGTCTAGAAAAGGCTTGTGAATGGTTAGAAACACATAAAAGTGAATTGGGTTAGATAAAATAAGTGAAATTATCTTGTTTTACTCTTATACCATAGGTTACCATCAATGATTAGGTTTGACCATCGATGGTTGGGCTGACCATCAATGGTTGACTGCGTTCAATTTTGGACTTTGTCAACAGTTAGTTGTTAAGATTTTGGAATGAATTCTGAGAGTTGGGGAAGGTCTAAATTGATTGTAAAATGGAAATAAATTACATGGATGGAAATAAACAAGTACTTATCTTACCTAAAGTAGATTAGGTGAGTGATAGTTGTTATTGATCTAGGGGTGGAATCTGGCCTGATTCTAGCATATTAATGGTACTGGGAGACTTGGTTGAGAGGTAATGGCAAGTTGGCTCTTAAAAAGGGGATGATAATGCTTGATAATGTTGAATGACCTATAGTATAAAAATCTAAGTACCTGAGTTATTGATAATAATTGTGGATGATTTGTTCTTACATCTCTCTCCTTTTTATAAGTAAGGGCCAAAGGGTTCAAGAGGGAGTGTAACTAGGGTTTATAAATATATCTCATCAATGCAGTGCTTCACAAGGAGATTTGGATGTCATATATTTAAAAAGGGTAGGTGATGTATGCATGCTAGTTGTATGTGGGAAGATTAGGTAGTTGAACCTAACCATCTGATGAGGCTAGGATATGCCTATTAAATGTATAATAAATGACATCATCTTACTCTCTTTGTCTATTAAGTTTGACTAAATTTTGTGACTTTTATTTGATCTGATATGAGTTAGGATGTAATTTTCCATCTTTTGTTGATTGTGATTCTAACATTTAAAAGCTCTATAATTCCTACCAAAGTGTTTTGGAAAATTCAAGTTTTGTAATAAAATAGGTCATCATCAGGCTGAAGAACAAATATGAAGTGGATTGCATGTTTTTGGAAGCACTAGAATCAATGCAGCTTAGTTCCATAACTCTACCATGCTATTAAAAGTTTTGTCACTTAGTTTTGGAACTTTTAAACTTAGTTCTGGAACTTCTGCAGATAAGCTCTAGAACTTTCACGGTTAGACATGGAATGATTTCCTTTAGTTTTAGAACTCTTCTAAAGTTCTAGAACTGATATAGATCTATTCCAAGGCTGACAATCTATCAAATCAATGATCCTATTAATCAAGAGCAAACTTTCAATTTCCATATTTGTAGATCCAAGACACTTATCACACAGCTATACATCTAGCCACATTTTAATTTAACATCTATTCTGGGCATGATTTAGTTCCATTGTATCTGTGAAATAGTTATGGCCATCAATGCACCACAATAAGAAGAATATATATATATAGACCTAGAAGAATATAGGAGGGAGGGTAATAATTGAAGAATAGAGGAATAAGTATAGATATAGATTGATCTATACAGATCTAGTACATTTTTGTAATCTAGAACATTTTATCAATAAAATATTCATTTCTATTTTGAGAGAGAATTAAGTTGTTCAATCCTGTTTCTAGGCGGAGCAAGGGCCCACTCCTCCAAGAACTAAGATCTTCATTTTTGTTGGTATTTATATTTTATTTTGAAAAGTAAATAGGTATATCTATTAAATTTATAAATGCTTTAAATTCCTTAAGTTTAAATTTGTTGTAGATTTCTCCTTATAGGTGTTCTAGATTAAGTTCTCATTTTGTTATAATCATTTTCCAAGCATTCTAAATTATGTGTTTGATTCTATAAAGTTTGTTCATTTTCAACAATCTATTTCATTTCTACAAAGTGTGTTTATTTCCAGCAAATTTATTTCTTTAAAGAGTGTTTATTTCTAGCAATTCATTTTTGTAATGTGTGTTTACTTCCATCAGATTTTCATAGTTTGATTCCAATAAGGTTTTAACTAAGAAGTCTTTAAGACATTAAAGATCCCCTGAAACAAAAAAATACAAATACCTATAATCAAGTACTAAATCGCTAAGATTCTTCTTGTTGCATATAGCTTTAGACAAACCCCTAGTTGAATATGATATCAAAAGAGAGGTGATTAAATGAAGGGAATAATGACACCATCATTTTTGGCACCATTGCTGGGGAATACTAGTTGGAATTTTCTAATTAGGTGTCAGCAAGAGCAACAATCATACATTTAGTAATTAAAGAAATCTTCCCTAAGCTATCAAAAAATTTATGAGTAGACCAAGAGACTCCAAGGGTAGATTTCTCCCAAAAATATCTGAATAAGAACTTCCATCATCCTCTAATTTAAATAAGGAAGAATTGGAGGCACCATTATCTCCTACAAGACAAGAAGTAGAGTTTCCATCTTTAGAATTTTTGGATCAGTCACCAGAAGCAATTAGAACTTTAGGGAGGAGGATTATTTCTCAAGATCCATTAAGGGAAATTTTTGATTCTCAATTGAGTAGTCAACCTTCTACTCCTGAATTTTCACCATCTCCAATGTAGATCACATACCACATTGATTGGGAGAAGGGACTACAAAATACTAGAGAGATGGCATGAGAAGCTAGAAGAAAACCTGAGAGAACATTTACCTATCCCATTTAGTTGGAGGATGATGAAACCACTATGAATAAAATTTCACCTACACACTTGCCCACATTTAGAGGAATGTCATCTGAGGATCCTGACCAATTTTTATTTGAGTTTAAAGTACTATGTTAGACTTATGGTTATAAGATAGATAATCAAAAACTCAAGTTGTTTTCATCTACTCTGAAGGATGCAATAATGAGGTGGTTTATGGGATTAACATCTAATTCTATTACCAATTGGGAACAAATGGAAATTGTCTTCCTAGACAAATATCAAGATTATTATAGAGGAAGAAATTGAAAGGAAGAATTTTTCAAAATCAAATAGGAAGAGGATGAAAATATGGAAGATTATTTGGATAGATTCCTCTTTGTGAGTAAAATATGTGGATTTGTACTTCTAGAAGAGTTACAAAAACCCATCTTTATCAAAGGTCTGGATGATGAATCTAGGGAAACCCTTGATGTAATTGGTGGTGGAAACATTGCTCAATTAAGAATGAACTAAATCATAGAAATTTGTAGAAACTATTCAAGGACAAGGGGTGAACTTAGCAAGGGAAAAATGGTTAAAAATGATATGAACAAACTGATGGATGAATTGGAAAACTTTAAAATATACATATTATTTCAATTAACCTCTCCCATATATGGATTGCAAGCTAAAGCAAATGCCAACACTAAACCATTAGCCATGTATTGTCTTGGATGCAGGAAGAAGCATGCAATAAGGGAATGTCCTTTAGATAAAATAGAAGTATGTCTTGTCTATGAATCTAAAGAACATGATACTCACACTTTTTCTCTTCTTCCACTCATAAAAAATCAGCTCAAACAAACTAGTACATCATCCACCATAGAAGAATTGAATTTTGTTTGGAGACAACCTAGCCAAGGGTAGTTTGTGCCAAGACCAGCTCCTAATCCTTAGATGATGCCATGGGCAACACAAATAGTATCAAAAAGTTGGGGACAGCCACCTTGGGTCCCTCAACCAACATGGCATCCTTAGGATTGGGCAAGTCAATCTTGGTATACTCAAGGACATCAGCAACCTTGGGATGGTCATGGAAATCCTTATGGTTGGCCACAACCTAGATGGGGCCCTAGTAATTATGTGCAAGGGAAAACATATCCAAATCAGAACCAATAATCCATAATGGGATCTCCAGCACAAAATCCACAAGCTAAAAATGTTTTCCAAACACAAATGCTGGCATAACTAGTAGCAAACCCAAGAAACAAACAAACAACTCTTGTATATGAAATAGAACCAAAAAAATTAGTTGATCTAAATGCAATGGATTGTAAAGACATTAAAACTAGATTGGGAAAAATAGTTAGCATCCTACCTATTATAATCACTGAGATGATAGAATAAATTGAAACCCCTAGTCTGATTGCACCTAAGGAAGATGAAAAATAAAAAGATAAGGAACCAAAAAGAAAATATACTGAGATTCCATTTCTAGAAAGATTTAAAGAAGCCATATAAATTAAGGAATTTGAATTAGTGAAGGAACTAAGAAAATTAAATATTGAAATACCACTTTTACAAGCAATCAAGGATATTCCAGAGTTGAACAAGTTAATCAAATTGTTATGTTTTAAAAAATATGGAAGAAAGAAGCAATAACCCAGGACTATTAAGGTAGATGGGAAACTTACTGATTTATTAGTAGGAAAACTCCTACTTCCCAAATATGGAGATCTTGGAAGCCCTGTTATTTATGTCTCTATAGGGAATAAATATATACATAACATTTTGATTGATTTGCGAGAAGCTATTAATGTAATGACAGTGGACACTTTGAAAACATTACCATTAATAGGCATACAACCTACTAACACCATATTACAGATGGTAGATCAGTCTATAGCAAAACTAGAAGGATTTATTGAAGATGTGGGAGTAATGGTAGGGTTATGGGAATATCCAGTTGACTTCCTTATATTGCAGCCAAAGGTAAAACACTTAGTTATCCCATTATTTTGGGAAGACCATGGTTAGCTATAGTTGCTACCTTAGTTGATTGCAGGTCAGGTGATATGACTATTTCAAATGGTAAGAATTCTAAGCAAATTTCATTATATCCCTCTACATGACCTTTTATTGATAATCAAGAGAAATTATGGGTTGATAATCTTGATATTAATGAGAAAAATTTGTTTTCTTTGGCTATGATAACATTACAGGATCATGTATAGGAAATAGAAGATATGGTTAATCTTCCATTGAATGTACACCAATTATCATTGGAGTAGTCAGGATTAGTTTTGGAACCTATAGAATCTATTCTGGAAACATCATAGTTAGTTTCGAAACCACACCAACAACAATTCCCTACAAGTGAAGATAATTTCGCTCTAGAGGAATGAGATTTATCTTAAGGAGAGGAAGGATCTGTTTATAGATATCAGGAGCTGATGAAGAATTTCTATAAAATAGCAGTAATGAGGAGTTTGACCTACAATAAGATAATTATCATAACTATTCCTACTGTCCTTTGTCTAGCATTCTATCTCAAGGAAATTTTGGAGATGTTGCTACATATCATATGTTGTTACCACATGCATTTCCACTAAACACATTAATGGAACCCTTTCAACAAATCAATTCATCATATATTGGAACCTAACATGTTGAGATTCAACTAGGTAGAATTTTGAATATTAATAGCTGGTTAAAGAATGATGAAGAAGCCAAACTATTTGATGTTCTAAAGGATCATACTAAAGCTTGTGCTTGGGACTATAGAGACATGAAGGGAAGTATCTGCACCCATCACATTTATATTAAAAACATTAGACCAATTAGGTAACCTCAGAGAAGGATTAATCCAACCTTAAGGGATATATTCAAATAAGAAATTAAAAAACTATTACACGTAGGTTTTATCTACCCTATTTCAGATAACCAGTGGGTGTCTCCTCTTGTAATTGTCCCTAAAAAGAATGAAAAATGGAGAATTTGTGTTGACTATATGGAACTAAACAAAGCCACCCTGAGAGATTATTTTCCCTTACCATTCATAGATGAAGTCTTAGACAAATTTTCAGGTAAACAATACTTTTCCTTCTTGGATGGCTTTAGTGGATACAATCAAATTAGAGTTGCTACTGAGGATCAGGACAAAACTACATTTACTTGTCCATGGGGTACCTTTGCTTACAGGGTAATGCCATTTGGACTATGTAATGCTCCAACAACCTTTCAAAGAATTGTATTACCAATTTTTGTAGACCTAACAAATGACTGTCTAGAGGTATACATGGATGACTTTACTGTGCATGGAGATACATTTGATGATGCCTTGAAAAATTTGGATAGAGTATTAACAAGATGTGAACAACATCACTTGTCTCTTGATCATGAGAAATGTTTGATGATGGTTGATGAAGGGATTGTAGTAGGACGCCATATTTCAAAAAGAGGATTTCATGTTGACCAAAACAAAATCAAGATTCTTTTAGACTTGCCTATTCCTCAAATCCCCACAGATATCAAGTAATTTTTAGGGCATGCTGGATACTATAGGCACTTTATCAAGGATTTTAGTAAAATTAATGCCCCCATGTTTAAGTTTCTTACCAAGGACTATGAATTTATTTTGGATGAAAAGTGTCAACATGATTTTGAAGAAATTAAAGAAAAATTAGTAATTGCCCCAATATTGAGAGGACCTAATTGGGAGAAACTTTTTCACATCCAAACTGATGCCTTAAATAACTCAATTGGTGCAATTTTGGGACAAAAATATGAAGGAAAAATGTATGCTATTTACTATCTTAGTAAACATCTTACTCCCACTAAAATAAATTATACTACCATTGAAAAATAATTTTTGGCTGTGATTTATGCAATTAATAAATTTAGACACTACATTATAGGGTATAAAATATCTATACATACAGATCACTCAACAATTAAATATTTAATGAACAAACTAGTGGTTAGAGGTAGAATAATTAGATGGTTATTACTTATATAATAATTTGATATTACCATTATAGACAATCCGGGTAAATCTAATGTGGTAGTTGATTTCTTATTAAGACTGACCACTATAGGGGAGTAGGATCTAGTCAAGGACAAATTTCTAGATGAATAATTGTTTGTTATTTCAGTTGATACACCATGGTTTGTTGACATAGAAAATTATATTGCAATAGGGAAGTTTCCTCCTTTCACTAAAAAAGATAAAAAAGTTAATCAAAACTAGTGCACAGTTCAAATGGTTAAATGGAATGCTATTTAAATGTGGTCCTAATTTGGTTTTACGCAAGTGTGTAAGAGAAGATGAAATCTTTGACATCCTCTAGGCATGTCATGATGAACCAAGTGGAGAACACTATTTAGTGAAAAGAATAGCTCACAAGATACTTGGCACTAGTTATTATTGGCCATCTCTGTACAAATATGTGAAGAGATATATCAGGTGGTGTGATCCTTGTCAAAGGATGGAACAACCAACCTTTACCAATGAAATGCCTCTACAACCTCAAGTAGTGATTGAACCATTTGAGAGATGGGGATTAGATTTTTTTGGACCCTTTAATCCTCCTTCACAAGGAAAAGAGCACATTCTTGTGTGTACTGATTATGTGACAAAGTGGGTAGAAGTGCAGGCTTTAACAAATGCCACTAAAGAAGTAATTGCTAATTTCCTTTGGCACAAAATTATGGTAAAGTTTGGAGCACCAAAAAGCTTAGTTTCAGACCAGGGACCACAATTTATGTCCAATATGATCCAAGATTTCACAATGTATTATCAGATCAATCATAGGAAGTCATCTCCCTATCACCCACAAGAAAATGGACAAGTTGAAGTAACAAATAGAGAATTGGAAAATATCCTCACTAAAATAGTTAAAGTAGGAAGAAGAGATTGGGTAAAGAGACTACCTAAAGCTATCTAGGCTTATAATACAACTTGGAAAACTATAATAGGGTTTTTACCATATGATTTAGTCTATGGGAAAAAGCCCTTATTGCCTAGTGAGTTTGAACTACAGACATTGAGGACAACAACTAAGGTGGGAATTGAATTGGATGTAGCTCAAAAGGAGAGAATCCTTCAACTCAATGAGTTGGATGAATTGAGAATATCATAACTTCACCAAATAGAGATAATCCAATATCAAAGGAAGTAATGACATGATTCATATATCAAAGAAAGACAATTCAAAGTAGGAGATTGAGCATTGCTATTTGATTCTAAGTACCAACAATTTAAAGGCAAATTAAGAACCAGATGGTTGGGACCTTATCAGATTGATCATATATTTGACAATGGTTCTATCTAATTACTTCCCATTGATGGCAGTAGAAGAATACTCTTTTTCAATGGACACAGGCTAAAATTTTATAAGAAGCCTCCTACTAAGGATGAATTCTTGAAGTAGATTGAAGTAGACAAAGAATTTGATTATGGAAGAACCCAGTTCTTCCAAAATGATAAAATAATTAGATGAATAGATATATAATAAAGGGAAGAGAGTGAAAACTAGTAAATGGCATTCTCTTCCCCCCCAAAAAAAAATCTCTCAAAGATCAATTGAAAACCAACGATGGTAGTTGATATTCTCAAATAAATGGCTAATTCAAAATAAAAAAATCTTTGGAATTCTAACTATTTTCTAACCATTTTCCTTTTTGTTTCACTTTTTTTAGGAATGATGAGTCATCATGATGGAGGGATTACATCGTTAAGGATGGTAATTATGTTTTTAACTTGTTGAAGGTTAGATTGAAAGTTTTCATGTGTGATTAGACTTTATTTAAAATATTAGTATGATGAGTCATCTATTGTACATCATGATTAAAAGTGAGAAATCATGAGAAGGATATTGATGGAATAAATTGGTGACATAGTTATAAAGAGTCATTAGTATTATTGAATTAAAAAGGTGAAAAATAGCTGCAGAGAAACTTCAAGAGAGATACATTGAATTAAATTTGTCAATTTCGTAACTAAATTCACTAGTTCTACAACCAAAGTCACCAGTTCTACTACTAAGAGAAGATTTCTTTAGCTAACCTATGTAGTATTAAAGAAGAATGAATCATGGGGATTAAAAATAAATTAGAACTAGATGATGATACCCAACTCCTTGTAGATAAAGAAGTGGGAACTATTTTTCAACAGGAAATATGGTTGGATTTTTTGAATAAATTCCCCAAATATAATGATAAATTGGTAATAAAATTTGTTATCAATTTAGATAAAACAAGGACAAATATTAGGAAGGTTTTCATTCCTTTTTCTGTGAATGTAATAAGTGAGATATATGGAGTACCAATGATGCATGTCCCAAACCCTATCAAAGGGACATTAAAAGACCTAGTTGAAACCCTACTGAAAGAGGGGGAAGCTAAACCCCAATATATTTACAACACAAAGAAAATCATCAAAGGAGTCAGAAGGGCTAGCTTGCCCAAACCCTTTGATAGAGTAGCATTTTAGATAGTTAAGTATTTAACCTGTGATGGGCAATTTGGGTTAGTAGGAAGAGAAGTCCTGAAAATCCTCATATACCTTAGATATGGAGCTAAAAAACCAAAATATATAGTAAAACTTCTAGGGTTTATTTTTTAATTCATCCATATAGTGGCCCAAAGGTATTCTTGGGGTGTATGAATAATTATACATCATGGGTTAGTGAATTTATTATGCCAGTACCATTTCTTTTCAAAGAAAAATGGGGAAGAAATGTGGGAAAAATTTATTGGCAAGTTTAGGCAGAACCCTGGTATTTTTAGAAGAGTAATAGCAACTCCTCCTACCCCTTCAATTCATTTGGAAACTGATACCACTACTAAGGAAAATAAAGAACTAGGAGGAGAGGAAATACCAAAAAGAAGAAGATCTAGAAGAAGAGCTAAAATTGTAGACCCTACTGTGCCTTCTCAAGAAATTCCTTCTTCTACAAGAGATCTAATACCTGTCTTTGACAGTGACAGTTTACCTGGGCCTGGGCAAGAGGTGAAAATCAAAAGAAGCTCTAAGAGGAGACCCATTTAAGCACATTTGAGGCTCCTCAAAGAAGGATAAGTCATAAAAGGTATAAATAAATTCTAGAGGAGATGGAAGAAAAAGAAGGGATGGAAATTGAAGCTACTAATATTTTGGGTAGCATAGCCATGACTCCTCCAGGACCAAGCCAAAAAGAAAAAGAGAAAGAAGATGAAAAATTTGAGGAGCAAGTTTTCTAAGAAATAGGTGAGTCAGTAGTAACATCACATGAAGAAGATGAACAAATATCTTGGAAAAGGAAGGGGAAATCCCCTTTGGTGGAAGAAGAATGCTTAACTCCCTAAGAAATTTCAGAAAAAGAAGAAAATCAGTAGGTTAATTAGGATTTATTTTTGTCTAGAGCAAAGCTCATTATCAAGGAAAAGGATGAGGAATTTGATTTCCTCAAACCCAAATTAGAATAGAGAGAAATTCTCCTTAAAGAATTAACAAACTAGTTCACAACCAAGACTGAGGAATTAGTAGAGATTAAAAGGCAGCTGATGGAGAAAGAGGAAGAATTTAAAATTTCTAGGAGATAGACTATTATGTCAATAGTCTCTACATAGACTGAATTGACTTATCTAACACTCAAGTAGTTATGGGATGATACATGCAGATAACTCAGTGTATTCAAGACATCCAATAAGGACTTGAAAAGAAAAATGGAGGAAGAAAAAAAGCAAGGAAGGAATGGGAAGAAAAATTTTACAAAGAGGAAAAAGATAAATATAAATATCTTGTAAAAATACAAATGGTTTGCATGATGAGTGAGAAACTGCTTGCATGTAGAAGACCTTCTCCTACATATAGTATGTTTTTAGAGGAATAATTCATTCACTGGTAGTTGGCAAGGATAACATGTGGCCTTCCACATGAAATGAAAGATGAAGCTAATTTCTCAGCAACCTATTCTTTAGCCAATGCAGAATAGAAAAATCTTCTCTGTGAATTTTATCTCTGCAATTTCATGCTGGAAAATAATTTAGGTTTTATGATCAATTCTTATGTAGGGGAAAGCCAGCTTAATGCATTTGTTTTTGTTCTTAAAAATTAGATTGCATGAAAAGAGAGGGAGTTAGAGCATCTATTAAAGGCTAGTTCATTTGGTCTCTGTATGAGAACTCATTATGGCAACCCATTGACCTTTGTTGCACATTTCAATTTCTATGCATTTGATAGAAGGTTCAAGGAACCTTATCTTGCTAATTTATAGAAAATAATTAATGCATTCATCTCTTATGAAAAGGAAAAATTTGATAATATTTATGATGCATGTTTGAAAAGATGGAAATTTCTCCCAGTAGCATTGAAAAGAAGGGAAGTAATATCCCCTTCAAATTTGATCTAGAGTCTAGAAAGGGAAAAATATTTATGCACAATAATTCCTTGGATCAATGAAGCTCACAGGTGCATATGAATAGGAAAGCGGACAAGGCCGCCTCTACTTCTCACCCCCATATCTCCTTGGAAAAATAGAGAACCTCAAGATCCCACTCAATTTAAGGAATGGAAGAGAAAATTAGAAGCAAGAGTAGGGTATAGTACCTCTAAATCAAAGCATTTGAATATTCAATTCCAGCCATTTGATCTAAGCAATAAAATGGAATGTAGTATATACAATCCTAAATTTGAAGAGTAAAGTTTGTAAAGGGACTTACAAACAAGTAAGTATGGGGGAAATGATGAGGCTAAGATATGCCCATTAAATGTACAATAAATGACCTCATCTTACTCTCTCTTTCTATTAAGTTTGACTACATTTTGTGATTTTTATTTGATCTAATATGAGTTAGGATGTAATTGTCCATCTTTTGTTGATTGTGATTCTAACATTTAAAAGCTCTGTAATTCCTAACAAATTGTTTTGGAAAATTCAAGTTTTGTAATAAAATAGGTCATCATCAGGTTAAATAACAAATATGAAGTGGATTGCATGTTTTTGAAAGCATTGGAATCAATATAGCTTAGTTCTAGAACTCCACCACACTATTACAAGTTATGTCACTTAGTTCTAGAACTTTCAAACTTAATTCCAAAACTTCTATAGATAAGCTCCAAAACTTTCATGGTTAGACATGGAATGATTTCCTTTAGTTTTGGAACTCTTCTAAAGTTTTGAAACTAATAAATATCTATTCTAAATGGCCAATGATCTATCAAATCAATGATCCTATTAATCAAGAGTAGACTTTTGATTTCCATACTTGCAGATCCAAGACACTTATCACATAGCTGTACATCTAGCCACATTTTAATTCAACATATATTCTAGGCATGATTCAATTCCATCATATCTGTGAAATAGTTATGGCCATCAATGCACCACAAGAAGAAGAATATATATACAGACCTAGAAGAATATAGTAGGGAGGGTAATAATTTAAGAATAGAGGAATAAGGATAGATATATATTGATATATATAGATCTAGTATATTTTTGTAATGTAGAACATTTTATCAATAAAATAGCCATTTCAATTTTGAGAGAGAATTAAGTTATTCAATCCTATTTCTAGGTAGAGTAAGGGCCCACTCCTCCAAGAACCAGGATCTTCATTTTTGTTGGTATTTATATTTTATTTTCAAAAGCAAATAGGTAGATCTGTTAAATTTATAAATGCTTTCAATTCCTTAAGTTTAAATTTGTTGTAGATTTATCCCTACAGGTGTTCTAGATTAAGTTCTCATTTCGTTATAATCATTTTCAAATCATTCTAAATTGTGTGTTTAATTCTGTAAAGTTTGTTCATTTTCAGCAATCTATTTCATTTATACAAAGTGTGTTTATTTACAACAAATTTATTTTTACAAAGAGTGTTTATTTCCAACAATTCATTTCTATAATGTGTGTTTACTTTTAGTAGATTTTCATAGTTTGATTACAATAAGGTTTTAACCAATAAGTCTTTAAGACATTAAAGATCCCCCAAAACAAAAAATACAAATACCTATAATCAATTACTAAATCACTAAGATTCTTCTTGTTGTATATATCATTAGACACACCCCTGGTTGAATATGACATCAACAAAGAGTTGATTAAATGAAGGGAATAACAACACCCATCACCATCGATGGTTAGCCTAATAGTCGATGGTCAAGGCTAACTACCAAAATAGCCTAAAAGGACATGTTAAGCTTAATAAATCTAAAATACTAAAGATAGGCCTTGGGAAGGTAAAAGGGTCCAAGGGGCCTGTTAGGGGTCATGGCACTTGGGAATACACATGCTAAAGTTTGGTGTCTATAGATGCATTTTAAAGTTAGAACATTAAATCTCAAAAGCATACAAGGATCTAATAGAGTTCATGAGCCTATCAAAACTTGATCTAATAGATGCATTTTAAAGTTGAGTAAATTGAATGAGGATAATTGGATTATGGAGTGAAATTTAAGATCAAAGGCCAATATTTAAAGATATTTTCATCCTAATGGTCAAGTAGAGGAACATGTAGGTAAGATATAAAATATGACACACACAATGAAATATATTGCTATAGTTAATCAAATTTGTGTAAAATGACTTGTGCATCAAAACTAGAGCCCAATATATGCTAAAGATAGTAATGAAACAAAGAATCAAGGTGGTAGGGCATGAATTCAAGAAGCAAGAAACTTGCAGGAGTATGATGTGTTATAGACAAAGTGTGAACACAGAGAAGAAGTGAAACCAAGATCAAATTCTTATATATATGTCATCTAGGATACAAGCAAAAAATGCTAGTGTTGTTAAATTATGTCAAATAGAGAAATATAGAGACACAAAGATAGAGGGATAGAGAGGAAGAGAAGAGAGGAGAGAGATGTTCATAGCATGAGCATTTATTAACCAAACATATAATAGAGAATTTAATTGGATTCATTTATGAATCAAATTTATAATCTAGAGTTGTAGCTCCATATTTTGAATATAGATCTGATTTATGGGTGCAATCAGATAAGCTGAGTAGGTGCATAGTTAGGGAGTTGGTGCTTATTTAGAGTAGGTAATCTTCATTGAGGGGATTGGTTTCTCCTTAAATTTATTTCACTTAAACATTGTAATCAATGAGGTTCTTGATTATGAGGATGGATTAGAATAGTATATTCTAGAATTTATTCTCATGGTGGTTTTTCCCATATTGGGTTTTCCATGGTATATCTAATGTTATGCATATTTATGTGTATATGATCTCTACATATATTTTTAGTCTACATTAAAAGTTTAAAAAATAACTAAGTTAATCAATCTCTTGATTCACCCCCCTCTCAGTAGATAGTTATGTTCTAACAATTGGTATCATATCCTTGGTTCCTTATAAGAATTTTAATTAGCTTAGGTAGATCTTGGATAGTGAACACAAATGGCTAGTCAAGAAGGATCTTACTTAAATAAATCACCTCTCTTTAATGGATCAAACTATGCATTTTGGATCATTAAAATAGAAGCATATTTATATTCATTAGGTTTTGATGTATGGATGTCTGTTGTAAATGGATATATATCCCCTAATACAACTCCTACTAATTAGCATTTAAAGAAGGCATATGAGAGAAATGCCAAGGAAAATAATTCTATCCTTTGTGGATTTCTAGACTTAGAGTTTGTCAAAGTGATGCATTACCAAAATGCACAAGATATATAGAACAAATTAAAGATCATCTATGACGGTGATGATAAGGTAAAGCAGGCCAAGTTACAAACATTAAAAGGCAAGTTTGAAATAATTAAAATGAATGAATAATAGAAAATTATAGACTACCTCCTTAGATTAGATGAAATAGTCAATGAAATTAAAGGCTTTGGAAAAGAGATGAAAGATCTGGTCATTTTCAAAAAGGTCCTAAGATCTCTACCATCAAGGTATGACTCCAAAATATTTACAATAGAGGAAACAAGAGATATAGATAAAATCATTGTTGATGAGTTGCATGGAACTTTCATAACCTATGAGATGAGAATGGGAGAAATAGATACCTTCAAAAGATAAGTTACATTCAAAGCATATAAAATAGTAAAGGTAGAAGCACCTACATCTATATCTAAGGATATTGATGAAGAAGAAGCCAACTTTGTCAAATTAAAAATAGGGTATAGAAAGTACAAAGGTAAGTTACCCTTTAAATGTTTTAACTATGGTAAATTAGGACATTTTGCTACTAAATTCCCTTATAACAAAAAAGATAACTCTAAGCAAGAAGAGGATAGTAAAAATATGAAACTCAACTATTCCAAGAAGTATAATGTCTTCAAAAAAAGAAAAGGCCTATACACAAAAGAAGATAATGATCCATTGGATGATTTTTATAGTTCTAATGATGACCATGACTATGATTTTGTCGCTAAAGAGAAGGAAGTCCTATTCATGACATTAAGATCAGCTTCTTGGATCAAAAATAAGTTGAAGACTTTGACGAATAAGAATAAGGATAAGTGCATCTAGAGTGTGAACTCATCTATGCTCTAGATGAGATTGACAGGCTAAGAAAAGAGAACTAGAAATAGAAGAGGCTTGGATAAAAGAAGATTGAGAAAATGTCCAAAATTCTTGAAAAATATGATCAGATGGTGATTATCCTAAAGACACAAGTTGAAGAGGATAAAAGAATAGACGATGTAGTCAAAATTGAACTATAGTCTAAATATGATGAGTGCATGAAGTTAGAAGTAAAAATAGTGGCTTTGAGAAAAGAACTTGAGAAATTTAAAGAACAATTAGACAAAGGTTTGAATCTAAAAGGAGAATAAGACATTATTTATGAATTGATCAACTCTCAAAAACCTTAAAAAGAGAGATTTGGTCTTGGTTATGAATGAAGAAAACGTTCCATAACTAGTACATCTACAAACTTATATGAAAACTTAAAAGCAAAAAGAAAATTAGGAACAAATAAAGAGAAATCTTGCAAGAATACAAAGATAAATACAAGCACTACTGATGTGAATAAAGTTGAAGGAGAAAAGAATCCTGAAGAAAGAAATAAGATTAATGAGAAAATCTCTAGAAACTCAAGAAAGATGCAAAACATAAAGGTAGCTAATGCAGATGGTTACATAAGAGTGAGAGACTTGAAGAATCTAGAATTTAGAAGAGCTCCTCATCCTAAAAGGAAAATAAATTTTTTAAGTAGAAATTCATTTTTTCCCTTGTTAGATACAAATGTAATATGCTATAATTGTAATAATTTTTGTCATGTAGCTAAATAATGTAGAATAAGTTTTGTAAGATCAAAAGTATAGAGTGAAAATAAATGCATGCCTCCTAGTGTGAATAAATGTTCACAAGTCTTTGAAAAAGGGAAAAATAAGCCAAATAATAAACCCAAGGATGTGTTGAAAATGAAATATCAATCTATGATTGTTCAAATTGAACTCCATACCAAGGAGCAGAATTTGTGGGTAATAGATAGTGGTTGCTCAAAACATATGACTGGTGGCAAGAGCAAGTTAATCAAACAAAAAAATATAAGGAAGGATATTTCATCTTGGGAGACAATAATGAAGTAAATATCTTAGGTAAAAAAACCTTGAACATAGATTGAAAATTGCCTACACATGATGTCTTTTATGTTGAAGGATTGAAGCATAGTCTACTAAGTGTCAGCTAAATGTGTGACAATGGATATAAGGTCATATTTAATGCAGAAGGCTATAATATAAGGATATATATAAGAGTATTTGATGAAGAGAAAATAATTGAAATAAATATTTATAATATTAGTGAAGTGAATGGAAATAGCTTCTTGATAGGAAAGATTGATGAGAGTTGGTTATGACATATAAGAATGGGCAATGTCAATTTTGACAACCTAGTAAAGGTGAGATCAAATAAATGTGTTAAACACATGCCTAAGATAACCAAACCTATAGACACTACTTTATAGGAATGTCAACAAGGCAAGCAAAAAAGGGTCATATTTCAAACAAAAAAGTATGCAACTATAAAGCCTTTAGAACTAGTTCATACTAAGCTTTGTGGTCCTACTAAAACAAGAGGATCTAAAGGAGAAAGATACTTCATGTTATGTGTACATAATTATTCAATAATGACATAGGTAACCTTTTTGAAGGATAAGTATCATACATTTGAAAGATTCAATATATTTAGGGCCATGGTAGAGAATGAGATTGGACAAAAAATCAAATGCTTAATATTTGATAAGGGTGGATAATTCACCTCAAATGATTTCATAAAGTACTATGAGAAACATGGAATCAAAAGGCTTTACTCTATAGTAAGGACTCCATAGAAAAATGGATTTATTTAAAGAAAGAACAAGATAGTCAAAGAGATGGCTAGAATAATGATAAAAGATGCGAATTTACCTAATGGATACTAGAGAGAAGTAGTCCAAAAAAAACTATATGTTTTGGATAGAGTTCAATTGAAGGAAAATAATGATAAAACTCCCTATGAACTATGGTATGGAAAACCTACCTCTATTAAATATTTCAAAGTGGTTGGTAGCAAATGTTACATCAAGATAAAATAAGATAAATTGGGAAGCTTTGAATCAAGATGTGATGAATGAATATTTCTTGGTTATTACACCCAAATAAAATCCTACATATGTTACAACAAAAGGCTACATAAGATTTTAGACAATAACAATGTCAAGGTTGAAGAAGGCTTGAAATAAGTTAAACCTAACAAAGAAATATGTATTAAATAATTAGATTATGAATAAGTAGCTAATAAAGAGCATGAAGAAGTAAATAAAAAGTCACCTACAAGATTTTTTCAAAAGGATCATCCTATAGAGTAGATAATTGGCAATAGAAATGGAGGAGTTCAGACAAGGAGAAGAGTTGTAATGAACAAGGAGCAAGTAAATTTTGTTCTAATGTTTGAAATTGAGCCTAAAATCTATGTTGAAGCTAGCAAGGATAAGAATTGGCTAAAATCCATGGATGAATAACTAAGCCAAATTGAAAACAATAAAACTTGGCAATTAATTTCAAGACCTTTAAACAAGAATGTAGTAGGTATAAAATGGGTCTTTAGAAACAAGGTCAATGAGGATTGAAATATTATAAGGAATAAGTCAAGACTGGTGTGCAAAGGATATGCACGAGTTGAAGGCATATATTTTGAGGAAACATTTACTCTATTTTCCATATTAGAAGCCATAAGAATGTTTCTAGTATTCTATGTTTATAAGAAATTCAAATTCTATCAAATGGATGTTAAGTCTTCTTTCTTGAATGGGAACCTAGAAGAAGTCTACATGGAATAACCTAAATGTTTTTAGCTATTAGAGGAAGCAGATTATGTGTTCAGACTAAAGAAAGCTTCATATGGTCTAAAATAGGCACCTAGAGCATGGCATTCAAGATTAGACCAGTACCTACTACATCAAGGATTCAATAAAAAATGTGTAGACAATAGTTTTTACTTCAAATCAGAAGGTGATCATATGTTAATTGTTGTTATATATGTAGATGAAATCATATTTGGTGGTAGAAATAATAAATGTGCAAATAATTTGATACACAAATTCAAATTGAGTTTGAGATGTCTATGCTTGGAGAACTTTCTTTCTTCCTTGGTCTAAAAATAACACAAAATGATGAAGGTATATTTATCTCTCAAACCAAGTATGCTAAGGAATTTTCAAGAAATTTGGAATGGAAGATAACAAAGCAATAGGTGCTCCCATGATTATTGGTTGTAAGTTGAGAAAAAATGATGAGTCCCTTGATGCAAATCAGAATTTGTATATATCAATGATAGGTAGCTTGTTATACCTAGCTACATCAAGAATAAATATCATTAAAGAAGTATGCATGATTGTAAGATTTTAGGATGCTCCCAAATAATCATTAGTTAATGCAGTGAAAATAATCTTTAGATATATCAAGAGCACAATTGACTATGGCCTATGGTATCCTAAAAGTGAATATTTCACTTTAATAACATATACATATGTTGATTGGGCAAGAAGTGTGGATGATAGAAGAAAAACTAGTGGTGGTTCATTTTTCCTTGGAAACAAACTTGTTTCATGGCTAAGAAAAAATCAAGAGTCATTTACTCTTTCTATAGTAGAATAAGAGTATGTGGTAGTAGTGACATGTTGCACTTAAGTCTTTTATATGAAGCAAAAACTTAAAGACATCAATGTAGAGTAAAAATCATCTATCTCTATTCTTTGTGATAATTCAAGTGCTATTAAATATCAAAGAATCTAGTGATGCATTCTAGAACCAAACACATATCAATCAAGTATCACTTCTTAAGATAAAAGGTTGTAGATCAAGAGGTCACAATAAAGTATGTGCTAAATCAAGATCAAGTTGTAGACATATTCACCAAACCTCTTCCCAAAGAATAATTTGAGTATCCAAGACATAAATTGGGAGTGATGGCTCCTACATCACATCACTAGATCCTAATGATAGGGCATCAGTCTAGGGGGAGTATTACAAAAGTTTTGTTAATCCCTAAAAGAAGAGAGAAAAGGAAACTTAGGTATCCATTTTTTTGCAAATTTTTAATGAGTTGATGGTTGTAGATTCTTGGATAAACTCCTTTATCTGATAGAGGGGGAGAAAATTTTTGACAAATTGTGAGAAATTTGGAGTCCATTTACCATTGATGTCAAAGGGGGATAAAAAGTACAAAATTTTCTCTATAAATTTTTGAAAGAGTAGAGCATGTGTCCAAGTTGAGTTTAGGAAAATGTTGCATTGCCTAAGGGGAGAAAGTTTTGTATGAAATTTTTTATATCAAGTTCATCAGAAGCCAATGTAAGAAATACCAGAGGAGCAGAGAATTATAAGATTAGAGCATTTAATTCCAAAGGGGAAGATTTTTGGAAATTTGATTGTCATTGATGTCAAAAGGGGAATTATGAATGTCATTGATGTCAAAGGATCAAGAAGGATTGATGGAAAGAATAATGTCTTACAAATGCATAGTGTAAATTTGTCATGCTTTTATAGAGACCATTTCTAGACCACTTGAAGAGCAATTAAAAGATATGTTATGGGTTTTTCAAGAGCATATTGAATATATGGTCCACAGGTTTAGTTGAGAAGAAATGATCTCATAATTGATTTATCTTTGATCTTAGACATTAAAAGGTTTTTTAGTTAAACCCTAAGTGTTTAATCCATGACATTCATATGCATGTTCTATTTTTATGTTGACTAGATATAGATGGGAATTGGTTGCTTAAGTTATAACGTAAGTATTCCTTATCATTGTACAACTAGCCCCTTTGAACTAGTAATTACTAGCTCAAGAAATGTTCTAAGACTTTATATTTCCTAAGTCCTTGACTTCAGATTTTTCCCAGCACAATCAATGGTTAGTGATTAATCATACATTGAATATCCAGTGAAGTGGAGTAAAATAAAATTTTCAAAGGCACCTCCTAGTAAACATGCTAGTGACAAGTGTCACAATCATGGAGCTTCCACAATAAATATATGGATAAGTTTAAAGTCAAATAGTCAAGGATTAACATGGGAATGTCAAGTGTCTCAATAGTGGGCACTAATAACAAAGGTGCAAAAGGCACGTGAGGGTGCCAAGTGTCATATTCATGAGATCTCATCAGAGATAGAGTTTGAGCTTGTCAACATATTGAACAATGAACACATGATCAAGAAATGGAGATATAATGGAATGAGTGGACTCAGTGGAATCAAGTGGTCGATGTTTAATGACATAGAGGCAAGTTAAAGATTGAGCTAGTTTGACTAGATCAATGGATCATATTCATTCTAAAGACTTATGGAGTAGTGATATTAAATTAAGAGGTTAAGGTTTAACATTAGATAGAGGTAAATTTTGTGAAACTTTGAAGATATAATGGCACATGTGATCATAGATCAAAAGATCTAATGGATGCATTTTAAAGTTAGAACATTAAATCTTGTAAGCATACAAGGATCCAATGGAGTGCATGAGCCTGTCAGAAATTTATCTAATGGATGTGTTTTAAAGTTGATCAAATTGAATGAGGATAATTGGATCATGGCACAAAACTTAAGATCAAAGGTAAATATTTAAAGACATGTTCATCCCAATGGTCAAGCAGAGGAACAGGTAGGTAAGATATAAAATATGACACAAACAATGAAATAGATTGATGTAATTGATCAAATTTGTGTAAAATGGCATGTCAATCAAAACTAGAGCCTAGTATATGCTAAAAATAGTAATGAGATAAAGAATCATGGTGGTGGAGTATGAATTCAAGAAGTGGGAAACTTGTAGGAGCATGATGTGTTACAAACCAAGTGTGAACATAGATAAGAAGTGAAACCAAGATCAAATTTTTATATATATTTCATCTAGGATACATTAAAATGTTGTTGGTGTTGTTGAATTGTGTCAAATAGAGAAATATAGAGACATAGAGATAGAGGGGAAGAGAGAAAGGGAAGATAAGAGAGATATGTGTAGAACATGAATAGTTATAGACTATACCTAAAAAATAGAATTAAATTGGATTCATTTATGAATTAAATTTGTAATTTTGAGTTGTAGCTCCATATTTTGAATACATATCTAATTGGTGGGTGCCATCAGATAAGATAAATTTGTGCTTAGTTAGGGAGTTGGTGATTAATTAGAGTAGGTGCTCTTAAATCAAGGGATTAATGTCTCCTTAGGGTTAGTTCTCTTAAACATTGTAACTAGTGGGGTTCTTTATTACGAGGCTAGATGATTCTAGTAGCTATTCTCATGGTGGTTTTTCTCATATTGGGTTTTCCATGGTATATCTTATGTTATGAATATTTATTTGTATGTGATATCTACATATATTTTTAGTCCACATTAAAAGTTTTAAAAAGAACTAAGTGAGTCAATCTATTGATTCATCCCCACTCTTAGTAGATAGTTGTGTTCCAATAAACCATATGTGAGAAAAGATAAGAAAATATAAGACAATCAAAATACAAATGTATTAATAAATGTAGCAACAAGTAGGTATGATAAAGAATAAGGAAACACAATTCTCTTTCATTGGCAAGGACCAAAACAAAAGGAAGATAGATCATCCTATGAACATAAGCCCTTCACATGCTTTGCATTAACATTCATTAGTTGGTTAAAAATTTTATTAAAAACACAGTGTCAAGTATGCTCAAAATCCCTTATTTTATAGAGGGTATAAAGGGGAGATGGATGATAAAGGAACCTTCATAAAAGGTTATATTACCTCTTCTATAGATTTCCAAAGATACAATATAAACAAATTTATGGCATAGATGGTGTAGACTATTTGATGTGATAAGTCTACTCATGAAAGTTGATTGTAGCTTCTAAATAATGGGATTTCTGATATTTTTCTATTGCTTTGAGAAGTTGGGGAAGCTGATCGATGTGAGAATCTTCCAAGAAATTAATTGATTTGGCAAATGCTTTACTTAGCCATCCTTCAAGGGAGTGGTATCTGTTTATGAGATTTATTTTAGGCTTTTTTATAGTTGTCCTTTAAGGGAATAGTCTACCTTATATTAAGAAATTTTGATTAGTTTTGGTAGCTATCCTTCAAGGGATAAGTCTGCTAATGATAGAGATGACCCATAAGATATATGAATTTTAATGTTTTTACTTTTGATGGCATAGACTTGCTTATATAGGCTTAAAGGCTTACCTTTATGAAGGTAAAACTAAAACACAATAAGGTTTAAATGGTGGTTGAGAGGATGCTTTGAGAGATAGTGACCATGGGATCCAATCTTATTATGGAAAAAAATTATCCATGAGAATCATGCCATGGGTAGAGTTGTGGTACCCATATTTAGTATTAAGGCTATAACTATGATAGATAATCACATGATTCTATACTATAATCAATTTTCCTCAAAGTGAGTGGATTAAAGGTGAAAATATTGTAAACTAAGGGATGAGATTAAATTAGATAAATGGTGAGTTTGATCTTGTTTAATAAAATAAAGGACGTAGATGCAAAGCATTGAGAGGCTGAAGTTCTAGTTTCCCTTCAAGAGAGGATAATTGGTAAGCTCTTGATCCATACTTATACATTATGATATAAGGTCTAAGCCAATTGAAAGCAAACTTGCCCTGTTTGATCTTTTTTGTATTGATTACATGTTGATTTTAATTTAAGATGAGGTATCTAATATTGAATTCTCCTTCTCTTAGGTATTTGTTATAAGTGAACTTGATTCATTATTGATAGACATGAAGATGGTTAAGTGTTTCCAAATGATGATTGTCAAGTAGATCAAGTTAGGATAAATGTTCTTGATGATAATCACCCTCAAAAATGATATCCTATAGGGATGTGTGAAGAGAGGGAATTTAGAATTTGAGAGGCAATATAGCCTCTACTCTAATAACAAGAGAGAAAGGGGTAGAACCTATAGGGGTTTGAATTCTAGTATGATATGCCCATAAGATGAAGGGGATGTGTAAATACCAATCTTAACTAGATGTATTAACCATGTTAGTTATAATTTTGTTAAGGATTTTATTAGAAGCTTCATCCTATCCATTATATTATGGATGATAAGGTGATGAGAAACTTAACTTGATATTGAATGTATCACAAAGACCTTAGACTTTTTTATTCTTAAAATATTTTCCATCATCAATGATAATTTTATGAGGAACACCAAAATGGTAGATAATGTTATGGTTAATAAATTCAATGATCTTTTCAAATTTGGTTGATATGAGAGTAATAGCCTCCACCCATTTGGTGAAATACTTTTTCATAGTGATGATAGAATGATGTCACTTCAAAGAATGGGGGTTAATTAAACCAATAAGTTCTAATCCCCAATGTAAGAAGGGACAAAAATCCTTGGGTACTTAGATACTATAGCTAGGTGCATGATGTAAAATGGCATGTTGTTGAAATTTAACAAACATCTTCACATAATCATAACACTCTTGGTTGAGGGTGAGCCAATAGTACCCAAGGTAGAGGATATGTTTAGCGATAGCTAGACCACTAAAGTGTCTTCCACAAATCCCATCATGTGTTTCCTTGATAGCATGAAAGGCTTTGTGGATATGTAGGAAATGAAAGAGGAGACAATCAAAGTCATGCTTATAAATAATTCCCCCTAATATGGTATAACATGAGGTGATCTATATAAATTCTCTTTAACCATTCTTAGAAAGATCAGAGGGAAGAATGTCTAAGTTGAGATAGTAAAAAATATACTTATACCAAAGGTTGGGTTGGGTATTCTCTATACTAAATATGGAATGAGGGTTAAATTTGGTATAAGAAGGCTTGATAATATGATGAATAGCAATAAATATCTTAGAGTCAAAAGGTGCAGATGGGATCTAAGAAGTGAGAAAATCCATTGTATATATGAACTTATTTATAGATTATGGAGTGGCTTTAATAAGGTAGTGATCAAATGAAATCAATAAAATATCAAGTAGGTGTTTATATTATTATAGGACATAATATTTACACTATTAATATCCATTTATTTGATTGACCATGAGCTAATAATCACCAAAGATGCTAATCATTTTGATTCTCAAGGCTAAAATAGGTTGGAAACCTATCACTAAGGCTTCATACTCAACCATGTTGTTGGTACAGTTGAAATCAATATTGAAATATAAGGGAAGGGGTTCACCATCAAAGGGGATGATAATGATACCAGAACCCCCACCACATTGACACTTCAATCTATAAAATTACATGGTCATTTGATAGCTGAGGTCTATGATGGACTCATTGGGAAACTCAAGGGGAGATGATTAGTTTTCCACTAAAGGTGCTTCAACCAATTGGTTGGTAATAAATTTCCCTTTAATTGAATTATACTAGAGAAAATCAAGATCGAACTTAGCAAAAATAATGAGCCATTTAGCCATATGCTAGTTTTGGTATGGCTTAGAATGTATGTACTTGAGTGGGTCGGTATTAGTTATAACATAAATCTTATGGTTTAAAATGTTGTATCAAAGTTTGGAAGCCACAAAGATAAAATAAAGGTAAATTTTCTTAGTATGGGTGTACTGAGTGGGGTACTCTATAAGTGTTTGAATTATATAGTAGATATCTTACTCTTTATGCTTCTCATATTGATGTTTAAGCATTACCCCTAAAGAGTGGTCAGTGGTATACATTTACATCTAGAAAGGTTGATCCTATTTTAGAGGAATGAGAATGGGTGGAGAAAGAAGGTACCATTTAAGTGAATCAAAGGCTTGTTGATAGTCCTTATTCTACTTAAGAGATATATCGTTTTTTAGAAGGTGGTGGACAAATTAGCATCTATTAGATAACTGGGAGATGAAGTGTCAAATTGATTGAAGCTTTCCTTCCAAACTAAAAATTTTATTGAGGTTGATTTGAGGAGGCATATCAAGGATCACATTGACTTTAGTGGGATTGAATTTGATTCTATAAAAAGAGATAATGAAGCCAAGGAGATTTCTTGACAAGACCCTAATGATACACTTCTTGGGATTAAAGTAGACATGAAAAAATATAAGGCATTCAAAGATAACCTTAAGAATGACCAAATTATCTTTATGATATTTATATTTCCCAAGAAGGTCATCGACATAGTCTTCTACAATATTGTGAATAAGGTCATGAAATATGCAGGTCATAACACACTAGTAAGTTACACCAGAGTTATTTAGACTAAAAGGCATGACCCTATAGTAGAAAGTCCCCTAAGGGGTAATAAAGGTGATTTTATGTTGTTCTTAAAGTGAAATAAATATCTTATTTTAACCTAAAAAACCATCCATAAGAGATAACATCTTGTGTCCAGTTGTAAGATCAAAAAGATAGACAATGCTTGGTAAAGGTAAGTCATCCTTCAGGTAAGCAAGGTTAAGATCATGGAAATATATGAAAATGCAAAGCCCACCTATTAATTTGGTGATAGGGATGAAATTAAAGAATCATTGGGGATAATAAATGGGTTGAATTAAATTCATAGACAGGAGGCATTAAAGCTCTTCTTTAACAAAAAGGGTTATGAGAGGGTGCATCTGATGAAGCTTATACCTAATAAGATTGGCATCATGGGTAGTAATGATATTATGGGTGGTGATGGAAGGGTAAGTTATTATAATATCACTATAAGACCAAGAAAATGATATGTCATGGTATTATAAGGAGGGAAAATCCTAACATTTTGAGGAATCTAGTAATTGTCCAATTTTGACAATGTGTAGGTTATTATGAGTACCCAAGTTAAAATACATGGTGGATTAATTCAACATGGTAAAAGTCTTAGGAGGGAGATATTTTTTGATAGAGGAATATTTTTCACCAAGATAGGTGATAAGGGAATCATCATCCTGACACCGAATAATATTAATGATAGGAGGGTCATCTTTTACCATCTCAGGATAAGTTAGAATAATGATTATGGTCTCCCCATCCTTTTGATAAGTTAAGGGTCCCAAGTTAATAATTTTGAAAAAAAATTATGGGGAATGATTTCAAGATCATCAAACTTTGATTATGAAGGGGTTGGTGAACATGGAACTCCCTCCTCAATTATGGTAACAAGAGGAGAATTGGTTGGATCTTTAGGAGGAATGAATCTGAGACCAAATATCTCATGAGGATTTTAGGTCTTACATGGAAATAACTCATGTGGTCCATATTAATAATGCCATAGAATGAATCCATTCCAAGCACACATATAATGGCATGTCTTGGAAAACTCTAGTTTATCTAGACAAGAAAAATTGGAGGTGAATGGTCGAGGAGAAGAGGAGGCAAACAATGGTTGATCATGTCCCCCATAGACAATATTAGTTTGGATTTTGGGAAGCCTAAAATGAATAAATAGTTATGATATTATAATTATAACCAAAATTTTTGTCAAGTTTCCCACACTCTTGGGTAGTAGGGAAGGTATCCAAGGTCAAGAGGTGATACTCCCCAAGTGAAAGATGTTGGAATGTTTATTCTAAGGGCTTATTCATGGGGATTTGGGTAGAAGGGATGGATGAGATAGTTGAGGCTTGGATGATGAAAGAGGTAGAGTCATCTTTGGTTGGTGAAGGTTTGGTTTATGGAATAAAGAGAACATCATTCAGATGGTATGTCATTTTATATGATGTAAAAGGACTTGGGTCAGCTCATATGGTACCTAATTGACCCTCATGCTCAAACTTTATGCACTAATGTAGGGTATATGGAACACAACCCATGGATCAGATCTATGGGAATCCTAGAAAAATGTTATATTAAAACTAACCTTCTACCATATATAAGATTTATATAAGAGTGCAAGGTCCTAAATGAATGTGGAGGATGACTATCCCTAAGGTTATGGGCATAGTGTCATTGATGGAACAAAGCACTGCTATGGTTTTTGACATAATATTCTATAGAAATTTTAGTTAGTCATATGTGTGGGAGGAGATAATGTTGATGTTAGACCCTCCATTAATCATAACCCTCTTGATGCAAGTTTGGTTGATGCATGTGGTAATGAAGAGGGGAGGATCTAGATCATGTGGATGAATGGAGGGTATTTTTGAATCTTTAAAGTTAACAAAGGTGGAAAGCTGAAGAGCTCTGATAAAGGTTGCTATAAGTTGTGGATATTCTAGTTCAACCTATATGGACTACAAATCCTCTATCATCACATGGTACTGATTGGGTAAGGTATTTATTAGTTTAGATAAACTCATATTCATCATTGTTTGGTGAAGTTGATTTATAACTACTCTTTGGATTAACTCAAAAGGGTTAGATTGGGAAACACCCAAGATAGACACCTTGGGTTTGGGTAAAGGTAAAGATGTTTGGGTTTGGTTGGGTGAGTTGGTGGTGGAAGAAGGTTAGGTCTCTGGGATGGACACCTTTTCCTTCCCTTTATCCTTTTGTTGGGATTGTGACCATGTGACCCCATATATGATATAGATTTGGGGAGGAATTGGGTTAACAAACTACTTTGATTCCTCCTCAATATTAGATGAGAATGCAGGGGTATATAGGTGTGGGGTGGTTGCATATGGTTCTTTATTTGGTGGTGGACTCATGGGAGGTTCATCTGATAATAGGTCATCCTCATCACATAGTTGGTGGACTAGGACTTAGAGAGATTTATAGTTCGTTGTATCATGCCTAGGTGTTTTATGGTATGAGCATACCATATTGTCATTATATAATGATGGTTTAGGACTATGGGGGTTGATGGTTTTATGGGTGACAAGGTCAAGTAAGATTATTTAAATAACCTTTGAAATATGGTTGAGTAAAACTCAAGAAATTGTGGCAAGGAAGTGGAGCTTTTAGCTTTGATAGTTGGGGTGGAAACATTTTTAGGAGTGGGTTGGGTACTAGGAAATTTTTGGGGAGGAATTTTCTTAGAAGGTTATTTTTGTGTATATTTATTTGGGGTTAATGGATTGGAGGTAGAAGGTTTAGAGGTAGAATATTTAGAGATA
Organism: Torreya grandis; assembly: GCA_037957365.1. Classification (NCBI taxonomy): domain Eukaryota; kingdom Viridiplantae; phylum Streptophyta; class Pinopsida; order Cupressales; family Taxaceae; genus Torreya; species Torreya grandis. Next base: position 421,426 of record JARHVA010002394.1, on the reverse strand, counting down.
GATGGTTGAGAGGTAGAAGGTTTAGAGGTAGATGGTTGGGATGTAGATGGTTTGGTGAAGATGGGTGAAGATGTATCTAGGATTGGAGGTTAGGTTTGGGATTTCTTGAGAAGATTCATCCTCTTAACCAAGGTAGAGGTGTGAGGTCCCAATATAGAGGAAGTATGCAATCCTAAAATGGAAATCAAGGTAGAAATGGGAGGCAAAGTTTTAGTTTTGGGGATCCTAGGTGGCTCTACTTTTTGATTGGTTTTACTTAGAGTTTCTTTGGTGGGCTTGGTGGAGTTAAATCCAAATTTAATGGTGGGTGAGAAATTCTTTGAGTAGGGAGTACATCTAGGTTTTTTATGGGCTTATCTAGGATGATAGAAGGAACTTGAACTAATTTGGGTGGATTTGGTTTAGTTGGTTCAACTATGGTTTGAGAGGTAGAGGTTTTTAAACTAGAACTTGAATTTTGTAAAGGAAGAAAGGAAATAAGGAATGTTTAATTTTAAGAAAATAATGCAATGAATGACTCTTATCTAATACAATTAAATGTCCTATAACTATGAACCCAAGAAAAATCTCAAGGGTCCCACTGGGAGTGTTAGAATGTTTCACTATTTTTTTCTTTATTTTTTGAGAAGAGAGAAAGAAGAAACTTAAGAGGGGTGTGGTAAAAAAACATGGTGTGTTAAGCATGTGTGAATCTAAATGATTTTTTATACTCTTATTTTTTTGGAAAGGATGACCTGCATATAAGAAAGAAATATAGAAAATGGTGGATGTTTTAATAGTTTTGGGAATATTGGGGTTTTATTCTTAATTTAGTTAAAGGGTCTAGATTGATAAATAAATAAATAATATAAATTAAATAAGATAATATTTTTTGAAATTTATTTCTAATTAGATATTTTATAAAAATATTAATAAGAATGAGAAAATAAGAATTAGCTTAAACTATGTTGATTTGACTGAGACAGGTTCTGATATTCACTGTGTGGGCTTGGAACACTATCACAAATAGGATTATAACTTTTATTTTATAATTAGATAGGAGAAATTAAGGTAGATAGGAGTGTAATAAATGTTTTAGTCCTTTTATGGTGTTATTATCCTAAGGATTTGATATTTTTAGGTTTTGCTTGATAGGTCTGTGTGACCCTATCTATAAATTTGTGAAGCCTCACTGTCGGCAATGCTCCTTGTAAAGATGTTTTTTAATTTATATGCCTTTAATGTAATTGAAAAAAACTTTGGAAATATGGAAAATGGTTTAGTGTATGTAATATGCATTGGATGTGCTTCACACCCCATTTTTAGGTATGTTGCCTACATACCAATACTCTGAAGAGGGATCAAGCCATATGTAGTTCTCCCTTTGAAAGTGATTGGTGCAATTTTGATATGAGAATACAAGAAATGCTAGACTAGATATGTTTGAGGATGGTTAGGGATTGATTCAAATATTTAGATGTGCTTAGGATTGTATTGGATGGTTGTATGTAGAGAATAGGGAAGATTTCTTGAGTGGTTTCACTTGTATTCTTACTTACTTGATAATATTTGCCAACTCTTTCCAACTAATATTTCAATGGGATTTTATAGGGATATATTGGTCATGGATTAAATTTTCTCATGTTAGGTAGACAAGGAGAAATATGGGAAACCAAAATAAATTGACCATTGGGTCCAAAAATGAGCTTGGACAATAGCACTAAAAGTAGATAAGAGTGGCATTGGTGCTATTGTCCTAGTGTGGTGCTATTCTCCTAGGTAGATGGGACCTAGGGGGATGGATTGGTCATGAAAAGAGGGTCTTGGATTAGCTAATAACAGGTCTAAAATGCTAAAAATGACTAGGAATTAGTGAAAACAAGCCTATTAGGGTCATGAGAGCAAAAAAGAGGGAACTATGGGTTGGGTGTCATTAGCCATGCTCAAGTTACCAATTTTTGCATTTTATATGACTACATTTGTCCCTAATTTATTCTAGTGATGTATCAAAGTGAAATATTAATATAAAGGAAAAATAGAAAGTGTACCTAAACTTACCTATAAGGGTGAATCCCATGGAGCTATGTGATGTTAGGTGTGCATAGAGAGAGTACACTATGAAGTGTAAATTTGCAAATGAAAATAAAGAGTAGATCAATTCTTACTAGATACATTATATCTAAAATAAGAATGTATAAAGCTAGGTGAGAGAGAGAGAGAGAGAGAGAGAGAGGAAGACAAAGGAATTAATACATCTCACTAAGTACATGAACAAATATAAAACCTATTGTGCTACTAAGTGATTCTAGATGTGTGATAAACTAAGAGTAATATCGTGAGCAAAGCTGAGTGCTCAATTCCTCAAAAGTGGTTCAAGAATACAAAAGCTGGCCCTTTGGCTCCATTAACACCCACTAAGTGAAGCTAGGTGGTCATACATGTGTTAATTATTGTTTGGACTATGTGTCCAATCCCTCTGAATATGTGGCTCAAGAATACAAATGCTAGCTAGTCCTTTAAATTTATTGTTGCCCCATGAAGTGAAGTTGTAAATTGATACTGATATAAAACGTGTGTCATATGAGATGGTGCCTAAATCCCATGAATGTACAATGATCTAACAATTTTGGTGTGGATATCCAATTGTATGCTGGAAACTAGGACACTCTTGGCTATTCTAAAAGATGGAGATTAGCCTTATATGAAAGCCATTCCAAAACTGAGAATATAGCTTATGTAGAAGCCACTAGGGAACTTGAGAACTCAAAATTTAGTATTGTATGCAATCCAAACCAATATGATGACAACCACCTATAGATAGAGTAAGACATGCAACTACTGAGAATGCTTGAGTAATGCTAAACTTTGAAAGAAAGAAAACAAATGTGTCATACACATTGACCTCAATCATTGGTGTTTGAAACATGGATTTTGATCTAGAAATTATACCAACTACCCTGTCTGAAACTAGAAGTGAGATCCATCATGTTGCACATGATGCCCCTATATCTAGATTATTTGAGCAAAACTATACTAAAACTACTAAATTTGGTCTAAACTATAGCTGACAAAATTGTAACTAAATTTACCTTTTTGTATATTCTTGGAAAATTTGGTTTTTTTTTGGTTAGATAAGAGTGATAGAAATTTATAGTAGCACCACTGGAACTTTAGTCCAGTCTCAACATTGTTGTCCTAGGCCAAATTTGATGACTGTTCTAGATTCTTGATTATCTACCTAGTCTATTTTGACTAGTTTATTATTTGGTTATTGTTCTAATTGTTTTGAATGCTTTTGTTTTGACTGTTATGAGTTTTGATCTTTATGAAAAAACCCCTATTTATTTCCCCCTCTTTTAAGGGTAGGAATGAAGACCCTAAAATGACTTTCCTTAAAATAAAGATCCCCGTAAGTGTGTTATACTATAAAGATACATGATATAGAAATGATAATTAGTAGGGTATCTCAAGATATAACATGATTTATATTGAGAGGTTATTAGATCAATAAAGATATGCCTAAATATATGTAATAATGTAATATCATGTGCAATGTAATAAAATGGAATTTAAAGTATATTTATTTGTTAGTTTTTAGTTTTTATTTGGAGGTATAGAGCATGATGTCCATCATGGAATCCAAGAAGCAAGATAATTTATGATTTAGATCATGGCATTGCAAAAAATCAAAAGCAATCAAGAAACAAGCACACAAGGCAAGAAGCAAGAAGTCATACAAGAGTGGCCAATGGGCCAAGCAATCAAGGGACATAGGAACATGTCACTAAAATTGGAAAGCAAGCATAAAAGGCATGTTTAAATGCTACATACATATACAATTGAAACAAGCAAGGTTGGCATGAAAGCCACAATCACATGGAAGAGTAAAAATAAAGGACATTGTCAAATGTCCTAAAGAACACACATGAATGGAAGTAAAGGACATTGATAAATGTCTTAAAGAATATACAGGAGACAAATGGGAACTAAAAAATACAATCACATCAAGTTAATACTAAGTAAGAAAAGAAATCATGTAATAAACTAGAACTACAAACACATCTAACTAATCAAAGAAAAAGGTGAATGTATGCATAGACATGTGTAGTACAAGACTAGGTATATGATAATAAATACACAAGTGTTATATATTAATGAGTGTTGATAGAGTAATCTATATAATCAAATAAGTAATGTACATCAACATGATAAATAGAGTGTGTGGTGTAGGAATGACATAACCTAGATGGTGTAGTCATGTAGAAGAGGCCCCCAGTGGGTATGTATATCGATGTGTGTCTCAAATGTAGAAGTAGGATGCCCCCTTAATGGGTAGAGTGAAGCAATCAAGGAGCTAGATGTCACTGCAAACACTCAAATAAGATCAAGTGAAACATGGTAATGTAGATAAATCAACAAATAATAAGCATAGAACAATAAATTTAAGTCTATCATGATAGTAGAAATATAAAGCATGGATAATTTAAATAATCAAAATATTTTTGTTGTTTTTGACATATTTGAATGTTTTTGTGTTTTGAAATGTTAATTTTTTTTTGAATTTTTGAAATTTTTGAAATATCTATAATAAAGCATAAGAAACTATGTACATGTAAGTTGGGAAAGGATGACGCTAACTAATGAGTGTCATGGGAGACTCCCTATCATGGTGGCCTGTATCAAGAAGAGGAATCATGCATGATCATGAAGCATGATGGAAATGTTGAGACTATGGATTTGAAAGCTATATATACTATAAATGCTCTAAAATATCTAAATTAGAAACTGTGTGGGGTCCCCCTATAAGTCTAAGAAGTGGATGCAATTGTAGGGATTTTAGAGACCCATCTGATAGTGGGAGAAACTATCTAAACATGTGATCTATGAGTAAATGCATGAGTTATCAATGATACTACACTAGGTATGAACACTATAGCTATAAACTATCTAGAATATTGAAGCTATAGAGTTATATGAACTCTCTATGATGGAAAAGGATGCCTCAAATATGTCTAAATCAAAATTATAGGAATAGATAGAACTGGTGGAGCAACTAAAACTAGTGTCTAAATGCAATATGTTGCCTAAAATGAAACTAGTAACTATAAAGTAGATGGATCTAAAGTTGGGAGTAGTAACTCATATGGAACTCCACCAATTTTAATAACCTAATTAGCATGAATGAATTTCATGAATATATGAATTGTATAAGGTACTGCTCAAAGTTTTTAAATCCATGGTCGACCAAGTATCATATCAGAAACTCCTGCACTAGGAACAATAGTGAATGTTGTGTCCATGTGTGTTAGACCAACTTGTAAAGGAAGTACAATATCACCCAATGGACTCTATATGTGCCCACTGAATCCACTGATAACTATGTTTTGTAGGTTAATATCCTACTCTAAATATCCTAAATGCTACAATAATGTCATAGTGTACATGTTCAAACTAGATCCATTATCTATGAAAACACTATGAATAGGATGATTATGAATGTGAGATATAATAAAGTGTACAAGATAATTTATATCATCCTCAATGATATCATGCTCTAAAAAGGAGATGGAAGGTCTAGCTAGAATTCTAGAACTGTATACACCAATCATGCTGCTCAAAGGATGTAGCTCAATTAAATGTGTTGTATATGTATCTAGTGGGGGATGTATATGATATGCATGATAAACCCTTGATGTATCTCCTATCTCCTATTTGGAATGCTATGGAAAAAGATCTAAAAATATTTTCAATACTTTATCTTGTGTTTGCTTTCCCTGAGGAGGCTCAATTGAAGTGCTAAGATCAATATGATTACCATCTATTAAATCATGTATCTTGCGTCTCAAACTAATGTATTTATCTATTTTATGGCTTGGTGCCCTATAAAATTTTCAAAATACATGCTGATCATATCCCTATATAAGAGGCTTTTTTGGGTCAAATTCCTAAATAAGAGGGAGAGATATGATGTTACAATCTAATAGCTGCTATAAAACTTTGGCTAGAGAAACTGGTAGATTAGTGAAGGTTCATTGAGGAGGTGTTGATAAAACCACTTGGTGAGGGGGATTTGAAGTTGCATTAACTATAGGTTGATTCTAACTCTTATTATCATTCACCTTTACTTTATATGGGACTTTGATTTTACTCTTGTTTTTTGTGTTTGAGATACTTGTGTACTTGATTTTGCCCATTGAAATTAACTTGACTTCTCTTTCCTTTAGTATGTGACACAATTCAGTGAAGGAAGAGAATCTTTTGAACATAATTGATTCATGAAAAATTGGTAGAAGACTTTATTTAAAGAGATCCTATAACTCTTGATCAGCCATGGGGCTAGTCATCTTAGCCAAGATAGTCATATATTGAAGAACATAATCTGTGAGATGCTCATTTGATCTTTTTTTTTGTTGTGCAACTTGAGCTTATGAAACCTTATCACCAATGTTGATGCTAAAGTGAGCTAGGAACATGTCAGCTAAAGGGTTGAATGCATTGGTTGATTGATTTAGTAGACTATAAAACCATTACAAAGCATAATCCTTTAGGCTTTGTGGAAATGGTAAATAACTAGTCATTGGGTACATAGTCCAATCATGATGCATGAAAAGCTCTCAAATGTGTCTCTAGATCACCCTTGCCATCATATAGAGTAAGCTTGGGTTGTACAAAACCTTATGTCAAGGGTGTAGAAGTAATGTGATGTGCTAATGGTGTATGCAAAAGATCAAAAGAATGCAAAATCTATGTAATTCTAGTGGTACTTTGCTTAAGATGTAGCACCTTAGATTGAAAATATCTTATCTCTTACACAAGGACTACTACATCAGGAGATAGGGATGTACTAGCTATAGCTAGTGGCATAGAGGTAGGTTGGGCTATTATAGGGGGTTATTGAGACATATTTGCCCCCATAGTGTCATTTATAACTAGTTGCTCTATGGTTTGAGAATATTGACCATTGTTCAATCTTTGTTGTTCATTTTTTAGTATTTTAAGCATGTCATCTTGCATGTCAGTGTGTTTAGTTAATAGTTCTTAGAGTTCCCTTTTATCAGTTTCATCAAAACTAGTATATTAGGCCATTGTTAAGGTAGGAAAACCAGTTAAAGTTTGATTGATTTTTTTGCAAAAAATTGTAATAGGCAAAGTGCAATATAAAGAAAATATTGAATATAGGAAATTTAAAGTCTTAAAAATAGTTAACTAAAAATTGCATAAAAAGGATACAAAGCTCATAAACATGTAAGGTGATATCTCAAGAAGAAATAGGGGCTTAATATATGCAAATAGGGTTTGACAGATAATTATTTTGAAATTTTACTATGAAAAGTTGAAATTAAAAGTGAATTTCTAATTTAAATATGCAACTAAATTTTCAAAAAATTATTGGAAAATGCTTGATTGAATAAGACCTAGTATGTTAACCAGGGTTTTGAGATTTTTTTTTTGAAATTACTATTGAATTTTGAAATTTGAAAGGATTTTCTAATTTTAATATGCTAGTAAAAATTCAATAAATTGTTATAAAATTATTAGAAAAATACTAAGACCAGGTATGGGCAACTAGGGTTTGAAAGAAAATTATTTTAAAATTTAGTACTAAATTTTAAAATTTGAAATGAATTTATGATATAAATATTCAAGTAAAAATTTCAAAAATTTATAGGAAAAATCAGTAGGAATTTATCCTAGGGTTTTTAGGGTTTTTATGTGTAAATTAAGTACGTTAGGTCCATCAAATGTTTTAAAAGTTTTGGGAATATTAGGGATTTATTCCTAATTTAGTTAAAGGGTCTAGATTGATAAATAAATAAAAAATATGGAGTAAATAAGCTACTAATTTGTGAAATTTATTTGTAATTAGAGTTTTTATAAAAATAGTAATAAGAAGGGGAAAATAAGACTTAACCTAAACTATATTAATTCGACTGAGATAGGATATGATATTCATTATGTGCTTGGGACACTACTGCAAACAAGGTTCTAACTTTCATTTTCTGATTGGATAAGAGCACTGAAGGTGGAATGAGTGGCATCAATGTTATATTCCTTGTCTAACACTATAATCTTAAGGATCTGAGCTTTCTAGGTTTTGCTCGATAGGTCTATGTGACCTTATTTGTGAGTTTACAAAGCCCTACTATCAATAATTCTCCTTGTAGAGAGGATTTCTTCATTTATATGCCTTTAATGTACTTGAACAAAACTTTGGAAAATAGGGAAAAGAGGTTAGTATGTATAAGATGCATTGGACATGCTTCACACCCTATGTGTAGGTGTACTACCTACATACCAATACTCTAAATAGGGATCAAGCCATATGTAGTTCTCCTTTTGAAAGTTCTTAGTGCAATTTTTATATGAGAATGCAATAAATACTAGACTAGATGTGCTTGAGGATGTCTAAGGACTGATGTAGAGATTTAGATTTGCTTAGAACTTTATTAGATGGTTGTATGCAGAGAATAGATAACATTACCTAAGTGGTTTCACTTGTATTCTTACTTGCTTGATAATATTTGCCAACCCTTTCCAAATGATCTTTGAATGGGATTTTATAAGGATCTATTGGTCAGAGATTAAATTTTATCATATTAGGATGAAAAGGAGAAGGATGTGGAACTAGAATAAATTAACCATTGGGACTATAAATGAGCTTAGACAATAATATTGAAAGTATACAGGAGTGGCATTGGTGCTATTGTCCTAGTGTGGTGCTATTATCCTAGGTAGATGGGACTTGAGGGGATGGATTAGTCATGAAAAGAGGGTCTTGGTTTAACTAGGATTGGGTCTGAAAGGTTAAAGATGACTAGAAATCAGTGAAAATAAGCCTATGAAGATCATGAGAGAAAGTAAGAGGGACCTATGGGTTGGGTGTCATTATCCATCCTCAAGTTATCAATTTTTACATTTTATATGACTACAATGGATTAGTGAGATAATAGGGTGGACTTCTTAACATGAGCTAGATTTAAGAAGCACAAGCTTTCTTGGAGGCTATCAATCCACACTTTTTAAACACTTAAGTTTTGATAAACTAAAAATAGATGCTTACATGAATAACATAGGGTACTGAGATGCAATACAAGAAATTCTAGAAGAGAGATAAGTGATTTTGACTAAAAATAACAATAAATGATTGAATACTAATGCTAAATTACTCAAACTTGATTTAGAAAATAAGTTGAAGTTTTGTGATAAAATAAAAACTCATAAACTAAGATTTGGGTATGGGTAGTGTTGACGTTGGAGATTGCACCCGGTGGTAAGAAAACAGGTTCCTGCCTTCTCCCCACAACATGGAAACTCCTCTCTCGCCTGTGGGACGGTGAAGCAGGAGAGGAGAGTCTCTAGGTATGGGCTAGTTCCCTCTGATGTATCTTGTTTGTTTTAGGCAGTGTAAAATACAGATATATAGATATACTGGGGGGGATGAAAAGGGAGAAGAAAATATAGGAAAAAAATAGCCTACTCTAAGGAGGTGATACACTAAAAATGAAATGACCTTCCCACCTCCACTCTCAGGATCAGATAAAAACAACATACATACACTGAGACTTGGTAGAAAAGACCAAGTTGCTAGAATGATAGGGAGGTTCCAATGAAAAATACAAGAAACAGGGACTCACCAAGATGCTATGGAATGCATACTGTAAGTGACCTCCTTTGTTTCTACACCCCAAGTGGAACTCTTCACCTGTAAGCTGCAAACTGATACTTTGTAGATATCTGGTGTGTTGGTATTTAAACCTGCGAGAGCATTTAAAAGAAAATGACTAAACACAAATTAAACATACAGAACATACACAGGGTATCCATCCAAGAAAGAGGTAAGAACTATATTTTATTGATTTAGGTGGAAAATTTGTAGAGCTGTGCTCTTTACAAAATTGGAGAAGATGCTCAAAAATGACCAAGTCTGTGTATTTATATGGGAAGAGACAAGAGGAGTCTCATTGGCCTTTGCTTGCAAGTGGCAACATTATGTCTTCATTGGGAAGAGAGAAAATTCTATAGCTGATGTCATAAAACCTGCCTGGACCATGCTTGTTGCCTCATTTTATGTGCAGCCTGCTCCTCTACCCACTGGGCGGGCCTTTTTCTGTGTTCTGTGGGCCTTTTTTGCCACTTGATGTTGTGAGCAATAATTTTACCACCTAATGTCATGGACTGCACGTGGGACTTTTGTCAACATCAGCTGATTTACTACTGAGTGTGGCAGTTTTATCGATGTCGATCGAGTTATCTGCCATACACGGCATTTTTGCCGATGTCAGCCGATGTTGACGGCCTCCTTTTCTCCGCCTGCTGCTGTGGGTGGCAATTTTTCCGCTCATCACTTAAAACTTTGAATTTTTTTGTGGGACTTAGCCAATTTCAAAATAAAAATGGACTTTGAAATGCTTCAAATCGAACCTGATTCCCTTGAAAAATGTGAAGTATGTGCCACTTCGAAAGGGGATTTTGACCTTTGTGTATTGAACCATTGACTTGAACTTTCTCCTTTAAACCAAGGCCATTGAACCTTTCAATTAAACTGAGCATGAACCTGAAGATGGAATACAATCTAAAATTGACTGGCCTTTCATAGCTTTTGAAGAGGGTGACCAAAATTTTACCAGAGGGGCAAAATTGGGTCAACAAATTGGTGACTCCCAGGGTAAGCATGCCTGCTATGCTTAGGACCCAGTTGCCTTTGAATATTCATTGGGCATGGATTCAGATGCAGCTTGAAAGAATTAATAATAGCCCAAAAGATCCCAGGATCAAAAATATAGAATTTACCCCCACACGCAAAAGGAAACACACAAGACTAAAAACAACTAGCTGTGCAAACTACACTTAGGGAAAACAGGAAAAACAAGGAAAACTATATACAGCTGAACCAAAAATTAGTGGCAATGCTTTAGATGTATCCCTTTAATTGGGATACACAATTCTTCACCATCCAACTTGGAGAGCTAGAACGTGTTATGCTTCTTGCACTGAGTAATCATGTAAGGACCGCTCCAGAGGGCATCAAATTTTGCATGTTTTCCAGGCTTAGCTTTATCTTCGTCCCATTTTAGACAATGTCTCCTTCAGTGAAATTTTTTGATGAAGATTTCTTGTCAAAATGTCTTTTCACCTATTGTTGGCGACTGATCATAGAGACCATGGCCCGATTCCTCACCTCTTGGAGCTCCATTAGTTCACACAATCTGACCTCCATGCTACTTCCTTCTTCTAACTATAGCTGATGAACGAGGTCCAGTGCTGGAAATTTGAGTGAGATGGGAAGCCTTACTTCCCTTCCATACACAAGTGTATATGGAGAATTTTTGATTGATCTCTTCAGAGTGATCCAATCGACCCATAGAGCTGTCTTCAACTTGGCATGCCAAGTTTTTTGATTTTCCTCCATGGTCCTCTTTATAATTTTGATTAAATTTTTATTGGTGGACTCAACCAGCCCATTCCCCTGTGGGTATTAATTTGACAAAGTGCTGAGGTATATACCATACCTTAGTGCCCATTCACTAGTTTTGGTTCCCAGAAAAGCCAAGGCATTCTTTGAAATTATAGTGGCTGGGACCCCAAAATGTGTCACTAAGTCATAGAAATCCAGGACTACACTTTCATTTGCTTCCTTCAAAGCAATGGCTTCCACCCACCTGGTGAAGTAATCCATAGCAGTCAAGACCCATTTGTGTCTGGCACTGGAGGGAGGATTGATCATCCCTATGAAATCTAGGCCCCATTGCATGAATGGTTGTTCCACTTGGATTGGTTGTAGAGGCATGGAAGCCAATCACTATTTTCCATCAAAAAGTGTGCACTCTGGCACTTTCTTACCCAAGCATAGGTATCCTTGAAAAGAGTGGGCCAAAAATAGCCAGCTCTCATTATTTTTGCCACTATGGTCTTAGGGGCGAAATGGCCACCTACTGGCCCATTGTGAAACTCAGCCAATACCTTGTCAGCCTGACTGGGGTCAATGCATCTCAGGAGAACCCTGGAGAGATCCTTCTTGAATAATACTCCATCAATCAAAACATAGGGAAGGGACTAAAGTTTAAAATACCTTCTTCTAGCCTTACCGAGACCCTGTGGACATTCACCCATAAGAAGGAAGTGCCTCATGTCTAGCGTCCAATCTTTTATGACAACTGGTTCTTTTATAGTGGCTACATCATGGATCAACAAGCTGTCTTCACCCTTTTGTCTTATATTTGTTGCTAGTTGTTCACACAGGCCCCTTCCTCTCACCAACTTAGTGATTTTGATGTCTATGTCATACTCCATCACTTTGGTAATCCATCCCACTCTTTTCTCATTTAAGTCTCGATTGGTCAAGAAATCCTTAATGCCAGGATGTGGAACCATGAGATGGATCCTGCTGTTTGACAACATATATCTGAATTTCTTCAGACTGCACACTACTATTAGGACTTGCTTCTCTACGTAGGTGTACCTAATTTTGAAGTCCTCTAACCCTTGGCTGAAGAAGGTGAGTGGTTGTTCGAGTTTATCACTGTTTGCTTGAGTAAGCATAGTAGATATCACTTCTCCATTGCTAAAGGTATAGAGATTGAGGTATTTATTGAAGTCGGGGCTGATTAGAGCAAGAGCTTGGGTCAAACCCTATTTGATGGCTTCAAAGCTGTCTTTTCTTAGCATTGTCCATTTGAATTCTTCACCTTTCCTCAGCATAGAGGTTAGGGGTTTGACTATCTCAGCAAAATTTAGAATGAACCTCCGAATGAAATTTATCCAGCTAAAGAAACTCTACAGGCCTTTCTTGTGCTTTGGTAGGGACATCTCCAGAATGGAGCAGACTCTCTCGGGGTCAATAGACAAACCTTCCTTAGACATAATGTGGCCAAGAAGTTTCCCCTCATGAACAACAAATATGCATTTCTTTGGATTTAGGGAGATGCCAAATTCCCTGCACCTCTCAAAAATCTGCCTGAGGTGCTCCATGTGCTGTCCTACCTCCCTGGGGAAAACCATTATATCATCAAGGTACACCAGCACGTTCTTATTTATCAAACCACTAAAAGCCATGTCCATGGCTCACTAGAAGGTAGCACCAGCATTGGATAGCCCAAAAGGCATCTTTTGGTAGGTGAACGCTCCCCATTTAGTGGTGAAGGCTGTTTTGTATTGGTCGTAGCCTCGCACTAGGATTTGATTATATCCCGAATAACCATCCAGGAGGGAGAAACGTTCGGAACCGGTTACCTTTTGGAGGATCTGCTCCATGTTTGGAAGGGGATAATGATCCTTTAAAGAGACTTTATTAAGGTCTCTAAAGTTGATGCACATCCTAATCTCCCCATTTTTATTTCTAATTAGAACCAAATTGGCCAACCATGAGGAATGTTTGATCAGAAATATAATGCCAAACTCAATCAACTTGACCAATTCTTTATGCATAAGGAGTTCGATCATCAGATTAACAGGCCTCTATTTTTGTGTGACTAGTTTTGCACCTTCTTCTAATTCAATGGTGTGCTGGGCGAGTCTTGGATCGAAGCCTTTCAAGTCACTATAATTCCAGGCAAAGACGTCAGCGAACTCTTGACATAATAGAATGAAAGCTTGCCTTTCTTGAAATGTGTAGACCTTACCAAGCGCTAGCAACTTGTCCATGAGGATTTCAACCTTTTCACAATTCTTCTCTCTGGTAGTGATGCATGCTTTTTCATTTCTTAGTTGGTCATCTCTGTTGAAAATACTTTTAAGTGTGACCAGACCCTAGGGAGTTTATTGTTATTTAATTGAATAATCTAATTTCTGTATTGCTGCTACAATTTCACTTGATTATGGACTGTGAACTCAGCTTCTTCTTGCAGGAAGAGAGCTATCTACTGGTCACTTTCAAAAACTTGCCAATTCATAACATTGTCTGGAATTGAAGGCCGAACCACCACTTTTAAATGGTGTGAACCACAATCCTTGCTTATCTCTTTTGAAACATCAAATTGGGTGCCAACAGCTACCAGCCTGTCAGCCTGCTTATTCTATTCTCTGGGAATCGAGGTAATGTTAAGAGCAAGGAAATCCTCCATCAAGTCCTAGACTCTATGCTTGTAAGACTTCAACAAGGAGTTCTTGGTCAAGTTTAAGCCTCTTATTTGGTTCACAATTAGTTCACTATCCCCCAAGATTTGCAACTTCTTGATCCCTCTCTTTCTTGCCCACTCAAGTCCATGAATCAAATACTCATATTCTGCAACATTACATGTGCAAGAGAAATAGAAATGAAAATCTAAAAAGTACCTTTCTTTGGAAGGGGAAACTAACATTACCCCACCACCAGTGCCTAGTTTACTTTTGGAACCGTTGAAGTATAGCTGCCACAGGCCGAGGTCTTCTTTATTCTCCTTCATTATATTGGGCATGACATCGCCTTCTTCATGCAAGCAATAGACACCAAGGTCTGCCTCTTCAATAAAATTATAAGGATTGTGCTCGAATTTATCACTTCCCCACTCATCCAAGAGTAGATCTGCGACTCCTTCAAGAGTAGAAGATGAAGATCAGTCTATCTGAGACTCTTCTGGATTGATGATAGTGTAACTGACATTCACTGCCTTAGGTGAATAGGGCTCTAGATGGTCCTTATAGAGTGGCTCAGATTTGATTTTCACTTTGGTCCTGTACTTAGTTCTGAAAACTAGATATGACCAGTTTGCTGCTAGATAACCACTTATCTTGGACGTAAAGTCCCTAGACAAACAAATTGCAAAATATGGAGGAACATCCGCTACCACTATATCATGGGGAATTGAGAATGTCAGGCAGGCATGCAATGTTAAACTTAATCCCTTCAAGATTCTAACTGTCTTTATAGGCATCCCATCTAATTGCAAGACCTCTTTGTTCATTGCTTCATACTTTAATCCCATCTTATCGGCAATGCACTTGGGCATTACTGAAGTGCTAGCCCCGCTGTTGATTATGCAATTGTGTACTAATAAATACCCTATGATCAAAGATACATAAAAGGGGGGGGTCCTTTCTTCTTTCTTTACCTGATCTAAAGTAGACGGCTGCCCATTCGTCATTAGGACATTATTAGTGTCTGCTGGGATGGCCTGCCGATCTAGTTCATGCAATTCTTTCTTCAATACGTCCCTTTGTCCTGGGAGAGACAATGAATCCCATAGAGAAATGTTCACATGCAATTTCTTCATTTGATCAACTATATTTACTTGGGGGTTGATTCCTTTCATGCTTTCCTTTGGGCTGATCCTAGTTGGAGCTGTAGACTGGGGAGCTGGAGGTGTAAACAGTTGTCTGGAAATTAGAGCCCTTTGAAAAGGGTGTGATGGAGTATTCATTGTTGCTACCTAAGGGGAAGCCTGTGCTTCTCCAATTGCTCTTCTTTTAAATCTCGTGTTGGCTGCAATGCAATCAGCCTGATTGTCTACATCACCCCCATGATTAATTACACAGAGCTTGCCCTCTTCATGATTTATCAGAGTAAAATACGACTGAGCTTGATTGTTACTCATGTTGGGCTGAGCTGGAAACTCAAAAAAATGGGAATGATCAGCAACTTGGTTTTTTGAATTCTGGAAAAAATTCATCATATCATTCTATGGACAGCTTGCTCTTGACCATGTCTTATGGTCGAATAGCCTGGCTGCTCTTGCATTAGATTTTTTTGAGTAGGCACCATGGCTTTAGATGATGAAGAGGGGCCTGAGTTATAATTTTGATAAGGCCTGGTCTGAGTGAGCTGACCTTGTCCTTGATTATAGCCTTGAAAAGGGGTCCTAGGGCCTTGACCATAATGTTGATAACCCAGATTTGGCTATTTATTTTGAGCTTGTTGTTTTTTAAGAGCTACAAGTTTGTTTGACATGTTTTGTAATAGGATTTTAACCTCATGTAGTTCATTTGACAGAACATCAACTGACTTCTCAATGGTGGGCAAGGGAGCAATGGTGGGAATAATGGTCTGTATAGGGGTAACATCTCTGGGAAAAGTGGCATGTTGGGCCTAGGAGCGATCTTTTCGGCTTGTACCAAGCAATTCTCAACTGCTATGGCGATGCCATAAGTAGTAGGCAATATGTGCCCTCCCATAGATTGGATCATCACAACAATATCACTGTTTAATGCTTTTAAATAGTATAAGAAAGTGTAGCTGGGAGTCAGCCTTACCAGGATGGGAATTCTATCCCAAGTCTTTTGAAACTGCATGTTGAAGTCCTGCATGTACTCATGTGGAGCTCTCTTTATAGTTGTTAGCTGCTCTGCAAGAGAGAGGCCATCACTTTTTTCCCCAAAATGATCAGTTAAATGGGTGCCCAATTCATTCTAGGAATGTATGAAATTCACAGGTAAGGTGTCATACCAGTTGAGAGCTTTCCCTTTCAGGGACAAAGCTAGCAGTCTAATGGCAATGTTTTCTTCTGTTATATTGTGAATATTGCAAAGGTTGGAAATATTCTTGATATGCTCAACAACTATAATAGGTCCCACTCCATCAAAATAAGGTACATTCTTGAGAGTTATTCAGGGGCTCTCACTGCAAAAAGCTGCAAAAGGCAATGCCATGGCTGGAACGGGCTGTAACTGTGGATGAGCTAGGTTGGTGTTCCTAGCAACAAGTCTAGGAGGATTTACTAATGGATAAGGGCGAGTTCTCTCAAACTTGAACCTTTTAGCAGAGTTTAAAGGCATCTCAATGAACATAAAAGGGACCCCCCTTAAAGCTGACCTTGTGGTGACTTTTGGCATAGAATTTTAAATGACTGGTATTAAAAAGAAAAACTAAGCTCTTACTAGTGGAGTTGCCAGATGATAAAAATCTTTGAGATGACTGTAGCAGGACCAGCATCAATCCCAAAATAATACTACATTAGAAACTGATAAAATTACAGTCCCACCAGGTGTGCCAAAATTGTTGATGACTAGAGATTGCACTTGGTGGTAGGAAAATAGGTTCCTACCTTATCCCCACAACATGGAAACTCCTCTCTCGCCTGTGGGATGGTGAAGCAGGAGAGGAGAGTCTCTAGGTATGGGCTAGTTCCCTCTGATGTATCTTGTTTGTTTCAGGTAGTGCAAAATACAGATATATAGATATACTAGGGGGATGAAAAGGGAGAAGAAAATATAGGAAAAAAATAGCCTACTCTTAGGAGGTGATACACCAAAAATGAAAGGACCTTCCCACATCCACTCGCAGGATCAGATAAAAACAACATACATACACTGAGACTTGGCAGAAAATACCAAGTTGCTAGATTGATAGAGAGGTTCCAATGAAAAATACAAGAAACAGGGACTCACCAAGATGCTGTGGAATGCATAATGTAAGTGACCTCCTTTGTTTTTGCACCCCAAGTGGAACTCTTCATCTGTAAGCTGCAAATTGATACTTTGTAGATAGCTGGTGTGTTGGTATTTAAACCTGCGAGAGCATTTAAAAGAAAATGACTGAACACAAATTAAACATACAAAACATACATAGGGTATCCATCCAAGAAAGAGGTAAGAACTATATTTTATTGATTTAGGTGGAAAATTTGCAGAGCTGTGCTCTTTACAAAATTGGAGAAGATCCTCAAAAATGACCAAGTCTGTGTATTTATATGGGAAGAGCCAAGAGGAGTCTCATTGGCCTTTGCTTGCAAGTGGCGACATCATGTCTTCATTGGGAAGATGGAAAACGTTGTAGCTGACGTCATAAAACCTACCCAAACCATGCTTGTTGCCTTGTTTTGCATGTAGCTTGTTCCTCTGCCTGTTGGGTGGGCCTTTTTCTGTGTTTTATAGGCCTTTTTTGTCGCTTGATGTTGTGAGCGGTAATTTTACCACCCAATGTCATGGACTGCACATAGGACTTTTGCTGATGTTGGCCGATTTACTACCGAGCATGATAGTTTTGCCGACATCGATCGAGTTATCTGCTGTGCATGACAATTTTGCCAACGTTGGCCAATGTTGATGGCCTCCTTTTCTCTGCCTGCTGCTGTGGGTGGCAATTTTGCTGCTCATCACTTAAAACTTTGAATTTTTTTGTAGGACGTAGCCAATTTCAAAATAAAAATGGACTTTGAAATGCTTCAAACCTAACCCGATTCCCTTGCAAAATGTGAAGTCCATGCCACTTCGAAAGGGGATTTTGACCTTTGTGTATTGAACCGTTGACTTGAACTTTCTCCTTTGAACCAAGGCTGTTGAACCTTTCGGTTGAACTGAGCATGAACCTGAAGATGGACTACAACCTGACATTGACTAGCCTTTCATAGCTTTTGAAGAGGGTGACCAAAATTTTGCCAGAGGGGTAAAATTGGGTCAACAGGTAGATGGGTCAAATTAGCCTATTATTATAAAATGACACACAGTGACCATCGATGGTTGGGTATGACTATTGGCAGTTAGGGCCAATCATGGGTGATTAATATTGGATTTGGTTTGGGAAAATAATTCTATTAGGGAGGTTACATATAGGTTTTAGAAGTGTTATTTGGGTTAAATGTTGGTTACAAGATATAAAGTAATGCTTAGAGCTATGTATTTTAGGAGTTGGGTGTCTGGGTGATTTGAATAGGCTATGGGTAGTTTTGGGTAGGAGATGAAGTGTTTGGAGTTTTAAAACTCCAACATAGGGAATAAAGTATAGAGAATGGGAATGAACCAAGCACTAAAAAAATAAATCTAATTAATAAATATTGATAAAAAAACATAGATACTTAGATTTTAGGTGTTTTTGATCTAAGGAATGATGAGGTGGGATAAAAGCTATTTTGTATTTTTGAGAAATGTTAGTAGAGTAATGGTGTCTTAGCTCAAGATAGTGAGTTTTAGAAGCACCCTAAGTCTCTAACTTGGTTCTTGGTTTGTTTGGAAGATTTTAGACTCACCTAGGAGTTAAAATATCTCACACTAGAATCAATTCAACCTCCTCTTCATAAATTAATATAGATTAAAGGAATATTGAAATGAAAGAGTTTTAAAAATAGTCTATCATGCATTAATCATACAAACACTAGATTAAAATTAAATAACTAGTAATCAACAAGTGAGTTACAGTCAATCTTTAGTTGACTACTTTGAACATGCACTCTTGAGGAAGAGTTTAAGTAACCAGTAGTGGTCCATGTCAAACATCGATGGTTAAGGGGACATAGTCAAAATTGGATAAATTTAGCCAATTACACTAATGACTAGTAATTAATTCCTTGGGAAATGGTCTAAGGTTAATAATGGGAGAATTGGGACACATGAAGAATAAGTCTAAGAGGTTAGGGTTATTAATTGCTAGGGTAGAAATGATCTCTATGATAGGTGTCGACCAACTAACCATGGGTTTTGGTAGGTGAGTTATAAATATTATTTATTGAATTAATTAAATTAATTAATTTAGATAAAGGGGTAAATATAAGGATTTTAATAAGTAATCCTAACCCAAGGGGGCTAAAAGGCAGTTAAGGGGTGTTTTAATGACTAGAAATTCATTGCACAATTTTTGAGTGTCTATAAGTAGTTCCCTAAATAGGATCTATGCCTATAGACTATCAACCTAGCTCAAAAATGGCTTGTGCCAATAAACCTACCAATACTATTGTTGTAATGATCAATTCCTATGAAGAATGAGTTGTGCCATGACATAACTAGCCCTATACATGCCTCAATTATTTCTTTGCTACACTTTGGGTGAGCATATAAGGCTTATGCCTTATGTGAGTTGATGCCAATGTAGTCAAGTGATAAATGTTGAGCACTACAAAAACATTCCTTGTTTGTGCCTAGTTGTAATAAGTTAAAAACTAACTTGGAAAAACTAGATAAACATTAGATAGAGTAAATGAATTGAAACCAAATTAAACTATAACATTTTGGTTCTATTACTAAGACCCATGTTGAATTTTATCACTATAATAGTGTGATAAAATAATGCTTCAACTATCCTTCAAGAACATCTAGTGCTAGCTAAAATAGGTAGAAGACAACTTTATCTTGAAGAATCCATCCTATAAAGGATAGAAGCAAGGAAGTGGGTCCAAAATAACTTGTATGATGCTTTGTATGAGGTCTTATTTTGTGAACTACCTGAGCATATATATTGATGGTTGGCTACTTATGTAAACCAAAAAAATTGAAGCTATAGACAATTCCTTGAGTGGATGAAAGAACACCTAGAGAGGCTTGAGAACCTAGATGCCACTTGGACTAGAGTATTAGATAAATGGTGGAAAGGTGTGATAAATAGCTATATACTTGAGTTTTTAATGTTGACATACTCTTTCCTTGAGGAAGAAGAGTATTAGTTTTTTCATGAACCTAGAGGCACATTTGTGAAATAGTTTGATGTAGAGCTTAAAAAATTGATGGTGGATTATGGCTTTGAAACTATGAGAATGGAAGCCTAAAGTCCTTTCATGTATGAGTAGTGTAATAGGGAAGAAGGGGATGTGTAGGTGAAGTGTAATGGAAGGGGATGAGTAGATTAACACCTAAGAGCTTAGGCAACAGACTTATAACAAGAGAAGGAGTAGGATGATTAAAGATATGGAACCTAAAAGTGCTAAGATAACTTGTAGCAAGTGGGAAGGGCATGGAGAAGGATATCTTGAAATGCAGTAGCATGAGGAGAAGAATAATGAAGTCATAGATCAAGCTTAACTATTGATAGGTAAAGATTACATTGGGTCCCTAAAAAATTTGACCATTGAATATGGACTGAAAGTGCCCACCCCCATTGAATCTATATCTCTAGCTCATGCACTAGATCCCCTATGTGAAGAAAGAAGAATGATAACTAAACCTATTTTCCACATCAACTTTGGCCATTTTTAAGACTTGGACTATAATTTTGTGATTGAATAAGTTGTTCCTTATGAATATTTAAGTGAGGATACCTCTAGATGTTTGGGCACTAGCTTGATAAAATAAAATGTAAGCACAATAATTCTTATTTAGCCAATGTTAGCAATGCATAATAGGCAACACCCATAGGAAGTGGCCTAGTTCCACAAGTCATTAGTACAATTCCTTCATTATCTTTAGCACTGATAGTAATAATAGGGCCAACACCTAACCCAGTGGATGGAGGCATTAGAGGACCACTTATAAGATAATTACTAGGGGGAAAGTGCCTCAAATGTTAGTGCCCCACATAGTAAATTTAATATGAGATAGCCATGCACTTGCTAGAATATCATGGTGTGGAAAATAGTGTAGAGAATGTGTTAAAATATGAACTATAATGGTGTGCTTGGGGCATAATCTAATATGAGGAAAAGGTAACCTAGTTCATGACCACTTTGCTTGATCACACTCATACCTGGTATAGGAAATTTAATCCTAACCAGGCTATGATTAACTAAATTTTTTTTAAGGAAGCATTCCTAAAGGAATTTGATATTTTTGAGTTTAAGCAATAGAGCATCACTGCACTTAAAGAAATTAACCAAGGGCTCTTAGAAATCATGCATTTGTATGATGCTAGTTTCAAAACTCTTATTTCCAATATTATTTATGACATTTACACTTCAAAGCATGCAAAATGGTTTATTGGAGGATTTTTAGTACCATTACAAAGATCCATGTTATAAAGACAATCACAGACCCTCACGGAGTGCTTGAAGCCATGCTCAAAGTTGAGGTAGGTGAAAACACCAAAACTAAAATTAGCCTATTCATGGAGGCATAAATTACATCCATGGCTAGATAACTCCAAAAACTTATTGCCAATTCATCTAAATATTCTTAAAGAGGATTATGGTGCACTAGTTATGAAATAGAAGGCCATAACAAGAATAAATAGACTCAATAGAATGTGCACACATTGTTTCTAAGTTGTGAGGTTTGTTATAAGGGACATGATGTTCATAACTACCATTTTTTATATCATGATAGTTAAGTTAACATAACCATCTATTGTTTATTGTGTGATGATTACACTCATACCATACTTGATTACCAAGTTATTGATGAGGTGCATGAGAACGTGGAAATAGGCACATGATAAACCACTATAGTAATTGGGAAGAAAGCTAATCAAGAAAATAAAGGATATAGCCAACATAATTTAGGATATGGGATGAAAAGATGCACCATAGGGTGAGTTGGAGGGCATGGTGGAGGAATATTACCACCATGATCATGTTATAAGTGAGGTTCACTTGGACACTAACAGCATGAAAGCCCTTCACATCTAACATATGGGTATTTTCAAGGAACACATAAGGTCAAGGAAAGCCCCAAATTGTACAAGAAATTGACCCAAAGTAGTTTTGGCATATATAAAGGCATAAGAATGATCAGGCGTAAGCCTAAAGTAGAGAAGTAGACTTTGAAGGTGTGACTAACCTACATAGAGATAATCAAAGTGAAACCAACTACTTGTAGTGGATTCACCCCTTAGCTATTAGTTCTTCTAGTATTAGAGTTACACCTAGAATGGAGAATAAAGTTGCATTGAGTGCATAACATGACTTGAACCCAAAACTATGACTTACTCAGACCCTAGATGCTAAAAAGATGTATTGCAGTACGCTATGAGTGTGATTCAAAACCTATAAGGAGAGATCAAAATAGTATGAGACCTAGAAGCATAATCTACCACCTCTCATAAGAAGCAAGATTGTTAAGAGGTTGAGTTACAAGATCTAAAAAAGATCTTGTGCATCTTATAAATTGAAGGGATGTTTCCCCTATTCAATAACTTGATTTTAGAGCATGTGGGGTAGAAGCTAGTTAAATTTGCTACACCATGCATGGAAAGGGAATGAGAAGTTAGGTATACCTAGAATGTAGAGTATGATTAATAAATCCTAGTAAATGCCACCATTTATGGATACTCTATATGCTAGGTCCTTGTAGACATAGGCATCGAGGTCAATATATTGACAAAAAATGCATGGGAGAATATGGGTATGCCAACCTTGAGGCCTTCCCCTCATGTAATTTTCATGTCTAAAAAATATAGGGCACAACTAATCAAGATTATAAAAATTAATATTGTAGATATCATGGGTGCCTATTTCTATGCTAACTTTGAGGTAACCAAGTTGGCTGAATAAGATAATTATCTATCATTCCTAAGAAGGCTATGGTGTTATGTGAATAATGTCGATATGCAATTCAAGAAGTGTTATATGACCTTTATAAATGGTAAGGAGAGAGTAGTGATCTCCCTCTCAAGTGACTAAGGACCCCCCAATTTATAAAGTGTTGATATTGAGGATGAGATCAACCATATATACAACATCACGCCGCAAGGTGTCAAGACTCTCAACCTTAATAACCAAGGAGTGATTTCTTGGGAAGATGGATAGTCAGCCTTGAACACCATTGATGTTGATTACAGCTAAGAGGTTGAATAAGCTTATGAGGTGACTAGTTGGAGGTGTTTTTTAGTGAGCACAAAGACACCAAAGCCTATGGGGACTGGATGGGTCTATAATGATCACACTTTAAAGAGATGGGTCTCTTATAACATAAAGAATGGGAAGAGAGAATTTTACATGAGAAAAGGTAAACTTGTCATGTTTTTGAGATAAAAGGGGAGAAATACTATGGAATAATACATCTATGACCTCAATTCATGCATCCCAAAGGATGTAGATAGGATGGGCACACTGGTGTATACTTTGAGAAGCATTGTCACTCATTAGTGGGTAGTGTAGAGGCCTAGATTGCCAACTTGGCAAGATGTAAAAGTATCCATCTAAACTAGATTTTAAAAAAATCAATGATGACCTAGACATTTCTACACACTCTAGTGATTTATACCCAATAACACATATATGCTTATGTGAAGAAACATGGATTGGCTATAGCACAAATGCCCTAAGTAACTTGTGGGTGCACACCTTCTATATACCATTGAATATGTAGGCATGAGCTTGGTATGTGGTTAATTAAATTCATTTCAAGATAGCTAGATGGGGTGTCCTAAAGGATAATTTTATGCACACCTTCTCCTTTTCCTCATATAACCTAGAATTGATTGATAAATTGCAAGTAATTCAAAGGGAAATGTTTGAGGACACTAAATTTTTTGAGGAACACCTAAAATATATGCTTGAGGAGAAAGGATTATCAATTAAAACTTTATTTTAGGAATAGTCACTTAATAGTGACTCAAGTGATGAAGATACAGATATCTATAAATCACATAATTGGGCATCCTTGATAGGAAAGAGGAAGCTCATGCACCAAGTGGATGATAATACCTTTGATGAGGAAGACCCTACTCATCATCACATAAAAACATATAAGGGGAGTAGAAAAGTTGAGGACACACATCAAGAGAATAATGAGCCCTATTGTGCACTACTCAAAACCACCTAGGTAGACATCAGCTTGGAAGGGGAACAAAAGGTGGCCACTCTAGGCACATATTGGTCTGACATGGAGATCGCAGAAATTATGGATCTCATAAAGGAGTTTTAAGATTTGTTTCTATAAAATTATCAAGACATGAAGGGTACCCACCCATCCCTTATAAATATGAACATAAATTTGGTGGATGTCATGTGACCTATTGAGAAGAATCCCTATAGGATAAACCCCAATCTCCACACCAAGGTTAAAATAGAAATTGATGGTATGATAGCCATAAGAGTGATCTACCTAGTGCAAGAGTCATAATGGGTGAGCCTCATGGTTATTACAATTAATAATGATGGGAAAGTCTACATTTTCATTTATTATTAACTATTAAATGTTCCCTACATCACTGACCCTTTCCCAAGTCCATTCATTGATGAAGTCTTGCATGGCATTGCAGGTTGCAAAATCTATGTGTTCATTGATGGTTCTCAAGATACCATCAATTCCAAATCAAATAAGATGATAGGAATAAAATAACCTTTATGATATAATGGGGTTGATTTTACTATAACATGATTCCCTTTAGGATCAATAATGTGCTAGCCATATTATCTAGAGTGGTCATCACCACATTTAAGGATTTTATTCATAAGTTCCTCTAGGTGTACCTTGATGATTGGACTATGTATGGGCTTGTGAAAGACCATTATTACAACTTTTGACTCATGTTTTAGAGGTGTAGATAGTTAAAAATATCCTTAAACCTCAAGAAGTGCATCTTCATGACACCTTTTGGCACCTTGCTTAGACACATTATTTGAAAAGATGGTTTTCTCGTCAATCCCATAAAGGTTTATATTATTTTATAGCTCTATAATCCTTTCACATAAAAAGACATTCATGCCTTTTTATCCATTGTAAATACTCTAGGAAATTAATAAGGAGCTATGCAATGATTATAACACTACTAAAAGAGATCTTGCATAAAGATAGCTCATTCTATTGGGGCATAGTGTAAGAGGATGCCTTTGAAACTCTAAAGCTCAAATTGGCTAGTGCACCTATTGTATAATTTATTGATTAGATGACCCCATTACACATTCATGTAGATGCATCTAGATATATAATTGGTTCCCTTCTGGCATAACCTAGTAAAGGCAAAATAGATAATCCTATTTCCTTTTCAAGAAGAATATTAACCCAAGTAGAGCATAACTATATAATAATTGAGTGTGAAGCATTGGCCATGGTCTACGCCCTAAAAAAATTAAATAAATACTTATTGATAACCCCATTAATCTTCTTCATGGATCATGAGGAACTGAAGTACCTCATGAACAAACCCATTCTCTATAGGTGTATTTTTAGATAGATAACTCTATTTCAAGAATTCTATTTCTTAGTTATTATCAAGCATGGAAAGTAGAACTCAAGCCCAGACCACTTATCTTGCATTGACTCTAGAAATGTAGCAACACCTATTAAGGATGACATATTATATTCATAACTCTATAAAGTCTAGCATATCCCTAAAGGCTTGGAAGAGATAACCACTTTTTTAACATCTGTATCTACACCCTAGACTATGACAACCAAAGAGAAGAAATAGATCATAGTTCGTATGACTCCTTTTTCATCTCATCAATGGGGAACTATACAAACTAGGTTGAGATGATATCCTAAACTGATGTGTCTTATAATATGAAAGGGACTCCATTTTATGTAAGGCACATGAAGGGATAGAGGCAACCATTATGATGGATATGTAACATCACATAAGGTATTATAATCAAGCTTGTGGTGGTCAAATCTATTTCAAGATGCCAAGGATTTCACCAAGGCATGTGACATATGATATCACATAAAGAAGCCCAACTTCCAAGATGAGATTCCTCTCATCCCCATTCTTACCTAGGAACTATTTGAAAAATGGGCCATTTATTTTTTTGGGCCAATAACTCCCATATAAAGGTATACAAGTGTAAGATAATTCTAATGGCCATCTATTATTATACTAAGTGGGATGAGGTAGTGCCAAAAAAAGACTACAAGGCCACCAAAAACATGAGGTTTATATTGTATAACATCATAAGTCTCTATGGGTACCCACTCAATTTGACTAGTGAAAGAGGCACACACTTTATCAATGAAAATGTGTAGATCTTATTGATTGAATACATAGTGTTGAATCTTAAGATAACACCGTATCATCCATAAGTGAATGGCATAATTGAGGCATTCAATAATATCCTAGGGATGTGCCTCATGAATATATATTACATTATTCATAAATATTGGGATGATTGAGTGTTAGTAGTACTATGGGTATATCACATAACCTACAATGACCTAAACAAGGCTACACCATTTCAACTAGTGTTTGGCATATAGGCAATTCTATCGATGGAGTTCATGATGTAATCATTATTTTTTACATATATTGGTTATTTGGATGACCAAGAATAATTAAGTGTAAGGCTAGAGGACTTAGAATGCTTGGATGAAGTGAATGCCCAAGAAAGGTGGAGTCAGTAGTGTAGACACCCAAAAACTACCCCATTTTTGATGTCAAAACACCTTTGGAACCTTACCTAACACTGGATCTAGTTAACCACCTAGTTAACCTTGACCACTTTTTAAATTTTTAACTTAAAACATTTTAATTCACCTTTTTTAACCAATTCTTGACCATTTTACTCTGGACCCTTGATCATCGATGATTAACCTAACCATCGATGGTTAGCCTAACTATTAATGGTCAGGTCACCATCCTATTTTAAATTAATGTCTAGTTGTGTGTGAGATAAGTTTTAAAACCCAACTTGTAAACTTCCTATTTCACAATGCCAACTAGCTTTAGAGTGCCTAAACTTGGCATCTTTATCCTTTACCAAACTAGTAACTTATTCCACTCATAATTGCAAACTTCTTATAAAAGAAGAGTTGTAAGAAGGAGAGAAAATATAAAACTATGTAAGTACATGGTACCAAAATATTTTTTTAGGTATCCACCCTTATCAAAATGATTCCCAAATCATTCTCAAAATATAGATCACTATTATGTTGGTAGAATTCCTCTAGGCATCCACTCCCTTTTCCATTAATCTTGATCATAGGTATTTCTCTCTTTATTTTCAATTTTATTTATTTTTAGGTATTTATGCTTATAATCTATTCCTACTATCCTAGACCTATATCAAATCTCTGCTAACCTAAAATCCTTACCACAAAAAATGTTTGATTTTTTACCCAACTTGCATTTCATTTTCTATGTTTCCTAGAATTTGATAGGAAACCATCGATGGTTAGCCTTAACCACTGATGGTTACCTTAACCAATGATAGTTACCTTAACCATTGATGGTTACCCTTTTACACCAAAATTTTAACCTTTTACTCATTAACCAAACCTTTGACCAAACTCTATTTTCTTCCTTCCATCATAGACCAAAATAGACTAGACTTGACTTAAACATCTCTTTTTAATAATCAGCATTTACCTTGATGTTAACTTGTTAATCATGCATTTCATTTGAGAAGTATTTATTTCATTAGATTTATTACTTTCATATTCTATAAATTTTCCTTCCTTTATTTATCGCAAACCTTTTATTAGAAAGGGGATTGACAACCATCCTAACAAGCTATTGCTTTCTTGGATCTAGCATACTCTAGGAAATCCCCCCATCTTATTGTCTAATAAACAAGTTTCTTTTAGTGATTTCTTACTTTAGGTATTCTTCCCTATCCAAAGAAGAGTTACCACTTCATCTGGATCAATGTGCACACACTTTAAACTAGGTACCCTTACACACCCCTTTCTTTTAGTTTTACTTTTACTTTCATAAACTAAGAAATGAAGATAAAATTTGAGTAAAATATTCTGGATGCCCGGTGGGACCCACCACCTTTATTTTCTTAGTTAGCATTGTATGCACACTCTCTCTCTCTCTCTCTCTCTCTCTCTCTCTCTCTCTCTCTCTCTCTCTCTCTCTCTCTCTCTCTCTCTCTCTCTCTCTCTCTCTCTCTCTCTCTCTCTCTCTCTCTTTCTCTATTGTTTGCTCATCCAATAAATCTAAAACTTTTCCATTTGGGGTTAAAATAAACCTTACATCCATTATTTTTTTGCTACTTTGGTTTACCTCATAACTTAAAAAGGTAAGTAATCTATTGTAGATTCATTTTATTATAACACATGAAACCTAAACCACTTTTATAACTAATGCATCATAACATACCTAAGATAAGGCCCAATTGGGATTTCACCACCAGCAGATAACCTTACCCTACTTGGTAATCCCACTTGGAGGTCATTACCAAGTGGAGAGCCCACTCAATTATCTAGCTGAGTATAAGCCCTAGATAGATGGTATATCTTAGCTAAGCAACCTGGCTCAGCTTCAAGATTGTGAAGTGTAGGGAGTAAGCCCCCAATACTAGGCCACATACTTGGTTTAATATAGATTCTCTTGAGCAACTAAAAATTACTCAAAACTATCCTTAACTTTCCTATCTAGTACCTAATTTGCAAGCCAAACTACCCTCAAACATTTTTAACTAAGGCATAAGCCAACATGAGATAAAAGTTATCCTAGGAGCTATCACACTTAGTGTATGCATTGCTTTCAAGAAATTTTTCTTGTTTTCTCTTTGTTTGAGTTATGAGGAATCAACCTTATACCATCAATCTTACATCATTTTGACCTCATTTACCCTCATATTCATTACCTTGTTCAAATGGAGAGCCCTTCTATAATCTTTTCTTGAGATCCTAGCTTTTCTAGAATCTCATACCACAACCCTCTTACATATGAACATTACCTAGCATCTCAAGCTAGCTATGTTCTTTACCTTATCTATAATTAACCCAACTCTACCTATCACCCATCACACTTTAACCATAATAAACCCCCAAATCATCAAATACCACCTAAACTAGTTACAATGTTAATGGACCAGATAAGCAAAGTACAATTATCTATTTATGGTACCCATAACCAATCAACCCTTACCTACAACAAATCAAATTTCAACTTCAAATAGCTAATAACTTATCAAAAATCCTTTAACAATTATCTTACCCAACCAATAACCTATCAACATTTACCACATCCATCACCCCAACCTTGTCAAAACATGGGCCATCTACCCCACCCATCATATCAAATACTTCAACCCACCTTATTAGCATAACCTACTCTATAAACCTTAACCAAACTAACCAATCAATCAACTTATCAATTCATCAATTAACCACTATCAACCAACCTTATCAACCTCACCCAACCTGTCAAATCCAACCACCTAATCAACCTTATCTCTCTTAACCAATCAAACCAACCTACCAACCTATCAACTTATCAATCCAACTTATCAACCAAACCTACTTAACCTACCAAATATAGCAAAACCATCAAACTAAAAAACCTCATCAAATCTACCATTTAGCTTGAAAACTCAAGAGCCATAGGTGCACCCTCTTCTTAGGTATTACACCCCACTAGGGGAATTGTATGCCTCAATCCTATATAAACTCTTAGAGGCCTCTATCATTAACCTTCCTCCAATCAATCCCATTAATAATTCTATTCCAAAACCAATTTGGTTTATAGAAGATGAATTTTGTGCCTATCATCGCACTGGAGGACATAGGATAGATACATGTGGCTCTTTTAAGATGATCATCCAAAACCTTATCAACCATAAGGAGGTTTCAAAGTAAATTATTTGGGTTCCCTCCAACCTAACCTTAAATATAATCAAACAATAAATCATGGAACCTCTTCTTTCACTCATTATTGAAGAAACCATAGTCCAACCCTCAACCAAACCACTTGTTACCCTAGTAGAACCTTGTCAACTTTTGTTAAAAACCACATTCAAGGAACTAACCCACCATTTTTTTCCACTTACCTTTATGTAACAAACTAACCAACCTTTTTGACTCAACCATGTGGAACTAACTAACCTACCTTTTCCACATACCAATTTTATGGAACCTATCAACCTAGCTTTAATGAGAATCAACCAAACCAAACCTACCATTAATCTAACCTTACCTATAACCAATGACCAAACCTTTACCTTATCAACCAAACCAAATAATCCAACAAACCAACAAAACTATTTTTCTTACCTCTCTCAACCAATCAACCATATTTAACCTACCTTTCCACTCTACCCTAACCAACCTACCTAACAACCCAAACCAAAACCTACCCTTCAAACCTATCAAACTTACCATACCCTACCTAAATCTAACCCAACTACTTTCCCATAGCTTTCGCGCACTAGAGGAAATCCCACCAGAACCACCACTTGTGAACTTAACCTACTAACCACTAACCAATAACAACTAACAACCCTTGGGGAGGTGGGTGAAATCATCTTCACCCCTCCTAAAACCTTCTTACTAACCATCACCTAACCTCAAGATCATTTCCCCCTCTTTTTGTCATCCATGGAAAAAAAAATTGGGGAAACCTACCCTTTGTAAGGCTTTGACCATTTATCAACCCAACCCATATTATCAACTCTACCCAAGCAATCAAACCCACTTAACAAAACCAACAAACATTGAACTCTTGGGAATTACCTTTATCCTTCACCCAACCAAAATTATTAGAGAATCACCTTCTCCCTCCCAACTAGTTTATTTGGAGATTACTCTTCTTTGCCAACCTATCCATTAGAGATTACCCTTCTCCACCCACCAAGAAACCAACCAAATAACTTTAACCTTATCCATTCTTGACTACCTTTTACACATTTCTCTTTTTCAACTATCTTCCTCCATTAAAATCTCATCTAACCAACCCTAATTTTTTATCAATCCATATATTTCCCATGCCTAACCAAGTGTTAAAAAATAAATAGGGGACATATACTCTTTTGATTGACATTACCCATCCATGTAACCATAGATCTAGGGCATATCAATCTTGAACCTCTTAAACACTTTTGAATTTGCATCTGTTCCTAGGTCACCTATAGAAGAGGCAAGCCCTCCCCACAAGAAGGTTACCATACCTATCACCCACTACCTACCATCTATTTCCCCTTTTATCCTCCATAAATCAAGGGATTTGAGCTTAATTGACACTTGGTGATCAAGTTACCTTCTTTTAACCATCAAACTAATAAAAAATCAAAAGCATGACAAGGTTTTTATGTTCATAAACCCACCCATCTTTCCATCATGGTCTTTTTCAATTAGAGAATTTAACCTCCCCCTTATAATTTCATGGTCACTTAGGGAGACGTGTCTTCCTCCTTTTGATCCATTAAAACCACCCACCCACCCTAACCATCAAATCATTTGGCATTACCTTCCCCCACAAACCTTTAACTTGACCAAACCAACCCCACCCTTTTAGAGATTTCCCTTCTCATACCTTTGTCAACCCTTTGGCCATCATCCTACACAACCAATAACCCATCAACACCAACATAAAAATTATTTTTACCCATATCAACTTCAACCTATCTAACCTCATCAACCATTGGGTTATCCACCCCCAACCACCATCCTAACCTACCTTGTCAACTTTACCTAGCTAACCTAATCTATCAACCCAACTAACCTTATCAACCTTATCTACCTTATCAAACTAATAACCATCACCCCAACCTATTGATCTACCAACTTCAACCTATCCAACCTATAAACCAATAAAAACCAACCAAATTTACCTACCTTACCTAACCTCTACAATCAATCCATCTTATTAAATTCACCCAACCTATCAAATCAACCTATTCAACCAACTTTACCAAATAAAACCCTTACTAATCAAATATCTTAAACCTTACCTACCATGATTAAAGTACATATCTACCCAACCATCTATCAACAAACCTTATCCAATCAACCTAACCTATCAAATCTAACTTTACTTATCTTATCAACTTTATCAACCCTATCAACCCAAACCAAACCAAGTGGTATACCCAAGTGGGGAAACCCATTTGGACATCCACCAACCTATTTGGGAGTCACCCTCTCCCTCGAATAGTGGATCTTACCCTTCTCCACCAACTTATTTTGGATTCACCTTCTCCCTTAAATTTTGGAGATTACCCTTCTATACCAAACTGCCCAACCATTCGACCACATCCACCTTGATGTTGGCCCTTTTTGACCCAACCTATTACATAGTTTGTGACAACCTTGCCTTGGTCCTTTTAACCATATAGACCAATTTTTATAGGTTGAACATTTGAATTTGTACCACCTCATGCATAACTAGACCATTTGTGTTTTTCTCAAGAGTACTTCCTACCCTGGATACCAAAGTAAACACTGACCCTATTTAGAAGACTTGATAAGACTAACCTGATCAAATATGACCAACATTAGGGACTGGTTACCTTGTCATTTATCCTAAAAACCAACCTTATTTTTACCAAAATGAAAATCTTAGTATTTTCCTAATCTTGGCTATCACACTTAATTGCATTTTATGCATATGCTTGTGTCTCAAATTCCCAACCTCACATTTTTACCACCCACCTTGTGACTTATCATCTACCATTTGTCAAACCCTAACATAATTCAACCTTCACCTCATTAATTCTTAGTTTGAGGGGGATTACCTCCTCCCATAATCAGGGCAATCATACCTTTTGGAGATGACCCTTCTCCATAAACCTTCACCTAAACCAAACAATGTGATTCTTCAATTTGGGGTAACCCAATTGAGTATCACTACCTTACCCTCGAAGCACACTTACTCTCCACAACCTAAGCATGAACCACTCAAGAACTACATTCGGCCTAAAGTCCATGTTACACATTACATTCATGAAACTATGTAGGTAATTTTCACTTGCCTAGAGTATCTAGAGTCAACTCAACCATCACCCTTCACCTTTAACCTTACCCAACTTCTATTTTTGTTTTGTAGCTTATTAACCCAAAGCTACATAAAAAAAAGGTAAAAAATGTAAAAACTCAAAAAATACCCCATTTTTGATGTCAAAACACCCTTGGACCCTTACCTAACATTGAATTTAGTTAACCATATAGTTAACCTATCCCACTTTTTAAATTGTTAACTTAAATTTTTTAATTCACCTCCTTTTAACTAATTCTTGACTATTTTCCTCTAAACCCTTAGCCATCAATGGTTAGCCTAATCATCGATAGTTAGCCTAACCATTGATGGTCAGGTCACTAACCCATTTTATAGTAATGTCTAGCTAGATGTGAGATAAGCTTTAAAACCTAACTTGACATCTTTGTTCTTTACCAAACTAGCAACTTCTTCCACTTACAATTGGAAACTTATTCCTATAAAAGAAGAGCTACAAGAAGGAGAGTAGATCCAAAAATCTATAAGTACATGCTACCAAAATATTTTTTCAACTATCCACCCTTATTAAAATGCTATCCAAATCATTTTTAGAAGCTAGATTACTGTTATGCTAGTAGGATTCCTCCAAGCATCCACTCTCTTTTCCATTATTCTTGATCATAGGTATTTCTCTCTTTGTTTTCAATTATGTTTTTTTAGGTATTTTTAGTTATATTCTATTCCTACTATCCTAGACCTATATCAAGCCTCTGCTAACCTAAAACCCTTACCCAAACATTTATTTAATCTTTTACCCAACATGCATTTCATTTTTTGTATTTCTTAGAATTTGATAGGCAACCACCAATGGTTAGCCTTTAACTACCAATGGTTACCTTAACCCTTGAAGGTTACCCTTCTCCACCAAACTAGAAACCTTTTACCAATTGACCAAACTCTATTTTCTTCCTTCTGTCATAGATCAGACCAAACCTAAACATCTCTTTTTAATAATTAACATTTACCTTAATGTTAACTTGTTAATTCATGCATTTCATTTGAGAAGTATTTATTTCATTATATTTATTACTTTCATGTTCTACAACTTTTCCTTCTTTTATAAATACCAAACCTTTTATTAGAAAGAGGATTGATAACCATCCTAGTGAGTTATTACTTTATTGGATTTAGCATACACTAGGCAATCCCCCCCATCTTATTGTCTAATCAACAAGTTTATTTTAGTGATTTATTACTATGGGTATTCTTTCCTATCCAAATAATAGTCCCCACTTTGTTTGGATCAACATGCGTGCACTTTCAACTAGGTACCCTTACACACCCCTTTCTTTTAGTTTTACTTCTACTTTCGTAAACTAAGAAATGAGGAGAAATTTTGAGTAAAATAAGTAGATAGAGAAGGCATGCCGAAATTTGTGGCATGAAAAACATATTAAGTTAAATTTACTAACTAAAGGGTCATTGGTATTTCTCTATGACTCCAATTACCTCAAGCACCTAAGAAAGCTAAAAATTAGGTAGATGGGGCCATATGTCATCCATAGTATATTAGAAATTAATGCATGCAAGCTATACATGTTGTTAAGTGAAATGATCTCTAGGCATTTCAATGGTAACTGATTGAATCCTTATAGGCAATAAGATGGTGCTTGCACCACCAAACACCAACTTCATTGTTACAAGTCAGTTGTGTCATGTTGACCCAAATAAAGTTTGTTGTAAACCAAATATTTACTTATATTTTATGTTGTTTTATGTTGTATTGGTGATGATGGAATAAAAAAGGCAATTTCAAGCCTATAATCAAAATATTATGGTACTTTTACATATAAATCCAATTAGGTGATTCGAGAATAGATGCTTTTCTAGAGTACCTAAGGCCAGACACCTAAGTTTTTGGGTGCATGGAGTTTGCCAGATTTACACAAATTTGAGTACTGAGTGATGTAGATAGGTACACATGATGATAAGTGCATAAAAGATGCAAAAGAGACACACAATATTCTAAATGCACAAGACACCTAAAGAGTGAGGCAATTAAGGACTAACACAAGGGATTTGTATAAGGTAGGACAAGCCAAGGGAAGAGATGAAAGCATAGAGAAATTTACCAAGATAGGAAAGTGCACTTGAAATTAAAGTGCATGAGGAAGAGAAGATGGAATCTTGGTGGATAAAATATGTGCATGTGAGGTACTATGCCTAGGTTTCCATAAGGAAGGTGGAGGTCATACCAAGTGAACAAAGTATAGGAGGAAGATCATTATGACAAGCTGACATCTACCCAAAGTTAGGTGAGAAGTGACCATTTGAACTACATGTCACATCACCAAAAATATATTTAGTATAATTTATTGAGGTGATGGTAAAGGCACAAATATCTACATTTAATGATGAGGTGGTAGTGTATTTTTATGGATTTTATGGGTTTTTGCAAATTCCAAGAAATCTAGGCATCGCCATGCCATTAATCACTTGTAATTAAGAGGGTAGCTGAATGAGGGGTATAAAGCAGTGATAGACTAACTAGTTTAGGTTATAAATCTCAATTTATTTTTCACCTAAAATACAAAGCATAGAATAAGATCTAAACTAGATCCAAAGCAAACAAACACTACCAGAGTGAAACCTTGAGTACCTATAGATGCAAAAAGAGAATGATTGAATAGAAAGTAATTTTATTCCCTTTAATATTGTCATAGAGAAGTTTGGGGCATGAATTTTGTGGAAACTACAAAGTAAAAAATTTGAGTGATGTTGATGCCACATTTAAAGACAAGTGAAGCTCGAGATCCAAAGTCATAGTCATAGACGTCATGACTATGAGGTACACCAAAAAAAATTATATGCTTCAAAATTTTAAATAGACCACACTTCAACACTAGATGGTTTAATATGGGGAAGAAACAAATAATTTCTAGTCTATACTAGACATATAAGGATGTCAAGAGGGTGTGGATAGTTGAAGAGATGGTCCTTGTAAAGAAGAAAGCATATATGGTGGAAGGAATTAGTGTCCTAGAGATTGATCCTGAGGTGCTTACAAAGATTTCCTACCAAGAAATGTAGTTTCTTATGGAGGCCTTGGTAGGATATAAATATACATATTTCATGCATACCTATAAACTCTAAGAATATAACCACCACACCCAAATCAATGCACAAGATCCAATGTAAGACTAGGTGGTTGATATGGGGGCCAAGGTAGAAGTGGGCATGACATTGTTTAATGTCTCCATCTGAGCTAGACTTGTGACCATTAACACAACTTAGTTTTATGAGTTTCCATTTTTTGGGAAGCTAAAATAACTCATGTAGTTCCTTCTCTTATAAATCCATGGAGATTCTTTCTAATTTACAAGGAGGTGCATAAGGTTATCAACAAGCCTATTTGGTAGAATCACCAAGCTCTTAGACTCTAATGGATGGTGGATGGTGCTAAAGTTAAAAGGGTCATGAAACTCCTTAGGTACTACAAGGGAGTATTTGCATTCCCTATAAAATATATAAAGGACCCTAGTATGAGGTCCACTATGTACCTCATGAGTTTAAAACTTTACCTTGAAAAATGGTGGACAAAAATCACAAAGGCCTACCTATGCATCACTCATCACATGGAACAAGGGGTCAAGTTAAACATAGCAAAATTTATTATTGAAGAGATGGTGAAGAATGTGCTTAAATATCATACATCATGAGAGACCTTTAGATGGGGGTCGATATTGATCTTAATTATGATAGAGGAGATCAGTGTGACTAATGAAGATAAAGACAATATTTGGGTCTTTTAGTCACACAAGGACTCTTTAGCGTTAAAGTACCAAAACTTTACCTACCCCTTACCCTACATTTTCCTAAAAGTACAAAACTTGAGTGATGGGGTGATGTGCTCAATTTATTAATGCATTCAAGATAGAATGGTTCATCCTCAAAGAACTCCCTCAAAACATGTTTGAAATGGAGACCTTTGCCATTATGAAACACTTTTGTGTAGTGTTATTGTTACTCATAGATTATAATTGATCAGGTTGGCTGAATCTCGCTTATACATTTTTTCTAAGTAATTTAGGGATACACTAAGGAGAATTCCTAATGTGCAATAGTTGAACATCATGGATTCAGAAAAAATCACATTACAGTGCCAATATGTGAAACAAAGAGGAAAAGCTACCAAAGATGATGAGGATGAATTGCATTTCACTAACCTCCATCCCTTCTAGAAGAAAGTAATACTTGGGCACATCCACATGTTATATTATGAGATAAAGCCAAGAAAGAAGGGTATAAACCCTGAGAATAATGATGATCTCCCCCTCCAAATCAATGATGAAGGGAAGTTATCCCTATAATAGATAATAAATATACCCAAAAAAATTGGGGAGAAACACTTGAATAAATTCAAGAGTGCCTATGGCTAAAAATTTTCTCTAATGTGGAAGCCACCCCTTCAATCTCAAAGAAAAAATACATGTGTTTCATGTAAGGGACTAATTCTCCCAACAAGAAGGAGAAGAATAATAAAAAGTCTGAGGGGCCCATTGAAATGTACATAATAACCTTGGAAAAGATGTAAGTACAAGAGGCATGTGAGGAAATGGAGGTGCAAAAGGTGCGAGAAGAGATAGAGGAGGAGGAAGGAAGAATAAAGGTCTACATTGTAAAAGAAGCAAGAGAGATCCCAATACTTAAGAAATTTAAAATTACCTCTAAGGTGTCACTAACATCATTATTAGAGAGGAAAGAAAGCCACCAAGTGCCTCATAAAAAGATCCCTCCACATAGCCTTTACAAACTAAGGATTAAAAGAGAAGCTTATGGAAGAAAATGGGCCATAACGTCAAAGAAATAGAGATGATGTTGGTGATAGAGAAGAGAAGACAGGCCATGAAAGAAGATGCCATGAATCAAGAGCATATTGATAGAGTTAAGGCTAATGAAATAAAGGATAAGGAATAAAAGGCCTTATAATTGGAAAAAAAGAGGAAGTCCAAGAAGAAGGCCCAAGAAGAAAAGGCCAAGAAAGAGAAGGGAAAGAAAGAGGTTACTGTAAGCATGGAACCAAAAAAAGAAGTAACTAGAAAAGGTGCCTAACACCCCTAATAACATAGAAGAAAAAGCTACATTACAATCATGCCCAAGTAGAAAATGGGCACCTAAAGATACGAAAGGTGATGCTAGCACTTTGAAAAAACAAATGGAGAACACCAAAGAAACCCAATAGAAATAGAAGGGTGAAGTTGGAATCGAGGGAGAAAAAGAAGTAGATGAAGGGGACAAGTCTAAAAAAGAACCCATACATGAGAAAGAAGAAGAAATATCTAAGTAAAGCATTGAAGATAGTGGTAGTGATGATAAATAAGAGTAATAATAGATGAAACAGACCATTATAAAAGAAGAGAACATGGAGCCAAGCCTAAGAGAAAATGCATAAAATGGGTGGATAGATGAAGATTTCTAAATGTTTGAGTACATGCCCCCTAGAACTACCATAAATAGGATGCACCAATAGTTGTCATTTATTATTGATAGCTATATGGATGAGCCTCACTTTGAGGTGTAATAGAAGGACATACTAGGCACAAATAAATAGGAAGAAGGGCATGGTAGCCTTCTCATAAATCCCTACACCATGAACCTAGTTAAGTCAGAAAACACACTCATCTAGATGGCCTCTAAAGTTGTGTGGAAGAATATAATCAATGATGTTATGGATTAAAAATGGAATAATATCACCCTAGATATAAAATAAGAAGTAAAGGCAATGAAGTATAAGTTTTAGTAATTGGGTGAGCACATAGAATTAGCTAAGCCAACCTATTGACACTTCAATCCTCTTATAGGTTGACAAGATATGTGTGTTAGTGGAGAAGATGCTCCTAATATTGAAGGAAGAGATAAAATAACAAAATGAGGACCCATACACTAAAATAAAAATGGAGATAACTTCAAAACTTAAAGAGGTTGATGAGCTCTTCACAAAACTTCAAGAGGGTGTAGATGCAGTCAATGACATCTTCTATGTCTTCTCCAACCAGGTGTTAGTCATAGGTGCACACCTCAAGTAAGTAAAGGGGGAGAAGGAGGAGATGATGGCACATGCATACACTAAAATTAGGTCAAACCCAAATAATGGGGAAGGTAAAAACCTTAATAAACTAGATAAAATAATAGGAATAAAGCCAAGAAGAACTCTTTCATACCTTGTAGATCAAGACATGTGAATAAGGAGAAATATTAGATGGGGGAGTAAAAAAGTCTAAGGCAAACCTTGAGGCCTTTAGGAAGGAATTATAAAATACAAATGTGCTCACACTCAAAACCACCTCCATAGAGATAGATATCACCATTGAATAACTCAATCTCTCTATCAAGGGCTTTGAAGACTTTAGCACCAAAATGAAGGAGAGTGTACCTGAGTTCTACACTCCAAAAGTGTTGAAAGACTAGTTCAGGGGTGGACTAGTAATTTGGTATGGGGTAATGTTGGGCCCTTTTTTCATCTAAATATATATCCATACCAACTCATTAGATATGTTAGTACGAGGTAATCACTTGGTATGATTATCATTTTGGTATCTTTTACACTAGCTAGAGGAATCATCGTAGACCTAACACTAACTAATAGGAAG
This sequence comes from Torreya grandis, assembly GCA_037957365.1. Classification (NCBI taxonomy): domain Eukaryota; kingdom Viridiplantae; phylum Streptophyta; class Pinopsida; order Cupressales; family Taxaceae; genus Torreya; species Torreya grandis. The sequence goes on along the minus strand of JARHVA010002394.1, from coordinate 381,709 downwards.
TTACATGGGACCCAATTTTTTATATAATCTTATTGAGTGGATACACATGGTGACCACATCATGAAGGGCACAAGGTAATGGAATTGGTAGAATGAGTAACCAAGGCTCAAACTTAGCACCCAATGTGCACCCTCCACCCTAGCATGAAGATGATCCTATCTACTATAAATCCAAACTCAATCTAGAGAGCACAAGATGTGAATTAGTGTAGAGAATATATATATATATATATATATATATATATATATATATATATATATATATATATATATATATATATATATATATATATATATATATATATATATATATATATATAGGTTCTAAATGCTTAACCACCATTAAAACTTATGTTTAGATTATATGCATTTCAAGATTTATTTTTATATGACCATGCTCACATGTGAGCTACTAGGATTTTAAGCATTTTTAATTATGCACTTACTTTAGTTTTACGTATTTTGGACTATGCCCTATATTTTAATCTTGATTAATGATCAATGAGGTTACACATATTTGAGCTCTATCTATTTATGTCTTTTATTAATGTTCTTTGAATGCGAAGTGAATGTAATAGTTGTAATATTATATTTTTAATATATGAATGTTAATTTGAAATTAAGCTCCAGTCTAAATCATTAATGGCATCTTGGTGTTAAGTGATGATGTTAGCATAACCTATGAATTAGATTAAGTGTAAGAAAATTCATGTGCCCAAGCTTTGATAACCTTGTTAGGAGCACTAGCCTAAGCATAGAACCTTGATATGAAACAATTCTATTAACCCCTCAAGAACTAAATTATGCTAAGCTTAGAAAAACAAAGGATTGCACCCTTGATAAAATATAACCAACCTAATATATGCTTGTGCAATTATGACTAAAATTAGTTCCCCAAATAGGCTTTGTACCTATATACCATTAGCCTATCCCATAAATGGCTTGCACCAATGAGCTTAAAAATGTTGTTGTTGTAATGACCAAGTCTTATGAAGAATGAGTTGTACCATGGCACAAATATCTAAATGTAGGCCCCAATTATTTATCTACTACACTTTAAGTGAGCACATAAGGCTTGCACCATATGTGAATTAATGCTAGCACAGTCACGTGATAAATGTTGAGCACTATAGGAACATACCTTTTTTTCACCTAGTTATAATAAGTTGATAACTAACTTGGAATGAACAAATAAACACTAGATAGATTAAATGAGTTGAAACCCAATTAAACTACATCTTTATGTTTTTTCTTTTATGTTTTTCAAATAAAAATGATGCTTTCAAGCTTGTAGTGTAAATTTTTTAGTGTTTGCACCCACATAAATCTAGATCAATGAGTTGCACCTAGTCATTTTTTAAGTGCCTAAGGCTAGACACATAAATTTATAAGCACATGTGAAGTTTTCCAGGCCAAGAAAACTGTAAGTATGAATTGACAAAGGAAGGCACATAAGGCATTCATTCATAAGAGAACAAAAAGAGATAATGATGTGTTAGAGGAATAGTGCAAGGATATGTATAGGGTGGGGGAGGCTGAAGAAAGAGATAATAAAGCATAGATAAATCAATCAAGAAAGAGAGGTGCACTTAAAAATAAGTGCAACATCAAGAAGAGATGGAATCTAGGAGCCTGAATCATGCACATGTGAAGCGCTATGCCTAGGTTACCATAAGGATGGTGAAGGTCACACCAAGATGAAAAAAGTACAAGATAATGACCATTATGATAGATGGAATCCACCCAATAGTTGGTGGGAAGTGATTATTTGAATCACTTTTCACTTCATTGAAGAAACCATTAATAGAGTTAATGTTATGGTAGTGGAAGAAAAAATATCTATATTAAATGAGTAGTTGGTGGTGGATTTTAGTAGATTTTATGAGTTTTAGTAGATTTTGAGAATCTAAATACTAGTAGCCATCAATATGGAAAATAAAATTAGCATATAAAAGAGAATATTTTAAAGGTAGGAAGGTTACTATCATTTTAAAGAGTTTAGAGCAAAGTAAAGAGATAAAGTCACTGAATGATTAAAATGCTACCAGAGAAAGAAATAGTTACTCATATCCTCCCCAAGAGAGAATGAAAGGATATAAATAAGATTATGTTTTTCCCTAAGGAGAAAGAGAGGCAAGTAGAGGGAATTTGATATAGAAATAGAGGAGTATGATTTTGGTAAAATGACCAAACTACCATTAATGGGGCATAAAGCTTGAAAACCAAATGCATAGTCATATTTCACATGATTGTAAAACATACCAAGCATAATTTTGGGTTTCAAAAGAATCAACCAACCATGTTTCAATATTATAAGGTTCAAGATGGGAAAGGAACAACTAAGCATAGGTCTGACCTAGGTGGAAAAAGATGTGAAAAAAGCATGGGTAGTGAGGGAAGCAACCACCACAAAATTAGAAGTGTAGGTGGTGGAGGGGGTTAAGTGTTATAGAGATTCACCAAAGTGTGAGCACCAAAATTGCTTATAAATAGATGATGTACCCACCGAGGTCATGGTGGGGGAGAAGTGGGTATCCTTCATGCATATTTTAAAGATAAAGGACTATAACCATAGGATAGGTAACAACACACATGAGTTGAACAAGGATAAGATGATAGATACATGAAAGGAGACCAAAGAAAACACCATGCTTTTCAATTTCTCCATTAGAGACAAATTTCAAACCATGGGTGCCACAAAATTCTTTGAACTGCTAAGCTTTGACAAGCTAAAAAACTTGGTTTATTTCTTCCTCTCATAGATACATGGTGATTGATTCTACTTTTTTGGATGGTGCATGAGGAATTTTTCAAACCTAATTAGTATAATCATAGGGATACCTTGTGTAAAATAAAACATATGAGAGATGATGGGGTGGAGATAGAAATGGTCACAAAACTCCTAGGCTACTACAAGTTAGGATTTTTGTTCTGCATTAGAGACATATAATACCCTATTATAAGGGTAGTAATACACCTTGTTAACACCAAATGTTTCCCTAGTGGTCAATGGTCTGATATTAGTAAGACCTTATGTATTTAACACCATGTGGTGAAAGGATTAAGGTTTAATATTTCTAAGTTCATCATGGAGGAGATAATCAATAGTACATAATAATGCCATTGATCATGTGAGGCATTTTGGTGGGGATACATGTTGATATTAATAGTTATGGAGGAAATAGGTGTGTTGGATGGTGATGATGACTACCTATGGGTGTTCTCTCCAATCCATGAGTCCCCAATGATGAATTAATAAGACTTCATCTGACCCCTATCTTCTCATAGAAATATAATACTAGAATGAAAAGGTGGTTTTAAATGTATGTATAGGCCTTTGGGAAGGAGTGGTGCATCCCACAAGAACTCCCCCAATAATTGATGGGAATGACATCCTTTGTCTTGATGCAATAATTTTGCATGGTGCACCTAACACTCATAGATGGTAATCTATCAAGGCATCTCTAGTTACCTTACATGTTCTTAGCCAAATACTTCATGGCGGTGCTAAAGAGAATCCCCAAAATGCAAAAAACTAAGATCCATGTTAAGGCCCTAGATTATGATAGAAGAATGATGAGGTGCCAATTTTTGTGACCCAAATCTAAGGCCACCAAGGATGAGGAGGATGATAGTGATAGGCCTGACATCCATCCCTTCTAAAGGGTGATAGTAAATGGAAGGATATTTAATCATTAATATAAGATGAACCTGTGTAAGAAGGGTGGAGATCCTAAAAATGATGATGATCACCCTTCCCTAGTTGGTGATAAAGGGAAGGATGTGCTAAAGCATCAGGTAAAGACAATCCAAAGGAAATTGGGTGAGAAATTAGAAGAGATCATAAAGTTCATATAATTTAAAATATCCTCTAAAGAATAAATTGTATCCCCCACTCCAAATAATCATGTGACATTCATGCAACAGGGTGTTTATTCTAGCAAGAATCCAAAGAAAAATAACAAGGGTCCTATAGCATTCCCCACTATAACCCTTGTAGATATGGAGATAGAGGTAACCCTTGCACCCATAGTAGAGGAGGATACTAAATAAGATAGACTAGGGACCTATATCCTATACATAGGGTAAGAAGAAGTGGAGATCAAAATCAAAAATGTGTAGGAAGCCTTACCAATTAGCATGAACACTATACTAAAATTAATAGAGGAAATGTTGAGCCTTACATCTAGCACCACCTCATTAATGAGCCCACCAAGGAAATTGACATAGAAAATCAAGGAGAATGCCTCCCCAATGGCCCCTTAAAGGGTTGAGGAAAAAAAATGTCTTGGAGGAAGATGGGACTAAGTGATGAAGACATCAACTAGGATTTGGTGCTTGAAGAAAATTAGAAGCTTGACTAAGAACAAAAGAAGGCTAAGTTGGAAAAAAGGTCCCAAAAGGTTTCATCAAACATAAGACCAACTGAATAAGTGGTCAAACAAGTGCCAAGTGACCCCATTGAATAAGCATAATAAGCTATGTAAAAGACATGCCCAAGTAATAAAGGGGTGTATGAATAGAAAAAAGGTGATACTAGTACCTAAAATCAATAAATAGGGATAACTAAAGAGCCCTAGAAGTAACATGGTGACACTAACATCAAAGGAATAAAAATAGAAGTATTGAAAAACCCCAAGATGAAAAAGTGGATGAGGGTGAGAAGTCTAATGAAGCAACCCCCAAGGACCAAACAAGTGAATCCTCAAAGGAGCATGCTAAAGAGAGTGGTGGCACCAGTGAAGAGGAATAAATACACATAAAGAAGGCTATCATCAAAAAGGATGACCAAGAGTTTAACTTAAGGGATATGACACAGAAGAATTGAGGGATGGAATTATATATATTTATGAAAATATTCACCCCCAAGCTACCACAATAAGGATGCACAAATAGGTCTTATTTGTGATAGAAAACTATATGGATGATCCCCAATTTGAGGCACCTCAAGTGGCTACTCTAAGACTGAAAGATCATGAATAAGGGAAAGAATCCCTTCTTATTGACCCACATGCCATGCCCCAATCCAATATAAGAATATGCTAATAAGATGGCCATAGAAGTAACACACCAAAACATCATTAATTATGTAAAGTTGAGGAAATGGAAGAGGATCCTCAAGGAAGTGAAGGATGAGGTACATGACAAGAAGTTTAAGTTGTAATAACTTTATGAGTGCATGGAGGTGGTTGAACCATATCTTCTAATAATTTTTAACACTTTAGACCTTTCAAAGGTTGATAAGATTTGTGTATTAGTGGAGTAGATGTTCCCAACACTATAGCTCAATCCAAAATAAGAAGAAAAAGAAGACCTTAACATTTCACTAAAGAAAGAGATATTAGATAACCTCCAAGAGGTATAATATCTCTTCAAAAAGTTAAAGGAGGGTGCAGAAACAATAGGCACCATTTTATTAAACTTCTCTAACCAAGCCTCAGTAATAGATGCACACCTAAAGTAGGATAAGGATGAGAAGGATAAATTTATGGCTCAAGTATACTCCACAAGTAGGGTAGATTAGTCAAAAATCATGGGCAACATGAATGTCCTAAGTAATTAGATTAAGGACCAAGAACGAACCTTGGAATAACTCTTTCATGTTGGTATAGATAGTCCTATGAGCAAAGGAAGATTTTAGATAGAAGTATGGTAAAGGAAAAAACCTATGTAGAAGCTTTTTTTAAAGAGTTAGATAAAACATATGTACTTTCACTCACTATTTCATCCTCCAAGATTGATAGTTCTCCACAATAAATTAAGCTAAACACAAAGGGATTTGAAGACTTCGTTACTAAACTCTAGGAAAATGTGCCTCAATTTTATATTCCCTAGAGTTTGATGTCTTAGTTTCATGTAAAACTAAAGTTTTTATATGGGATAATGTTGGGCCCCTAACCCCTTAGTATAATATTTGTGCCAACTTGACATCCACCTAGGTGTGAGAAGATAATTTTGGCAAATGGTTAGCCTATGGGTTTATGTAACCAGCTAGAGGTTATAACACAAATCTTATGCTATATGGTAGGTGGCTAACCATCTCCCATATATTAGGGAATAATCAAATATTTAAACAGATGTGGTAAGTGCAACACATATTTCACAATGTCATGGAGCTGGTAGTTATGATGATGGAGTTCCAAATCAACACTCAATATGCAACTTACACCCTAGAAAATATGCTCTTGAAGGCTTATATAAGGAGCTCAAGCCAGAAGAGGAAAAATGAGAGTAAAGAATTGTACTAAAGCTCTAGTAGAATGAATTCAAATTCTTTCTCTATAAACATTTCTCTAGTGGCCATCAAGGCTTAGAAATAGTATGGAGGCCACTCTAGCTCCAATTGTAAATACCCAATCTCATATATGAGCCTTTAGGTTGCTAAGTATTATGATATACATATACACTCTACTATGGACCTTGAATAGTAAAAAATGATGTTGCATTAAATGTGTTATGTATCTAGTTTTCATATCTTCTAAGTATTATTAATGCAATATGAAGATCTGTGATGTCATACTTTTGATTGAATTATGTTAATTAATGTTTGTGCATTTTATTAGTTCACTGCATTAATGGAGTCTTTTCACTTTTCATGATGTCATAATAATTTTTCATAAAGGATGAGTATAGATCCTATGCTACTAACCCAATCATTATTTAAATTGCATTTGTTAGTATGAGTAAATTAGGTAAAAGCAATCTTATGACCCTTTAAGTGCCTATAGGACCCCAGGCTTAATCTGAGAAAGGTCTGTGCCTATGGATTGGCCTTAAGTTAAGTTTTCATTGAATTTCTTAAGTTCACTTAATGAATCCTCTCACCATGCCAAAACTAGCCCAACACAAGCCCCATTTCCTTCTCAATGGCACTTTGGGTGAGTGCATAAGGCTTGTGCCTTATGTGAATTGATATTGACACAGTCAACTGTTCAAATGTTGAGTGCAAAGGGAGTATCCTATGCTTGTACTTGGTTATACTAAACTAAGACCTTAGACTTTACATAATAAAATGAGATAGTCAAAACACAACATTGAGGTTATATAAGATACTATATACTATTTATTTTTGTAGGGCATAATTGGTTCCCCAGGCAACTACAATAACTAAATTGTTTAAAGTTCTCAAGGAAGATGATAATAGGCTATTTTTTTCATTTTGTATACTACAAATAAGGCATTTAATCATTTAAATTTGATGTCCCATCTAAAGGAAACAATTTTTTTGAATCTAGTGGTCATTAGGACCTAAGATGCTTATGAATGGGTAATTGTTGCTGATGTTTGAGTCACAAAGATCACCAAGAAAGAGAAACACATAGTGTAAATTTGTAATGAACTAGAGTTAACACATGTGTGGGATAACATTGGGAAGTTATTAGTTAGGTTTATTTTTCACCAAATTTTACAACAATATTTAGATAATTTCAAATAGAGTTTACAAAGATTAACTTTAGAATATATTAATGCAAAGTTGAGTTTGGCTAGGAAGAAGGCCATTAAAGTAGAAGTCTTTTAGGTAGGCTTTTTATCTACCAAAGTTGAGCATGCAAGATTAATGGCACAAGTGGATAGGGTTAACAAAACATCTCTTCTAGATATGAGCATACTATAGACATAACATGCTAGTGGATACAAACACTATTAGGAGCTAGAGGCCAAGAAAAAGTATACTTCAGCATCATCTACTAGCTCAATATCTCAAACTCCACCTAATGTTCTAGTTTCAACACCACCTACCACTTTAGTTCCTTCTAATTCATCAAGTTTAACTCCAACTACAACCTCCATTACAACTATGGCTACAAATTTAGTTCTAACCATAATAATGAGTAGTGTCATCCAATCACCAATCAAGCCTTAGTTAAAAGATAATTTTTCATGTATTTATTTGAAATAACTAATTTTTTCTTACATTCATGTTATAATTAATTAAATTATTTTTACCAGCATGCATAAATTATATGACTATTATAATCTATGAGTTATAACATACATTTTATATTGAAATAGAACTTATGTTATATTCATTTTGATGTAAATTGAGGTTTTATTACACTTTGAAGATGAGGTGAACCCTTATCCAAGTATTTAAATACTTATAAAAATATCTTTCAAAGGGTTGGAATTTTGATCAATATGCAGAAAGAAATCAAGTCATTGATTGTCATGCAACTATGTTTGTTCTCTCTTCTTCCTTTTCTATGTTATTGAAATTTTAGCTTCTTGATTTATATCAACTCAATAATTTTAAAGTGTGTTAATGCTATGGATAAATATGGTTATTTAATTGATGAATGCTAATTTTATATGTGCAAAATATATTAAATATTGGTAAATTTTGTTAGTTTAAGTGATTAGTATAGATTGAGTTAATAATATGAGGTATGTAAGAGTATTTCCTTTTGGTATAGTCTTCTAGGTGTGTGATATAACTACTCTAGATAACTTCCTAGTCTGACTTGTAACCTTTTAGATAAGGGTGAGAAAAAGTAAATCCAATGAGATCAACGTTTAGTTGATATCACTAAGCTTCATATAAGTGTGCAATAGCTATAAGCAATAAACATTAGTCTTGGAGATACTTTTTCACTAAAGAAACAATCTTAGAAGTGACATTTTAAAGAAAACAAAGCCTTATTTTATACCTTAATTTACCCCTAATTTTGAGTTTCTTTGAGATTACCCACTATAAAGTAATTATCCACCCATCCAACTCACTTAGTGTTTGTTTTTTAGTTTTCATACATTCATCTATAAACCTAGTTAAACAACCTGTAAGCTCAACCTTCTATTCTAGCAACTGGTTATTTTAACTTCATATTTTCAACTCATGACCTATATTGGAACTTAATTTCATATATATCATAAAATGTTAGAGGTAACCTTATTCATTCTTCTGTGGTGCACATAAAACCCACATCAATAGTAATTTTAGGTTAAAATTACTACCCTATGATTTATGCCTTTTTATTTGTAAATATTTATTTTTAAATATTTATTTGGATTTCAATAAAGGTATCCCCACCTTATAATAGGAGAGGATATTCATTCCTCACTCTGTTGATGTGAATATAATAATTTGTCCACAAACAAATTTTCATGCCAATAATATTTGGCACCCACTATGGGGCATGTGTCTACAACTTTCATGCCACCCACATTATTATTTTAATGTATATGACTCTATCATATTCTCAAATACCACTTTACTAACATAACCTAAGATGAGAATAATTAACTTAGAGTGATATTGTGTCAAACATTAGACAATTTTTTTTGGACTATGATAGGGTTTCTATACTTTAGCTCCAAATTTATCTAACCATTTTGAATCAAGAAATTGATCATTCATAAAGAACTAAAATAATTAAATAATGTAAAATAACTCATATAACCCATCAAAATACTCATAAATAATAAAGTGTCACATGACCATTTCAATATCTCATAATCATGATCATCAACTTGGTTTGAATTGGGATGAAACTTTGAAAAAAGATATAGCTTCAAGCCTTTGATTTTGATAATAGACTAAGTGACACCCAAATTGATACTATTAGAGCATAACTAAATATAGAATAAAAATGTGCTACCATTACCCAGAGTAATTTTTAATTAAATTCAAAGATTCAATATGGAAGACAAGTGATGTAAATTATCTACATAGTTGTAAAAATAAAATCATAGGAGAAAGCTCATCTCATGATAATTCAAGAAGTGTAGGCCCCAGTTATTCAACCTAATCTCAACTAGATTACTTAGACTGAAGAAGATATTTAATCATATTTGGAATGTTTTCTTGGGATAATAAAACTAGTTCAACACATTTTCATAGAGCTGTCAAAATTCTAGAAGAATAAAAAGATCAAGTTGTTATGGAATATACAGTAGAAGTAATAGTTTTACAAAGATCATGAAAAATAAGGCCTATTTAGAAAGATCTTCAAATTTAAATTTTGCCTCAATGCCAATAATTTTCTCTCAAACTAGTAGGAAAAAATATTTACTAGGATCAATAAATGTTATTCTTGATAAAATGGGTACCTAGGCTACTATTGTTCCACATCTATTAGCTCTTTTTGATTTAGGGTATTTTCATGACCTCCCAAAATTATCAATAAATAAATTTCTAATTTTATATGGAGATGGATAAAAACACCTAGAAAAACACCTCATTACATTCAATGTAGCTTGTTGTGTCCTTGGTGTAGAACATGTAGATGTGGTAGTTAGACTATTTGTTAAAAATATTCAGAATGTTACTACAAAATGGTTTTAAAATCTCACCATAGGATCCATCAATAATTAGAATACCATGAAAACAAAATTCAAATGTAGATTCAAGCATGCTAAAGATGCCCATGCTTTGTTAATAAAGGTGACACAAATGAAAAAAGAAGCTTATGAAATTATGAGGGATTTTATGACTAAATTTAATAAGATATTGTATAAAATAGCTATATTTTCAAGACTAATCAATGATAGTAAATAATTATTATTTATTAATTCTCAATTTCTTGAAGTTGGATATCAATTAGAAAGAGCTCAGGCAGTAAACCTTGATGCAACATAAAAAATTTCTATAGGAATTAATGATTTGATTATGGTGGATAAATTAAAAAAAGAACCATCTAAAGGAAAATCATAGGTAACTAGTTAGAATTCCACAAAATAGTTGTTGCAAAAGATGGAAAATGATATTATAACATTAAAGAAGTAGATTCCTCAAAAATCTACAACCTCACCTTATTAAGATATATTGAGAAAAAATTTTGTAGTTTCATGGTAATCATCCATGATTACAGGCTCCCTAGTAAAATATCATAATTGAAACATATCTGTATTCTAATTTAAATCCTCCAATAAATGTTATTATGGAAATATAAGAACTTTTTGAATGTGAAGAAGTTGAAGAAGAAACATACATAGAAAATCTAGTTCTTCAAGAATATGAAATCAAATAACTTTTTAGAATATAATTCTGATGAAGATGATTATGAAGCAAATATTAGAGATATGAATAGTCAATCATTTGCATTTTTCGCTAGAGCCCAAAATTATAAAAATTAGTCTAGTGATCCACATAAATAAGCTCTAAAATTTATCCTCCCATAAGGAACTACTCTACCGATGTAAAAAAAAAGGAAAGCAACCACAAATACGTAGTTATTCCTATGTCAGTGATGTTGATGTTTCCAAACCTATTAAAATTCATTATAGTTATTCTCCTTTTTTTATATAATTGATCATGTTAATAGAACTAAAATCCAAATGTCACAAATTGAGTATCTAAGATCATGCCCAAATTAGTTATATGGGTTGGTATATTTCATTAAAGGAAAAAATACCAATACAAGAAAAGCCAATACCAAAGGAATCCTAACTAACCTTAGTGCTTCAAATCAAATCAAATCAATGGTTATAGCCAATTACAAGTCTAACAAAGTTGATCCATTCTATATTTCTTTATTCCTAAAAGGATGCAAAATCATCAACTGTATCATTAATATGGGAGCCTTAGATAATGTCATCCTTGTAAAAGTTACTCATGATCTTGGCCTAAATTATATTTAAACATATGGAGATTGTTATTTTATAGAGTTAAAACAAGTTGCACTCATTGGATAGATAAAGGATGCACAAGTGGCTTTGGCATATTTACCCCAAAAAAGGATTAAAATTAATATTTTAGTTGCATACATTCTATTAGTGTATGGTATTCTTTTAGGTATAATTTTCTACAAATAATTAGGTGGTGAAATCCAATTAGATTTGTCACATGCCATGATTCTAATCAAAGGGGTCAAACAATGTTTGGAACCTGAATTAAAAACAAAATATACCATGTAAAAAGTAGATGATCCTAGATCAGATATTTTGTATTAGGACACCAAAATTGGTAACTATATTTTGATGACATAAAAATATATGGAATTTCCAAAAATCATGCAAATAAACCCAATTGATATTTGGATGATAGAGTTAAATAGTATCTATTAATCAACAAGTTTAGGTGCAAGCATGATCTTGATATCTCCATTTAAATAAATATTTCCTTTCTCCTACAAGTTTTAGTTTGAATATACCAAAAACATATCCGAATATGAAGAACTTTTATAAGGACTATAGGCTATAGAATAAATGGGAATAAAAAATTTAAAAGTCTTAGGTAATGTTGAGTTTGTTGTAACATAGGTTAAAGGTCAATACTAGGTAAAGAATGATCATTTAAGACATTACGAGAATAAATTCTAGGGTAATATATAAGTTTTTGATGTTTTTTCTATCAATATAATTTCTCATAAACAAAACTCTAAAGCTGATGATTTGGTAGTATCAATTTCTTTGATGATTCTCCATATAGATATTGGTACAAAAAAATATACAATTAAACTAATATATAAGCCAAGTGTCACAAACAATGTAGATAGTTAGCAAGTTTTTAATGATGATTAACATATTATTTCATTCCTTGAGAAAGCAAATATCTTCATAAATTTATATTTTTAAGCTAGTGATTCTTCCTATAGGGAATCTTTATCTCACACATCAAAATTAGGAATTGATGATGAACATGATTAACAAGGTGTTATCAAGTTGAAAGGAAATATACCTAAAGGCTTGATCTCCTTGGAAGATTTTTTTAAAAACATAATATATTCATAAAGAGTAAAATGAAAAATGGGAATCTCACTTTTCTTGATTATTAAAAAGTGAACGTTGGCTTTGAGGAACATCCTAGGCCTTTTAATATCAAAAAGTGTTGTTCACTTGAATAAAAATGAAAATTTATCAGCCTTCTTTGCAAGTATATTGGCATAATCATATATTTGTATTTATAAATTTAATATTTTTCCCCATAGAGATGCAACATATGGTTCCTCTAAATCTTGATGCAAAGTATTTTAGACAAAAATGGAGGCAATACAATCCCAAACTTATAGGAATATTTTTTTATAAAATGGAAAAGATGTTTGATACTCACATTATCTTTCCTATCCACCATTCAACTTGGGTAGCTAACATAGTACCATTTAATAATAAGAATGGTGAGATTATAATCTATGTTGACTTTATAAATCTCAATCAAACATCCCTCAAAGACAAATATCCATTACCAATCACGGACTAGGGTTTCCAAGTAGTAACTAGTAATGAAATGATTTTAATGCTTGAACACTTTTTAGGGTATAATTAGATCAAGTTTAACAAGGAAGACCAACACCAAACAAATTTCACAACACCTTGGGGTACTTTTGCATATAGGTAAATGCCATTTGGATTAATTAAAGTAGGAGCCACTTTTTAAAGGGTCATAGATCTAACATTCAAGGAATTTGAAAAAAAAATGGTACATCTTGATGACCTGATAATATTTTCAAAGAAGAGATAATACCACTATACACATTTGGATATTTTATTTTAAAAGTGTTGATTGCATGGAATTTATCCTAACCCCAATAAATCCATCTTTAGAGTGACTAAAGGTAAGGTCTTATGCCATATAATTTCAAAAAAAGGAATAAATATTGATCCAAAAAGGGTTAAGCTAATTCATAAACTTTCCCTACCTATAAGTAAACTAGGAGTACATTATTTCTTTGGGAAAGTGAACCTTTTAAGAAGATTCATCCCTAAATTTTTTAAGCTCATCAGACATATCACAATATGATGAAATGAAAACCTTATTTCAAATGGAACAATGAAGGCAATGAGACATTCAAAAAAATAAAGGTTGTTATTAATATTTTAAAAACATTAGTTTATCCTAAATTTAGAGAGTTCATTAGTTATTACTACACCTCAGATCATATGCTTTCAATAATATTGATCTAGAAAAACAAAGAAGGTATTGAAAATCTAATTAATTTCATGAGTTTTAACCTCAAATATTATGAGTTGAAATATTATCCTAAAGAAAAGCATACCTATGCAATGGTGAAAGAATTCAAATAATTTAGGTATTACATATTGCATTGAAATTTGATATTAATGGTTCCAATTATAACTATCAAATCCATTTTTACTCAATAAGAACATAGTTCTAAAAGAGGAAATTGGATAACTAAGGTTCAAGATTATGATCTAGAGATCTAGCCTACTAAATTAGTTTGAGGAAAAGGACTAGGTTAACTCGTGGTAGAGCAAGGAAACCTTTAGTAAAATTCTTCAACAAGTTCTAATAATTAAGATAACAATAAATTTTCTATGGTATTGTTTGTTTATTCTACTAATGAATGAATTTCCCACATTAATTTCTTCCTGACATATGTAGAATGTCATTCACACTTTAATTCTAAGCAATGAAGGATGATCGATCTACAGGGCAAAAAATATGTCATATGGGATGTTACTCTTTTTAATAAAAGCATTGATGGTTTCTTCCTATGATGTGTTGATAAAAATCAACATAAGAATCTATTTCAAACCTTTCATGATAAAGACTATGGAGGAAACTTTTCTATCAGAGTAACGGTCTATAAGATATTGAGAGTCCATTAATATTGACCAAATATTTTTAAAGATTCATATGAATGGGTGAGAAAGTGTGAAGCATGTCAATAATCTGTAGGCAAACCTAATTTGCCATCACTTCCTCTTTAACAATGATAGTAAAATAACCTTTCTAGTATTGGGGACTAGATTTTTTTGGTAAAATAAACCCTCATTCGAGTTTATGGCACACTCATGTCTTCATAAAAACATATTACTTCACTAAGTGGGTAGAAGAGATTCCTATTAAGCTGATAATTTCATAGTTCATATGCAATTTAATTAAAGAGAACATCTTGATGTGATATGGGATTACACAAAAGATACTCACAAACAAATATCCTAACTTTTATTATTTAGAAATGATCACATATATTATGGGTGTGGAATTTCATTGTCCCATTCATCAAATTATCACCCATAAGGAAATGGTCAAGCTGAGTCAAACAATAAAAACCTATTCATAATCATACGTCAAGTAGTTGATAGAAATAAGAGAAATTCATGTAAAAAAATATATGATTCTCTTTAAGAAGATCAAATAACAATTAAAAATCCTATTGAGATGTACCATTATAGTTTTTATATAGAATATATGTTGTAATTCTTATAAATCTTGTGTTACCTACCCTACAATTATCTAGAGTTCTTGAGAATCCAAATTTTGAAAGCTCACTAGATAAAATAATTTTATACCTACAACAATTAGAAGAGGAAATGACACAAGTGGTTAATATAATTATAAAAAATGAGGCCCATGTTAAGGTTATATTTGATAATAAGGTTAATACATGATAATTCCATGTAGGGGACTTGGTCCTACTCTGAGATAGTCGTAGAGAACTAAAGGGAAGTCATTGGAAATTTACTTCACTCTATATGGGTCTAAATAAAATTAGGCACTTTTATTACATTAACAATTTATATCTTGTGTATCATGATGGAACTCATCTTTCATTTCCATTTAGTAGGCAATATCTCAAGAACTATTTCTAGTGAGAAGTATGTAATCCTCTATCTATATATATGTGAATATGATTTTAGTCATGTTTCCTTTCTGGTCATTCTTTTTGGATTGTGTCATGTTCATTCATTCATTTTCTTTTATGTCCTCTTTGTTGGTTCATGTCATTATGAGTCCCTCTCTTTTATGTAGTATATATCAATTTATCTATTTAAGTAGGTTAATGACTCTGTATCCCAACAAGTTGTTACCACATGTATAGGTAAATCATTATCCACCTATGAGTTTTTATCCTTTCCAATCATGGTTTGTTTTGGTTAAATCATTATATAATGTGAGTCTTGCATGCCATTTATTAAATTAAAGTTTCATGATGACAAAATTCAAATTTTAATCAATTTTTAGCAAGTTCTACTCATTCTTTGTATCTAATGTCAATCATAGAAAGTTTGGGTGAGGTTTCTCTCTTTACATTTTAGTTTGTGTGAAAACACATAATGAAAAATACCCTTGCATAAACTATCCTTTGGAATATGTGATAACATCTATCATGTTGAGTACATGATGCCTTCACTTACACTTCCCATTAACATGTGATAGCATTATGATGGTTTGAGGATCCATTATTTTATAAAAAATTAATTACTTCTCAATTGATGATGTTGTAGTCAAATTTAAGACTCTGTTTCCTAATGGATAAAATAATTGCCCACAAAACTATAATCTAAGTTCTTTCATCACTTTTAGTTTGAAATCCCTATTAAAACCAATTATTATGCCAATTTTTTTCTATTTAAAAATTATCACAAGATTGAATTAATTTTTAGGTAATTTTTTGGTTTGAGCCTAATATTTTCAATTTTGAAGAATTGGAAATTAATTGATATTTATCAAATAATTAATTTAATTAAAAACCAAATTTGTGAGAAAAAACATTTTATTCTTCTTGAACTATGCAAATGCTCTTTGAAGTTCTCTCACCGTGTAAAAAGATTTTAACTTTTCCTACAACTATGCAAAAGTCTCATTAACTCTTTTCAATCTATGTAATTGTTTTATATTTTTCCTCGACTTGTGATATATGGACTAAACACTTTTTTAATTTGTGTAATTTTTATTTCCACATTTTCATGTGGTGTAATTACAAAATAAAAAATTAATAAATTTAATTGACATAATTTTTAATTATTTTAATTAATTCTATAAATTCACTTTTAAAAAAATAAAACCAAGCAATTGCCTTGGATACTTCCCTGGATTGTGAAATTGAGTCTTGACACTTCCCCAGAACATGAAATTGAAATCTTTCCTTCCACTACCATGGATGCAAACTTTTTTTTCTGGCTATGCACTTTGATTTTTATTCTCCCCAGTCTATTAAAATACCATTATCATTTCCATAAATCATGTTAAAATAAAACCTCTTCTCTTCCAAATATTTTGAATTTGTTCTACACCATTCAAGCGTACAAAATCTCTAGATGATTTTGTAAATACTTATTCAGGTCTAGATCAAAGATTAATTTTTTATGTTTTTTGCAAGATCAAAACTATACATTTCCATTGCAAGAAAGTATGAAGTGAAAGTAAAAATAAAAATAACAAGTAAAATTTTATTCTTGCTATCATTTTGAACTGTATGGTGCAAAAGGAAATAAGGCTTTTAGTTATTTTTTTATTCTTCTTGCTTACAAGAAAAATCCATATGATCAAGGAAAAGATTACATATCATTAAAAAAAAAGAGTAAAATATTATTTTTGGTTTTTATGCTAATACAATATCGTACAGCACCATAAGTGAGCATTTGCCACTTGAGTTAAGAATACTTATTCAACGCCATAAGGGAGGCAAAAAGGATACAAAAATAATTAAAATTGTTTTTACCTGCATAAGTGAGCCATACAGCTGTATGACCCTTTAATACTAGGATAATCATGCATAATATTAAAAAAGAATGAATTAGATTCTTTTTTGTTTTCCCCATCCAAGACTAAATTTTATGGTGCTATAACAAATGGGTAGAGGTAAAAAGCAAACCAGATCAACAAATTTATTTATTTTTTCCTTCAAAATTGAGTCATAATAAATGGGTAGAGGTAGAAGAAGTAAAAAATTAAAAAGGAAAGTATCTAATAAAATTATTTTTTTTCTTGGCTACATAGAGAGGCTGTATAGACCAAGGAAAGGAGTGAGTTTAAAATTTTGAAAAAATAAATATATAAAATTTTCTTTGGTTTGTTTTCATCACCAAAGGAAATTATATAGCCATGCCATGGGGTGAAAAAGATAAATGAAATGGAAAAATAAAAACTAAATTCTATTTTATTTACCTATTGAAAATGTATGACTATATGGTAGAAGATAAAAGTGATGTAAAAAACTTCATTGTAATTCTTCCTTTTCATCTTGTCGTATGGTAGAAAGGTGATTGAGCATGGAAATGAAATTCATTAGATGAGATTAAAGGAACACTAAAGCAAATTTACATGGTAAAATTTATGTGTACAATTTTTAGGTGTGATTAAATAACTTATTTTTTTAAAGTTATTTGGTTTTGTCAAATTTACAAATAAAATGTCATTGTATGAATACCTCTCGACTATCTATTTTACTTATAAATTAATGTCTTCATCCTCTAATATATAAAATCCAATTCCAAAAAAAGATAAAAAAGTGTGAAGTAACAATTTTATGGGGTAATGTCTCTTTCACCATTGGAATCCAATGTGGAGAAAAATTTAGATATCGATCTAGGTTATATTGACTTAGATGAATTTTGGGAGAGAATGCATGCAGTACTTAAAATTGAATTTGGTTAAAGTGTTTTTGACAGTGGATTGGCACAAGATACAACCTTTCCAATCTTAGTTCAATCTCTTGAATTGGTTTTAGTCATGGTAAAACAATATAATTCAGAAACAAGGGAAGTGAGAGTTTTACAAGGTGAATTGGTGGCAAGATTAACTTTGGATGACATAGATAGTTTGTTGCATCTTCCAAATCAATAGTTTTTTGTGCATTAAAATCTTGATTATTATTAAATTTTTTGGGATGATAATAATGTCTCATGTGCTAAACAAGTCAACAATGGATGTTTGATCAAATAAAAGAACTCAAGGCACTTAGAGGTAGACTATTTTATCCCAAATAAAGGCACAAATAATAGTTTTCAAATTTGGGTAAATAATTAACCAAAGTTACATAACCCAAAAAATAAATATCGGTGTCTAATCCCAAATTATACAATGCATAAATAGAAATCAATCAATGTTTATATTTGAACTTGTCATGGTTAATTAAAAACTTGACTTAGGAAGACTAGTCTTTTTTTATTGATAAGCTAGACAAAAGTGAATGGCATAATGGTACTAGACAAAGACCCAAA
The DNA here is from genome assembly GCA_037957365.1 of Torreya grandis. NCBI lineage: Eukaryota > Viridiplantae > Streptophyta > Pinopsida > Cupressales > Taxaceae > Torreya > Torreya grandis. The sequence continues at coordinate 362,864 of JARHVA010002394.1, read as the reverse complement.
AGGTACACATGAATTGGTTTTGAATTTGAAACTTGGACACAAGATAAAACAAGTCTATGAAACAATTCAATCAACATAATATCATTATCACTATCTAAAGATGTAAACAATGGTTTGTTTCAAAGATTTGAAGGCACAAAACTTGAATTGATTTGGGTAGTGTAACATTACTCATTTCAATCAAGTGAAACACACAATTTTTTTGACACAAAATTCTAAGGCAAGAGAATGGTTTTAAATGGATGGATAATTCCTCCTCAAACAATGTATTAATGTGGACAAATAACACGTTTTGACATGAGAAGACAAAAAAATTCTTAGACCAAAATACCAAATAAGTAAAAAGGAAAAGGACCAAATACAACTAAGTAAATCATCCTAAGCCCTATAACTAACAAGGTTGTATCATATTGTTGAAATCCATCTATATACATTCTCTTAGGAGGATTTTAAGTGTAAATATAAAAATAAAAGTGCATGAAGTAGTAGGTTTTTTACACCCTTTTCTCTAAAGAGATTGTATGGTAACATGGATCTTCAGGCTACTCACCATGCATCAAAATTATTTATATGGTAAGGGGGTTGATCTAAAAACTTAAGTTTTTGACCATCTAGATGGTCTAAAGTGTGGATAATAGTAGAGACGTGTCATGTAAATTGAGTTCATGATAATTAACTTACTATGAAAGGGTCTATTCCTTTGCATAGAAATTTTATCCATAGACTGCTTAGTGGAATCCTCTAGTTAACTAGATATGACTTAGGCTTTTGTTATGAAAGGAGAGGTTAGCCACTCAACCCCTTGGATCTTGTAATATGTGTACCCTAATTTTTATACCCCATCATAGAGTGGGGTTAAAATAATGAAAAAAGATGAAACCTTAGGTCAAAGCTTCCCTAAATAACTCATGAAGAAGCTATGAACTCCCCTCCACAAGCCAAGTTGCATAAAAGAAATAACTAATTGAAAATATTTTCATATCACCCAAACCATATGGGTTTTTTGGAGAGCTTGTAAAAAATTATTTTCACACCTTATACTAAGCACAAATTGTAAGTAAAAAGGTGATTTTGGTCACCAAAGTTCCCTATAGGGGATGGGGGGAGAGCATACACACAATCTTTTTTTTAATAAATAAACAAATAAGTATATAAAAAAACACTTTTAATAATTTAAAATCTAAGTGTTAATTTTATGCACTAAATGAAATGTTTTTCAAATAATTGAAATAATTTTCCACAAAATAACTTAAGACAAATCACAAAAGTTCTTTTTAAGCACTTAAAATCAAATTTTCAATAATTAATCAATCTTTTTAGGCACCAAAATGAAATGTTCAAGAGTTTAAACTTAAAAATTTATGTTCTATTCCTACCTTGGCACTACAAAAATTAGAGAGTTTCCTTATACTTTGAAGCACAATCACAGATGAGCAAACAGGTTTTGAAAATATATATCTTGGGTTTCTTTGTATTTTTCACACAAAGACTGATGTCAGTCACCTATGATCAATGTCGATTACCAGAGAACTGATGCCAATTGGTAATAATTGACACCAAACTAAAATCACTTTCTTGTAAACCTAAAAGCAAAACTAAAAGAATATAAAAATGTTAGTTATCTCAAAATATGATCAAATCTCTACAAAAACTATAATAAGATGATTAGACAAGGAAAATTCAAGTCAGTTTAACCAAGAAATAACCATTAGGAATGGTAAGAAGATTCAAAATGAAAGTTTTTGATTCATTTCCTGCCATGCACCTTGATTAATTATGGTTAGCCAAAACTAAGGTTGGTTAGGTAGAAATGATGATGGTTAAGTAGGACTAATATTGGTTATGTTTGATTGATGTCGATCTGTATGTAAATCCTAGTTAGCACACAAAATAAAAATAAATAAATAAACAAAGCTAAAACTCCAATTTTAAATATATTCAAGCATTTATTTGAAAAGTTTTGAGTTTTATCTTGATCTTCTTGGTACGTGGGACATTTTTTATGTCATATTAGGCATGTCATTTATGATCATAGGAATTTGACAATAGATAGAAGGTTAGATCAAGTGTTAGAACAAGTAATAAAAATTGAATAAAAACACACTAACATGCTAACATATCTAAGACTAGATATTAGGGGGAGATTAATGGATAAAATACAATTAAAAATCCAACTAAAATGCAAAGAACATAAATCTTTACCTTGCTTGAGAGTTTCAAGTGATTTATTTGTGGCTTGCTCGGCTTGTGCTTAAAGATTCTTTGGAAATGGAGTTGTCTTTGATCTTTCTCTCCTTGGAACCATTGTGGCTTGTTTGATGTGGCTTATGCTTGTGGTTTAATGGCTTGGATCAATATTTTTTATTTATAACATTATTGATATAAATCATGTTGCAAAACCTAAATTATAACTCTACTATTTCCAAGCTCTCTTTTCAATAGGCAATGGCTTGTATTTATAGGCTTAGGAACTAACCCCAACTCAAGGTGATTTAAAGTGTAGTTTAAACATGGAATGGGTTAAAACCTAACCTAATTGAGCCAAATAACCCTAGTAGAGTTAAAATTTATCAATAATTCATGATTTGTAATGAATAGGCAAGGGTGAGATATTTTGAGATATTTTCCAAAGGCTTGACAACTTGCAAAGGTAATCATGAAAAGCTAAGATATTTCATATTTTTTAATTTCATTTTTTAGTAATTAATTAATTACACATGGATAATTCAAATAAAAATTTAATTTAATTTTTCTTATTAATTAATTTAGATTAGCCATTTAGCTCTTTCAATATTTTATTTTATGTGTGCACTTACCCCACTTAATAGGTCTATAGGTCAAATTGCATGTTATGATGACACAAGATGTGAAAGGTTTTTGTTCATTATAATATGATACCCCAATTAGGAATGTCTCAATTATATTGTGACATTTTATGAATGATGCAAAAGTAAATTTTGGATGTTTAGTGATTTCTAGGCTTAATTTGTAAAGGTTGGTAGGAATCAGTCTGAAGTTTGGTTGAAGGCCATTAGTGGATAGTTTTAGGTGTCTAAAATCCTCAAATTTTGTCTTTGATTTATATTTATCAACTATAGTAATTTCCATCTCTTCATATTTTTCTCCTCTTTTATTTATTGCCATACATGATATGGTTTTTAATTTTATTAATCTTTTTGAAAAAAGAATTGGAATTGTCAGAGTCTCAAAATCAATAAATTTAGGGTCCATGATTTTAATTCTTTTCTTTACCACTGTGAATAACCAATCTAATGTTGTTGTGATTGAATAAGGAGGTGGGACAAAAAAAATTATTTATGGGGTTGAAATTACTAAGGTAGAAGAATTTGTTCTTTTAATTATGACACCTTAAAAATATGCCTCTCCTTTTTTTTGGCTTATTAACTACATTAATTAGAGTTATTGGAGAGGAAATAATAGTCATTTTAGGAATTAAGGGAGAAGAATAAATAATCATGACTTTTTATAGTGGTGAAATAGATGATATAGGGATAAACATGTCATTATAAGTAAGTAATTATTGATTTATGTTTTATACAAGCTCTTGGGACTGGAGGAAGTTATCAATAGGAACTTCTTGGGGAATCGAGGGATTAAGAAAAGAGGAGAGATTTTCACCTAAAATTTTTTATCTTGAGATTTATAACCCTTCCCATTGGAATTTTATTTTGGATAATTTATGGTTCTTGTGTTTCCTCTATCACCAAGAGTTATCTAATTAAATCTACTTCATTTGCTTTCTCTATTTCAACATATTATTATTTATAGAAACTACCAAATTCATATTCACTAGGAGGTGCAGGGAAATCAATATTACCAACATAAATTCCTTTAATTAGTAACCACTCAAGAGTCATTTAAAATGTTTCCCTTGTTCTAATTATGATGTAAGTATATCCTTCTTATCCTAATGAAATATAGGTAATGGGTTCGTTGCAATTCCCTCCTTTTCAAAAATGGGATCAAATGTGACTTCATCATCTACCAATTATTTTGTTATTTTTGTTATACCAAATTTGACTATTGTTTCATGGTAAACCATGAATATTCCTTGATTTTTACCAATTTTTTTCATTGTATTCCATCCAATAATCTTCAAAGTGTGAGATATGTTAAAATAAAGGCTCTAGATTATGTTTAATTAAACCTATTATATCAAATGTGAACTTGATTTTAAAAGTTTTGAGATTATACTAAGACATATATTACTCCAATATTTTATATTTCATTAATGATGGACAAATTTACTTGCTAATAGAAATTGTAAATTTGACCCTTGCTCTGTGTCTACCTATTAAAAACTTGTGTGTTTCAACAAGTTATCTCACTAGCTCTATTAATTCCCTCTTATTACTGACATACCATGGAATCATGTATAGAGTAATTTCATAGACACTAATCCTAAAATAGGTAAAATTTAGGAACTGTATTAACCAAGTTCCCCATTTTGATATTTTTGTGGTATCCACCATTGATATCCTTGTGTTGAAAATTTCTTTCTTAAACAACTGAATGACAAAATTAAGGAAACAATAATTCACCCTCCTCAAGTGTCAAATGCTTTCTTTCAATGCAATTTGGGGATAAAAATAATATAATTTTTTTAAAAATTTACCCACCTTATGTAATACAACAAAACATATTCAACTAGAGATAATGTAGACAAGATAGGAAGACATAAAATTTTGATGTGACCCTTACTTCTATTAATTGTTTATGGATTACATCACTAATTAGTTTTCCCCAATTGAGATATTACATGTTACTATGAATGATCCAAATGAACTTTTACATTCATTTATAAAAAAATTTAGCTATTGGGCTCCTCACTATTATGTGTAATAATGTTATTATACCATTTATCTCATTCTTGAAATTAGATCCTGTAATATTCTTTGGCAATCATGTAGAAGAGTTCCTTTCTTTGATCAACCATCCATTGTTGAATTGTTTAGCACATGAGACATAATTATCATCCCAAAAAATTTAAGAATAATCAAGAGTTTAATGCACAAAATATTATCGATTTGGAAGATGCAACATATTATCTATGTGATCTAGAGTTAATCTTGCCACCTATTCACCCTATAAAACTCTCACTTCCCTTGTTTCTGAATTATATTTTTCTTCCATGACCAAAACCAATTCAAGATATTTCACTAAGATTGGAAAGACTGTATCTTGTGCCAATCCACTGTCAAAAACACTATAACCAAATTCAGGTTTATGTACTACATTCATTCTCTCCCAAAATTCATCTAAGTCAATATAACCTAGATCAATATCTAAAAAGTTATCCACATTGGATTCCAATGGTGAAAGAGGCATAACCTCCTAAATTTTTTAATTTACACTTTTTTTTTTGTCTTTGTTTGGAATTGGATTTTATAGATTAGAATATAAAGACATTAATTTTGAAGGAAAATAGATAGTCAGGAGGTATTCATAAAATGACAGTTTATTTGTAAATTTGATAAAACCAATAACTTAAAACAAAATAAGTTATTTAATCACACCTAAAAATTTACTCATAACTTTTCCCATGTAAATTTGCTTCAGTGTTCCTTTAATCTCATCTGATGATATTCATTGCCATGCTCCTTTCTACCATATGACAAGAGGAAAAGAAAGAATTTTAATGAAGCTTTTTAAATTACTTTTATCTTCTACCATATAGTCATATGGTTTTAATAGGTAAATAAAATATAATTTAATTAGTATTTTTCCATTTCATTTATCTTTTTTACCACATGACATGGCTGTACATTCTCCTTTGGTGATGAAAACAAACCAAAGAAAATTTTATAGATTTATTTTTTCAAAAATTTAAACCTCACTCCTCTCCTTGGGCTGTACAGCTTCTCTATATATCTAGGGAAAAAATAAATTTTATTAGATACTTTCCTTTTTAATTTTTTACTTCTTTTACCTAATTTGCATTGTACGACTCAATTTTGAAGGAAAAAAAATAAATTTGTTGATCTTATTTGCTTTCTACCTCTACCCATTTGCTATAGCACCATAAAATTTAGTCTTGTATGGGAAAAATAAAAAAGAATTTAATTCATTCTTTTTTAATATTATGTATGATTCTCCTAGTGTTAAAGGGTCACAACCATATGGTTCACTTATGCAGGTAAAAATAATTTTAATTTTTTCCTCTCCTTTTTACCTCCCTTATGGTGTCAAATAAGTATATTATTTTTATCCACAACTTGAATTGAAAGATATCATTTGACACTTTAGGAGGGTGAATGATTGTTTCCTTCATTTTATCATTCAATTATTCAAGAAAAAAAATTTAAACACAAGGATACCAATGGTGGATACCACAAAAATATCAAAATTGGGAACTTAGTTCATACAATTCCTAAATTTTACCTATTTTAGGATTAGTGGTTGTGAAATTTCTCCATACATGCTTCCATGGTATGTGAGTAATAAGAGGGAATTAATAGAGTTAGTGAGATAACTTCTTGAAACACACAAGTTTTTAATAGGTAGACATCGAGCAAGGGTCAAAATTCTAGTTTCTATTGGCAATTACATTTGTTCATCATCATTTAAAGCTAAAATAGTGGAGTAATATATGTCTTATTATAATCTCAAAACTTTTAAAATCATGTTCACATTTGATATAAGAGGTTTAATTAAACACAATATTGGGCCTTCATTTTAAAATATCTCACACTTTGAAGATTATTGGATGGAATTCAATGAAAAAAATTTTGTTAGAATCAAGGAAACAATAGTTAAATTTGGCATAACAAAAATACCAAAACAATTGGTAGATGATGAAGTCACATTTGATCCCATTTTTGAAAAGGAGGGAATTGCAACAAAATCGCCACTTGTATTTTATTGGGAAAATAAGGATCTACTTACCTCAGAATTAGAACAAGGAAAATGTTTGAAATGACTCTTGAGTGGTTAAGAAGTAAGGGAATTGATGTTGGGAATATTGATTTCCCTACACCTCCTAGGGAAGATGAATTTGGTAGTTTCTATAAACATTAATATGTTGAAATAGAGAAAGAAAATGAAGTAGATTTAATTAGAAAAATATTGGTGATAAAGGAAACACAAGAACCATAAATTATCCAAAATTATATTCCACTATGAAGATTTTTAAAGTTGAAGATTAAAAGGTTAGGTGAAAATCTCTCCTCTTTTCTTAATACCTCAATTTCCAAAGAAGTTCCTGTTGATAATTTCCTGTAGTCCCAAGAGCTTGTATAAAACACAAATAAATAATTATTTAATTATAATGACAAGTTTATCCATATATCATCTATTTACCCACTACAATAAGTCATGCTTATTTATTCTTCTCCCTCTAATCCTGAAATGCCTATTATTTCCTCTCTAATAACTTTAATTAATGTAGTTAGTAATAAAAAATAAGGAGAGGCATATTTTTAAGGTGTCATAATTAAAATAACATCTTATTATACCTTAGTAATGTTGGACCCATAAATATAAACTTTTTGCCCACCTCATTATTCAATCAAAACAACATTATATTGGTTTTTCACAGTGGTAAAGAAAAGCAGAAAAATCATGGAACCTAAATAGATTGATTTTGAGACTGACAATTCTAATTCCTTTTTCAAAAAGATTAATAAAAGTAAAAATCATCTCATGTATGGAAAAAATAAAAGAGGAGAAAAATATGAAGAGATGGTAATTACTACAGTTGATAAAGATAAATCAAAGACCAAAGCTGAGGATTATAGACACCTAAACATGTCTACCAATGACCTTCGATTAGACTTTAGATTGATTCCTACCAACCTTTATAAATTAAGCCTAAGAATCACTAAACATCCAAAATTTTCTTGTACATCATTCATCAATGCTCATAATCTCATTGAGACATCTGGGTATCATATGGTAAGCACCAAAAATCTCTCACATCCTACAAAATCATAACATGCAATTTGGATTATAGACCTATTAAGTGGGGCAAGTGCACACATAATAAATATTGAAAGAGATAAATGGCTAATCATAATTAATTAATAATCAAAATTAAATTAAATTCCTAGTTGAATTATCCATGTGTAATTAATGAATTACTAAAAAGGAAATTCAAAAATATGAAATATCATAGGTTTTCATGATTACCTTTGCAAGTTGTCAAGCCTTTGGAAAATATCTCAAAATATCTCACCCATGCCTATTAATTGAAAATCATGAATTATTGACACCTTTTAACTCTACTAGGGTTATTTGGCTCACTAGGGTTAGGTTTAAACCAATTCCATGTTTAAACTACACTTTAACTCACCTTGAGTTGGGGTTAGTTCCTAAGCCTATAAATACAAGCCATTACCTATTGAAATGAGAGCTTGGAAATAATAGAGTTATCATACAGGTTTTGTATCATGATTTATATCAATAATGTTATAATGCCAAAATATTGAGCCAATGCATTAAGCCACAAGCATAAGCCACATCAAGCAAGCCACAATGGTGTGAAGGAGAAAATGAGAAAAGACAACTCCATTTCCAAAGAATCTTTGAGCACAAGCCAAGCAAGCCATAAATAAATAACTTAGAACTCTCAAGGAAGGTAAATATTATGGTTACTTGTATTTTAGTTGTATTTCTAATTGTATTTTATCCATTAAGTTCCCCCTAAGATCTAGTCTTAGAGATGTTAGCATGTTAGGGTGTTTTTATTCAAGTTTTGTTACTTGTTTTAACCTTCTATCTATTATCAAATTCCTATGATCACAAATGTCATGTCTAATGGGACATAGAAATGTCCCACATACTAAGAAGATCAAGATAAAACTCCAAAATTTTCAAATGAATGCTTGAGTATATTCAAAATTAGAGTTTTAGCTTTATTTTTACCATATTTTTGTTTTGTGTGCTAACTCATATTTACATAGAGACTGACATTGATCAGACATAATCATAATTAGTTCTACTTAACCATCATTAGTTCTACCTAACCAACCTTGGTTTTGGCTAACCATCATCAGTTAAGGTGCATAGTAGAAAATGAATCAAAAACTTTCATTTTGAATATTCTTACCATTCTTAATGGTTATTTCTTGGTTTTATTGACTTGAATTTTCCCTATCTAATCATCTTATTGTAGGTTTTGATCATATTTTGAGATAACTAACATTTTTAGATTCTTTTAGTTTTACCTTAGGGTTTATAGGTAATTTATTTGAGTTTAGTATCAATTATTACCAACTAACATTGATTTGTTGGTAATTGGCATTGATCATAGGTGATTGACATTAGTCTCTATGTGAAAAATACAAAGAAACTTGAGAGCTATATTTTCAAAACCTATTTTATCATCCATAATTGTGCTTTAAATCAAAAGGAAACTCTCTAATTTTTGTAGTGACAAAGTGGGAATAGAACATAAATTTGTAAGTTTAAACTCTTGAAATTTTTATTTTGGTACCTAAAAAGATTGGTTAATTATTGAACATTTGATTTTAAGTGCTTAAAAATAACCTATGTGATTTGAGTTAAGTTATTTTGTGGAAAATTCTTTCAAAGCTTTGAAAATTTAAACTAAGGGGCCAAATAACTTTATCAAACATTTCATTTAGTACATCAAATTAACACTTAGATTGTAAATTATTAAAAGTATTTGTTTTATACTTGTTTGTTTGTTTATGCAAAATAAAGAGTGAGTTTATGATCTCCCCTCATCTCTTATGGAGAAATTTGGTAACCAAAATCACCTTTTTACTTGAAATTTGTGCCTAGTCTAAGGTGTGAAAATAATGTTGTATAGGCTCTCCCCAAAACCCATATGGTTTGGGTGATCTAAAAATAACCTTTAAAGTCTTTTCACTTAGTTATTTATTTTATGCAACTTGGCTTGTAGAGGGGAGTTCACAGCTTCTTCATGAGTTCTTTAGGGAAGCTTTGACCCTAGGTTTCATATTTAAACATTATTTTAACCCCTCTCCATGATGGGGTATATAAATTAAGGTGCACATACTAAAATATCCAAGGGTTTGAGTAGCTAACCTCTCCTTTCATAATGAAAACCTGAGTTAGGTCTAGTTAACTAAGGGATTCCACTAATTAGTCCATAGATGGAACTGTTATGCAAAGGACTAGAACCTTTAATAGTAAGTTAATTTATATGAGAGAAATTTAAATGACACATCTCTACTATTATTCATACTTGGGACCATCTAGATAATCAAAAATTTAAGTTTTTAGATTAACCCCCTTATTATAGAAGTATTGTTGATGGAGGATGAGTAGCCTGAAGGTCCATGTTATCATACAATCTCTTTAGAGAAAGGGTTGTAAAAAACCTACTACTTCATGCACTTTTATTTTTAGATTGACACTTAAAATATTCCTAAGATCATGTATATAGATGAATTTCAACAATATGATGCGAACTTGTTAGTTATAGGGCTTAAGATGATTTACTTAGTTGTATTTGATCTTTTTCCTTTTTACTTGCTTGGTATTTTAGTCTAAGACTTTGTTTGTCTTCCCATGTCAAAATGAGTTATTTGTCTACACTACTCCATTGTTTGAGGTGTTATCCATCAGTTTAACACCATGCTCTTTCCTTAGACTTTTATGTCAAAAACATTTTGTGTGTCACTTGATTGAAATAGGTAACATTACACTACCCAAATCAATTCAATTTTTGTACCTTAGAATCTTTAAAACAAACCATTGTTTACATCTTGAGAGAGTGATAGTGTCTTTACATTGATTGAATTGTTTCATAGACTTATTTTATCTTGTGTCCAAGTTTTAAATTCAAAACCAATCCATGTGTGCCTTTTCAGTCTTCGTCTAGTACTGTTATGTCATTCACCTTTATCTAGCTTATCAATCAAAAATTCCTAGTCTTCCTAAGTTGAGTTTTGAATTAACCTTGATAATTTTGAATCCAAACATTGATTTATTTTTATTTATGCCTTGTCTAATTGGGGAGTAGACATTGATATTTATTTTTTGGGTTAGGTAACTTAGGTTAATTATTCACCCAAATTTAAAAACTACTATTTGTGCCTTTATTTGGGAGAAAATAGTCTATTTGCAAGTGCCTTTTGTTTCATGCCTCATACCAATTTGACCAAGTTCATGTCTAAATTTGGATGCCTAATATATGCCAAAGTTTTTTAAGTTTGTTATATTAAATACTCCTTTGTTTTAAGTCTAGATTTTAACATCACATTTATCCAAAAGTCTTATCACATACCTTGTTTGAGGCTAGATTTTGACACCATGTTTGGACAAAAGAACTAACAACCTTTATTTTTACTAGATTAGACCTAAACACTTTGAACCTAGACTTTGGAATTATATTTTTAGTTCATCCACCTAACCTTTTTGTGTTAGACATTTAATGTTAGACATATGACATTATACTATTTTATACCTAGTCTTAGCATAAACCATTTTAGAGATAAAACTCCATCCTTTGACCAAGTTAGATCAATTTTGAACTTTTTATCTCTTTAGACATTTTTTTAATTTTTTTTTTATATTTAACCCCTTTATCATGAAACATTCACTATTGATTCAAATATGTCTCATTATACACATAGTGGAGATGATGTTGTTTGTGAGACAGATCCTTATCCAACTTAAAAAAATTAATCAATGGAAAAAATCCAAGATACTTAGGCTGATTATTTTATCCACATGCATCCATACTCAAAAGAGTAAATGGAATAATACCTAGCTAGCATACCTTCAGTTTTAGAACAAGTCAAATAGTAACAATACTACATTATAATGCCATCAACTTATGACCCTTGTTTGATTGTCACTTGCTTATGAACAAGGATGAAGTATAAATTAGAGCCACATAGGTAGGGGCTCAATTTTTGGGAGACTTTCCCCATGAAAACTTACCAAGTTGAGTAAGAGTGCATTAAAACATACCTTATAATTAGAATAATGAACAAACATCTTCTAGTAATCCTCAAGTTATAGTGCCAATGCCATATTAGGATCCTCATATGATTATTAAAATAAAAATCCTCATGGAGGACCAATTTATTCAAATATAGATAACACACCAAACCTACATGAACCTATTGCATAAATTTAACAATATGACCATGCTAAATGCTCATCTTATCGAGTTAGCTCATTTAATAAGAGTCTTAATCATGTTGATAGGCTAAAAAAAATAGGGTATAGACCCTTTCATGAAAATAACTTTGGTTAGAGACATGTTAAATTCTCCCACCATTGAAGAAGTATCTTTTATTTCTATGCAAGATAGTGAGCCAAACATAGTGGATAATACCCAAGTAACATCCAATCCAGACCAAAGTCGTGTAAATGCATAAATAACTAGTGCACATCAAAATATAACTTTAGTTAACACCATGAGTGGATAAAAAATGCAAGGGGAAAGAAATTATACCTCCTAACCACAAATAATTACCTCTAATCCTCAAGTAGTTGCTTCTTCAAGCACCCAATCATAAAGATTAAGTATTCAAGCAATGACTAGTGCCATACCTCAAAAAAATGTGATAAATGTTACTCCACCATAATAGGTAATGGATAAAATTTCATAACAATAAGAACCATCCAAGATACCTAGGGAAAAATATTCTACCATCTCAATAGGGGGCAACCAATGTTCTACCTCTCTAGGTAGTGATGAACATACCTCTTCAATCACATACCAATAGACCATTATAATAATAAATGATGTCTAATAAAAAATGTATAAGTATTGGTTAGCTACTAATGGTAAACCTTCAACATGTGTCTAATTCTCAATAAGTATTCATGAAACTACAAGGTTTTAATGTTTTACAAGTACCAACTGGGAAATAATTGCCTTTCATACCAAACATGCCACAAAATCAATGATAGGGCCTTGGTTCACAAGTTACCTTTAGTTGTTAAGGTTTGACTGGTCAATAAAAAGTCCTTAATCAACCTTAATAGGCATAGTATAGCCATATAATTCCATCTTAGCCATAGTTTCCCCAATGTTAGGCCTACATACCCAATCCTAACAATATTATCACACAAAAATGCATGAAATTTCAAAAATCACACCCTAATCCACATATGCATGTTCCTAGTCAATTCCATAGACAAATCATCATTCCCCAACAAATACCTCCACTATACCCTGATCAAAGTAATCCACTTGTGATTACCTAGCCTCCACCTTAGACTAATGTTCCCTCTAGTTTCCTAGCCCAAAAATTGTAAAAAATGAAGGATGCAATCACTACCATCCAAAATGGGAAATAAACCAAAAAATTTAAGTTTGATGACGTGTGTTCTTACCCATTCAACATGGATTATTTTTAAATACCATTTACTCCAGGGTATGAACCACCAAAATTTGACAAATACAAGGAGAAAGGTGACCCCAAGACTGGTTTGATGGAATTATTTTTTACATGTTAATTAATGGACCATAGATACATATACATTCTACTATTTTTTCTAATGAGTCTATTAGGACAAGCATTAGAGTGGTTCCTAAAATTACCAAATAATTCAATTTCTAATTTTTATGATCTTTCAAACAAGTTTGTTTAGTACTTCTCTTACAATCTCAATCATGAGATTTCATTGGTAGATTTGACATAATCCAAAGAGAAAGTTAGTGAAATATTTATAAGTTATGTGTAATAATGGAGATCCCTTACAAGTTGATTCACCCACATTCTACCAAACAAGCAACTAGCTCCTGTGTTTACCAAGAATTTGCACAATGAGATATGTTACCATTTGGAGTTGAAGTGTGCACATACTTTCAAGGAAATCATTGATAAAGGTTTGTTGATTGAAAGATCCCTTATTAAAAAGGGATCATTAAACTTACCTCATAAAATTACATTTAGAATCAAAACCAAAGCAATAGCCAAAATCAGAACCAAGTCCAAGCACAAGCATCACAACCAACATAGGCCAATAATTATGACAAACCCAAGTAATTTAATCACAATAAAAATGTTTTATGAAATGCAGTAACTAATTCATGACATATATAAATGGTGCAAACACCATATACTGGACCTACACCACATATGCAAATTAATCCAAACTAATAACCTCTTCAATAAATGTATCAAGCACATCAACCTATACTAGTGCAATAAATGCAACAACCTTCTCATTTAAAAACCCCCCTTCAAGGAGAATTGTGCCTACTCATCATGTCTTTAGTGACCTTGGAAAACCCATTAAATCTATGATTTACAAGCTCTCCATAGTTAATCTAATTAATTGGCCTATTCTAAAGCATTATCTTGAGGGGATTGACTATCTAGACTGGTACAGATAAAATGAATTCTAAAAGTATCATCAGGTTAATGGATATAATTTGCATCATTGTGTACAAATTAAACATTTTATTAAGAATATGTTGGAAAAAGGAGAGATAACATTGGATTTTAGTGCTTCTACATCCAATCCAAACCTTAGTATTAATCAAAACCCTTTTCCTCAACATAACAACCAAAAACAATAATAGTGGCTAGTACAATAAAAATAATAGCATCAATAATTGAGGTAGAACCAACAATGTCAAATGAATGGACAGAACCAAGGCTAGAATGATGTCAAAAACTAACAAACCCACCATGTAATTTTACATGATTACAACAAGGTTGTAGGCCATATTTAAAGAGGTCATGTTTCTACCATATCCATTAATCCAAGACCAAATGCCAATAAAAAAAGGTCATTGATAATCAATTCCTATCAACCAACCCATGCTAGTGATCCTTATTTGACCTAAGACCATATACAAGTATACCATAAAATAGGGATTAATACCCTTGGACCTTATATTGATAACTCTTCATTAACCCATGACCACACATAAGTGCACCAACAATCAAGGCTTATCTTATTTGGTCCCCCACAACCATCATTTGTTAGAAACAATGGTCTTGTATCTAATCTTGATTGTGTAATCACAACTCAATGGTCAAATATTACCATACTAGGCCCACAACCACCTACCACTTTACCCATTTAACCAACCATTTTAGTGTATAACAAGCCATTAACCATTATGCAAGAAAAGACATTTAAAATTATGGAACAATTGTAGAAGATGCTTTCAAAAATATCTATTTTAGATTTGTTGCATACATCTATAGTCTACAAGAACATATTGAAAGAGTTCCTTAGCCAAACCCAAGTTCCTAATGACATATCTCTAGATAAATTTCAATCTTTGGTTAGATATCTAGATCCAAGCCAACCATTAACCTTCAACCAAAGTGATATGCCATCCTTTGGCCCTTTGCATAATAACCTATTATACATCAAAGTTGTCATAACATGTCACAAAGTGAAATTCATCCTCATAGACAATGGATCAAGCCTAAATATTGTGTTTCTAAAGCTCATCAATCTTTTTGGATAAACTACAACCAATTTTCAGCCATATATGATCACTATCAAGGCTATGATAATGAATAATGGGAATCACAAGGCACCAACAACTTACCAATTATTATTGGTCCCTTAACCCATGATACACTATACCATGTGTTATACCTCTATTTGTCATATAATATACTTTTGGGCTAGACTCATATACATGATATTCATTCAATCCCTTTGACATTGCACTAGTTAATCAAGTTCTCCCATTCAGGTATGGAGGTCACAATTCATGGAGATTTACATCCATACAAACATTACAAGCATTTAGAGGCTAAATACAAAATCTATAACTACCATTTTGGCTTGAATATGGTTGCCAAGAAGGACAAGGGAAAATAAATACTTATTGATTCACTAGAGGCCAACTGCATTAACCTTGATACCCTTGATTCACTTTCCCACATGATGCCTCCTAAAATATTTAATCATTATACTATCTCAGCTAATAGCCTAGGAGAATATTTGACCGACAATACATTCCACATTTCCAAGCTTCCACAGAACCCAAGTCCTATGGAAGACCTAAATCCAAACCAATTTTTATGGAATGGTAACATAAGGGCAAAGTCACATTGCATAATCTAACACCTATCATTTTTATACTAGCCACTGGCCATGAATAGGACCCACTTATAGATGATGGATCTTGGTTGTATATAAACAAAATGGTTGACTATTACCTAAATTCCAAGTATCTAATTTCAAATAAAATCATGGAAAAATATGCCTATGAAGGATGAGGCCTTGGGCTGAATCAACAAGGTCTACTTGAGCCAATTTATGCTACTTGGTATAAAGGAACATAGGTCTTAGATTTAAACTACCTGGGGGTGACCCCATGTATCTTATTCATGTTCCAATGCTAATGAATAGTGATGATGATGCTGATAGTGAAGTAGAGTCTCATATCCCTTTAGATGACCTAGCCAAAACCAATTTGTTTGATACCAATGCCATTTGTACCCTTCAACTAGTTATTCATCATAATCCTCTTCTCTTATATTAACCTTAATTAATAGACTAGGGCTAATAAGAATTAACAATGTAAGTTGATAAATTTTAGAATGATGAGGCCTTTTGTGATTTTTTAGGACTGAGGGACAATGTTCCATTAGGATACCACAAACAAGGGTTCTCAATCAAACTGAATCCTAAAACCTATTATTAGAGAATGGGTGAATACCCTTAGACATAAACAAATAATTAAAACATTGAGATACAAAAGTGAAACTCTCTTTGAGGCACTTTTGGACTAGGTAAATAGTAAAAAGAAAGGCTATTCTAGTGATGAAAACCTATTTTAGGTGCCATTAGATGGGGGTGTTCAACCTTCCCCAAACATAGCTCAAGAGACAACTAATGATGAAATTGCCTATGGGTCTGAGTTCAATCTTAAAGAAAAATATAATTTCAACTGAATCATCTAAGATTTTCCAAAAATATTTGTCACATGGACATCCTTATCATTAGGAGATTTTGATTCATTATGCTGAGGATAACTTGAAGATCCAGTCCTAACAGAGGGCTTTGCCATTATGGGCTAGTTTAAATCTTTGTCAACCATTCTCGGAGGTGGTTCAAACCTTATTGTAGATGACATGACAAAAGGTAACATCAGGACTATAGATGACTCAAAATGGATCAAATTAGGCATGTCCCTGACTGAGGAGGAATGTGAAGTATTTATATCCCTATTGAGTGAGTTTATTGATATATTTGTCCGGGCCTATTTCAACATGCCTATTTGGACCTTTCCTTAGTTGTATATCACCTTGTGGTACATCTTGATGCCAAACATATAAAACAAAAAGTACACAAGAATTATCCTCACATTATTGTATTAGTTAATAAAGAGTTAGAGAAACTCTTAGAAGTGAGATGTATTCAACTAATTAACTACTCAGAGTGGATCTTGAATATTATGCTAGTCAAAAAGAAACTTGAAGGAATCATAATATGCACTAATTTCAAATACATAAACAAATCCTACCCCAAGGATGACTTTTATCTACCAAACATTGATATGATTTTCAACTCCATAGTAGGTTATGAAATGCTTTCATTAATGTAAAAATTCTTAGGATACAATAGATCTAAATCACACCAAAAGACAAACATAAAATAGCATTCACCACACCATGGGGAAAAATATGTTATTAGGTTATGCCATTTAGTCTCAAAAATGTAAATTCCACATAATAAAGATCCATGACCATCATATTTCATGATATGATGCATGATATTATTGAAGACTACATCAATGACATACTAGGTAAATCAAAGACTAGATCCAATCATCTAGTAACACTAAGAAAGATATTTGACCAACTGCATGAATACAAAGTTTGGTTCAATACTTAAAAAGTGTGTTTTTTGAGTTACAACAAATTTATTGGCTTCATTATGTATCACAGGGGCATTGAAGATGATCCAGCTAAAATATGAGCCATTATAGAGCTACCACTACAAATTAATTTGAAGTAGCTCTATATTTTTTAGGGCAAGATACAATCCATTATATGCTTCATCTCTCAATTTTTAGACAAGTTCCATCCATTTACAAATCTACTAAATAAGGGTATGACATTTCATTAGGATGATGAATGATAGAAAGCTTTTCAACAATTGAAGGACTATCTTGTAAATTTTCTTATTTTATTGTTTCTAATGCTAGGAAAGTCATTCTCACTATACCTATTAGCCATGAAAAAAAACCTAAGGGCACTGATAGTTCAACATGATTATAATGGAAAGGAGAATACCATGTAATATTTAAGACATACACTAGTCACATATGAGAATAATTATATGCCCATTGAAAAATCCTATTTAGCTATGGTATTTGTAGCTAAAAAACTATAATATTACATGTGAAATATTAAGATCATGGTCATTTCAAAAGTAGATATGCTCAAATATAAAATATCTTTACAAGGCTGCATGGCTAGATTGATTATGATTCTCAGTGAGTTTGAGATAGAGTATGTCAATCAAAAAGCCATCAAGGGGTAAGTTCTTACAGATTAACTTGTTGAAGCACCCCTTATAGATATAAAACCACTGACATTCTAATTCCTAGATAAATCCATTATGACCATCATTAAAACACCTATTGAGGAGTAACATTAGAATTTATATTTTGATGGGTCATTCACAACACATGGATCAGGGGAAGACATTTTATTTATTACTCTATAGGGGGATTTCATCCCTAAATCATTCTAGATCAACTTTCCTTCTACCCACAACATGGATAAATATGAATCACTTATTATAGGGCTTCGATATGTAGTATAATGGAACATACATCATCTAAAGGTTTATGGTGATTCTTAGTTAATCATAAATTAAGTTACATACCATTTTTAAACCAAGGATAAAAAATTGGTACCATACAAGGCCATGGTCAACACTCTCAAATAGTATATTATCAATGTATAGTTTGAACATATACCAAGGTCCAATAAAATAATATTAGATGTCATGGCCACCATTAGATATTTGATTCATCATATAGACATGACAAAAAAATACCAGTTCTTCATTGAAAATATACTAGTGCCAGCTCATGAACCTTCAATTATCATAATGATCTTTGATATTATTGTTCGCATTTCTATCTAGTATTTAGACCTATATGCCTATATTCATGACCAAATTATTCCACCAAACCTATCTTGTAAATAATCCAACACCTTTGTCCATCATGCTACATATTATACCTCACTCAGACCAACCCTATACCACCATAATTTTTATGGATCTCTACTTAATTTTTTGAATTTGATAAAATGTACATTAGCATTATGATAAGTTCATGAAGGAGCATGTGGAGCCCACACAAGTGGGGTTCTCCTATCAAAAAATTTGTTGTGTACTAGGTACTATTAACCAATGATGGATGTAGATGTAGTTACATATGTAAAAAAGTGAAACAAGTGTCAATAGCATACCAATATAATTCATTCCCCAACTAAGACTCTAAACCCAATGCTTACACCCTATCCATTTGCTGCATGGGGCCTCGATCTCATTAGGAATATAAAACGAACCTCATCTAATGTCCATAAACTTATCCTTACTACCAAAAAATACTTCACTAAATGGGTTAAATCT
This sequence comes from Torreya grandis, assembly GCA_037957365.1. Classification (NCBI taxonomy): domain Eukaryota; kingdom Viridiplantae; phylum Streptophyta; class Pinopsida; order Cupressales; family Taxaceae; genus Torreya; species Torreya grandis. The sequence goes on along the minus strand of JARHVA010002394.1, from coordinate 343,325 downwards.
ATACCCCTCACTTACATGATTAGAAAGCAAATTTAAAAATTCATATTAAACCATCTTATTTTCTATTATATTATCCCCTATGACATTATATCTGATAATTGTGGATCATTCAAAAATAAAGATGTCAAATTTTTATGTGTTGAGTACAAAATTAAATAACATTTTTCCATGGTATATTTACCCACAAGGTAATGGCTAGGCAGAAGTATCTAACAAAACCATTGTCAACATCCTTAAAAATATTATCAATGATTCTATCCATGATTGAAACCTCTAAATATTTTTCACCCTCTTTGAATACCATACGAATCACCACACTTCAATAGGAGAAACTTTGTATTCACTTGTTTATGGCATTGAGGTCACTATTCCCATTGAGGTCAAGTTACCTTCTTTGTGCATCTCTTTGAAGCATGTCTTGGATGATGAAGACTATCAAGTATCTTACCTACAAGAGTTATATTTACTTGATGATAAATAAATGGACACATTTAATAACCTATAAGCATACTAGAATCAAATTTGTGGCCACTATGATTGATGCATTATACATAGATAATTTGAGCTTGGTGATCTTTTTCTTAAAGAAAACCTAAAAAACACCATGGTTGAGAATAAATATAAAGGCAAGTTCATGTTTAAACTCAAATGGGTGGGTACTTTCATCATTACTATAAACTATGGTTCTAGAGCATATATGTTAATTACACCAAATGGGGATGAATTTGATGAGCCAATGAACAATATACACCTCAAACATTACTTTGCTAGAGCAATTGGGTGTATTGTCTATGAGGCCCATTTCAATTGTATCATAATATTAACATTTTACTTTGTACCATACCTTTCCTATTGATTATTTTTTTTTCACTCTCCCTATCTATCCCTTTGACCTTGGTTTAATTCCATTAGTTCTATAACCATTTTTAGCACAAAGATTCAGATCAAGTTTTAGCAATTGATTCTACCTTCTAGATAAAGGCCATATTTTTAGAATAGTATGATAGTGGTTTGGTAGTTTCATCTTGCATTTCTTGTTCTATTCTATACCAAGTGTGCTTTATTATAACCTCCTTTGGTCAAATCAATATTTTACAATCATTCTACTAATTATAACCACATATGGTCAAATTAAGGGAAATAACTGGTTATCATGCCTTGATGTATCACCTTGTCATGCCTATGTCATACTATGCTATTTGCCAACTTTTCCTATTTTGTTTGAATTGGTTACTACACTAGTCAAATTCATCTACTATAAGGAAACACTATAGTGACTTGAGGTCCCATCATGGAACTATGTAGGTAGCACTTGATTCACATTAAGGTTATCTTAGTCACCCTTTGTCACACTCTTTCCGTTTTGGGATTTTGGACCATTTAGTATCTCATCATTCTTGATCGAGTTGAGATGCTCCAAAAAATCCAAGAATATTTGTAAAATAGATATAAAAAATACAAAAACATTGATCACTTATTTTCCTTATGGATTATAGTATCCCTAGCTATTTCATAAGAAAACACTTATCATTTATTTTTTCCATCATTCTTGGTCTTATATCACATTCTCTCACTATTTTGCGAGCCTAGTCCCATATTCCTCTACTCCACCATCATGTTTTCTTTCTCATCATTTTATTCTATCCCATTTCTTAAGAGAACTACATTTGGCCTAAATTTTTTGTTGGATCTTACATCCATGGAGCTATGTAGGTAGCATCCACTTGCTTAGTAAATCTAGAGCTAACTCAGACACCCCCTTCCATTTCTTCTCTTCCCCCATTTTTGTTTGTTTGTTATGTTGTTTCCTATATTCTAGGGGTAATATTCATCATCTCGTTTGTGTCATGTTGTTTGTACTAACATTGTGATTAACCATTGTTTGTTTATTATTTCTCTCTTTTTTTATCTCTTTTTTTGGAGGGGATTTTATTTTCTTTTATTTGTTTTCCTATTTTTTGCTTTACTGTTGTGCCTTGATTCAATCTATGTGAATTCATTAGGTGATTCATTGTGAATTATTCTTTAATCCATCCATATTCATACATTAACATTATCATCATGATTTTTATCATTGGTTCATTATTTTTAATTTTTTATTAGATCACATGTTAGTCCTTATGCATTTTTCATCCAAGTCCTCATGGTGTTATATCATCATGCCTACCATCATGTGCTATAACAAAAATCAACTCTAGGAGTCTACATAACAATGCATCAATGATATATCTCCTTTCCACTAGAAACAATCTTGATCTAATCCAAATCATATCCTACATAGAGTAATTAAATAATGAAATAATTTTCCTCCTTTCTAGTTTGGGTGTACATCTCCCTACTCGTAGGTTTCCCAATTTCATATTTTTTATCTATTACAATTTGACATCATATTCCATATCATGTTTTCCACTATCAAGGTATAATGTTTATAACTACATTTGGGTAAACCACTGTATACCATCCCATTTACCTTACCAATGATTCTAACTACCTTTGGGCAAATCATTTTGTTTCCATCCATTTTAAGATTGATGATTATAACTACCTTTGGGCAAATAATTCTCCTTCTTATACCTAATTGGGGTATGTTTTCATTATGATAGTGATTAAAACCACCTTTGGGAAAACTATTATCTATATATGCCCACCTGAGGCATGTTTTTATCCCACTAATGATTATAACTACTTATGGGCAAATCATTATTTTCCATTTTTATGATTATAACCACCTTTAGGAAAATCATTTTGTTACCCTAAGATTTTTTTAATGATTATAATTACCTTTGGGCAAATCATTATCTTTTTATCTCACCTACGATGATGATTATAACCACCTATGAGAAAATGATCTTATTTGTCTACCCTAACTAGGGAAGCTCCATATGACACTAATTATAACTACTTATGGGAAAATTAGTATTTTACACCCTATTTCATCTATTTGTCCCATCATTTATTCCTTTTGAGGGATTGAATGCTGACCCCTTTTCCATCCACTCCTTCAAGGGGGTACCTACAGTTCATCCATTTCTATTAAAGTCGTAAGCATACATGACCTTTTCATTATTTGATAAGATGTTATTATGCTTAAAACTTACAAATCCTTCATAAACAAGGACAAATTGTAGACACATAATAATGGCCACCAATGGCCTTTGACCAAACTTCAGACTGATTACTACCAACCTTTGTAAGTTAAGCCTACAAATCACTGAACTCCCCAAATTCTATTTTTCATCATTCATCAAATATTAAAATCTCAATGAGACGTGCCTAATTTTGGTATCCTACTGTAATCGACACAAACCTCTCATGGATTCATCTTGTAACATGCAATTTTTCCTATAGACCTATTAAGTGGGGAAAGTGCACACATAAAATCAATTATTGAAAGAGCTAAATAGATAATTAAAATTAATTAATAATCTAAACCAAATTAAATGCATAGTTTAATTATACATGTATAATTAATTAATTATTAAAAAATTAAATTTAAAATATGAAATATCCTAACTTTTCATGATTACCTTTGCAAGTTGTCAAGCCTTTAAAAACTATCTCAAAATATCTCACCCATGTTTATTCATTTAAAATCATGAGTTATTGACATATTTTAACTCTATTAGGTTTATTTGACTCACTTAGGTTAATTTTTAACCCATTCCATGTTTAAACTATACTTTAACTCACCTTGAGTTGGGGTTAGTTCTTAAGCCTATAAATACAATCCATTGCCTATTGAAAAGAGCTTGGGAATAGTAGAGTTATAATGTAGGTTTTATAACATGATTTATATAAATAATGTTATAATTCTAAAATATTCAGCCAAGCCAACAATCCACAAGCATAATCCACATCAAGCAAGCTACAATGGTGCCAAGGAGAGAAATAGTAAAGACAACTCCATTGCCAAATACTCTTTGAGCACAAGTTGAACAAGCCATGAACAAATCACTTGGAAATCTTAAGGTAAAGATTATTATTATTATTTGAATTTTAGTTGGGTTTTCAATTTTATTTTATCCATTAAGATCCCCATAAGATCTAAGCTTAGATATGTTAACATGTTAGTGTGTTTTTATTCAAATTTTGTTACTTGTTCTAACACTTGATCTAACCTCTTCTCTATTGGAAAATTCCTATGATCACAAGGAATACCAAGTATCAAGAGTTCATTTGGGTAAATATACCATATAAGGGATGAAGGAAGATGTGTAGCTAGAGATTGGAATAATTTTTGAGAAAATAGACAAAGATAAAGCAATAAAAGATGAGTTGAAAAAAAAGTGGAGTAGTTGAATTCAGTAAGATAGAGGTTGATTAGACCAATTCAACCAATAATTGTTTCATCAAGACTTCATGTTGAAACATTGGATGATGTTAAATAAATAGGAAAAATGGGTAATGAAGTAAAATATTTGATCGAGAAGATCACTAATTAGGGGGTTTCAATAATTCTCATTACAATGATAATGGTTTCTTAAGTCCAATTAGAACGTGAATATGTAATAAAAAAGTAAAGTGGGTATATGGAAGAAATATAGAATTAGGAATATTTCATCCCCAAACTAATTGAATTCTCAAAATTTCCCTCTCATGATCTTATTTATGGAGTCATAAAAAACAAGTTATTTATTATATTGAATTCCTTTAGGACATGAAATTTAGAATCTAATCACTTTAAGAATGCATTAAGAACTTCAACAGTGCATGGTCACTGAGGGTTTCCATAATGATAAAAATTGATGCAAAAGTTAAAAATTTGAAATGTCCTTTTTTATCAATGATAGGGATCAAAATGGAAATAATGTTATAGTAGAAGCCATGGTTGAAGAATTTAAAATACACATTCAAGAAGTTGTGAATATTATGTCTTCATTTGATCATGAAATACTTCATCAATTGGATAAATATCAAGTTAATATAGATAATTTGAACTTGATAAAAAAACTTCAAAACACATTTTAGGAAATAAGAGAGTTGAACTATTTATTAGATATTTCATATAGGTATAAAAATGGTCCTGACAAAGATTTGATAAGGGTATTTCTCTAGAGATATAATGACTTTCTAAAAGAAAATGAGTTATCAACAAAGTAAAAAATATTGAAGTCATTTTCAGCATTCCAAGGCTTTCTTATCACACTTCTTATTGCAACTATCTTGTATTGTCACATTGTATTTCCCCTCAAATGTATGTCATTACTTTTATAAATTGTGTCTCTTGTAATTTTGCCAACTTGCTTCTTTAAGTTGTGGAAATTGATGATATACCTTTGTAAGCAATGTAAAAACATCAAAACACTTTTACACCCTTTCAATCTATAATTTATTGTTGATGTTTTTACAACTCTATAAAAATGTAGAAAAGGTGGTTATACACCATAACCACCTAATTTGGCCAATAAATACAAGCTAAATCCTCATAATATGGGTTATGAATAGTGAAAACTTTGAGCAAAACTTTTTTGTAAAGGTGGATTATACTTTTTACTCCATGAAGATCAATACCAAGATGTTATTCTAAAATTTGTGTGAGACATTGATTTTAAATTACATACATTTGCTTAATTCAATGTATTTGATCCTCATTTTTGAATTATTATTACTATCATCTTTTAATTTTTAATGCCAATAAACTAGATTATAATTTTATATCTAGAAATGTAATTGATATTTTGAATGTAAGTGAAATATCAGTGGGAATAGAAGAAATATTTTTATTATTTTTGTTAGAAAATACAAAGGGTTACTTATTTTTATTATCAGTGCTAGGTATATTTCTAGTTTATGTTTCATATTATTAAAAATATGAATATGTATTTTTAACCTATTGAATGAGAGAGATTTCCCCTTTTAATGTTGAATTTTCCTTCAACACCATTGTCAAGTCTTAGTGTTTAACTTGAAAAAAAATTTGTTTAAAACATTCTCTCTCTCTTCCTCTCTAAATATTCTTTGCTAAAAATTCGTTTTCAAACTTTTACATTAAAAGTACTACCCCATGATTTACACATTTTTGTTTTAAATATTTCCTTTTTAGTAAATATTATAGCTTTCAATAAATGTAGATCCACCTTATAATAGGGGAGGGAATTTGTTCCCCATTCATTTGATGTGAATTCAATAATTTGTCCCCTAATAAATTTTCATGCTAGTAAAACCTATGTAAGTCAAGATGAAACTTTTTTAGAGTGATAGTGGATAGTGACATCATAAAAAAATTTGTCTCATGTGAAATGGTATATAAATTAGGTTTGAATAAGGTGAGACAAAAAAACCATTACAAGGTGTCAATGTTGTAAAAGAGTCAATAGATACTTTCTAATTAATAATTTATTGTGAAATTCAAGATAGTCACATACTAAGATGAGGTGTGGTGAAATTTGATTCCAATGGATGTATGCCATATAATTTTTAAGATACCATGGAAATTTGACCATAATATATTACATTATGGTCTAACTAACAATTATTACTTGGATAAGGATGGGGAAAAACTCATTCTTAAACCCTCTAAATGATGAGGAAGAAATAAGCACAATAATGTTTTCACAAGGGTACTAATGGTGTCAAGAAAAGAGTTCCTAAGACAAGTAGTGAAAGAGGAGACATGTTTCACACACATTTTAAAATTAGGGAAAGAGAAAGGTATATAGACAACACAGGAAAGGAAGAGGCACTCCCACATGAATTGAAGGATTCATTAGATGAATTTTCAAATATTATATGGAGTGATTTTCCCAAAAACTACCATGACTCAAGAGCATTAGTCATCACATGGATTTGATTCTAGGTATGAGATTTCCAAATAAATCCATCCATAATATGATGCAAGAATAAAATGGGAAATTGAAAAGACAAGTTTAAGAGTTTCTCGAGAAAAGATTGATAAGGGAAATTTTTAATTAGTGCATAGTACCCATAGTACTAAAACCTATAGAGGGAGGATAACGGTGCATGTGCATATATTCATAATCCACTAAGAAGATCATGATGAAGTATAGGTTTCTATTTACACACATGGATGGCCTAATGGATTGTTTGAGTGGTGTAAGGTATTTCAACAAGGTTGATCTAAAGAATAGGTATCATTGGATCTATATCCATAAATGATATAAATGGAAGATGTAATTTAAGACCAAAGTGGGGATATATTAGTGGTTAGTTATGTCATTCAAATTAAAAAATTTGCTAAGCATCTTTATGAGGCTAATGAATGAAGTGTTGCTGATATTACTAAGAAACTATGTTATTGTGCATCTAGATGACATTTTGGTATTTAATAAGACAAGGGAAGAACATGTGGTGCATACATGAAATGTGTTAGAGAAATTATAGCAAGAGACATTATTAATCAATGTGAAAAAATGCATATTTATGAAGGAAGAGCTAGTTTATTTAGGTTTTTTGATATCAAAATAATGGATAAAAATGGATGTTCATGAGGCTAATGAATGAATTGTTGAAGCTTTTTCTAGGAAATTATGTCATTTTGTATCTAAATGACATTTTGGTATTTAATAGGATAAGGGAAAAACATGCGGTGCATCTATGAAATGTATTATATAAATTACACAAAGATACATTATTGATCAATATGAAAAAATGTATCTTTATAAAGGAAGATCTAGTATATTTGGTTTTTTTAATATCAAAATAATGGATAAAAATAGATGTTCATGAGCCTAATAAATGAAGCATTGAATCCATTATTAGGAAACTATGGCATTGTGTGGCTAGATGAAATTTTGGTATTTAATAGGATAAGGGAAGAACATGTGGTGCATTTATGAAATGTGTTGGAGAAATTACACTAATATACATTATTGGTTAATGTGAAAAAATGTAGCTTTATAAAGGAATGGCTAGTGTATTTCAGTTTTTTAATATCAAAATAGTGGATAAAAATGGACCTTGAGAAAATTAGCATGATAGTGAAGTAGTCATAGCTAAAAATTGCATTTAAAACATGAAGTTTTCATGGTATCAATAGTTTCTATAGTAATTTAAATATGAAATTTAATAGTTCATGCATCAAAATCATATAAATAATGTAGGGAGATCAAAATAAATTTATATGGATGAAGAAAGATAAGCACAGTCTCCAATAAATAAAGAATAAGGTGATTGAATAGATAGTGTTGGTGTTGCCATATTTTAAAAGGTATTTAAATTTTATTTAAATGAGTGGCATAATAATCAGTGTAGTTTTGAGCTAATAAGGAAGGCCTATATCTTATTTAAATGATATTATGAATGACATGCCACATAAAAATGGTCTAGGACTAAAAATTCTATGCAATTATACAAGAGCAGAAAAAGTAATATAATTATCTATTTTCAAAGCATTTTATGTTTTAAATATATTATAAAGTAATATAATGTATCAATAAATAATTAAAAATAAATTATACTACCCATTAGAGTTAGATGTTCATTTTCAAGCATCAAAGTAGAAAATCAAACAAGGTCGTAGATGTTCTAAGTAGAATAACACTAATGATGAAGGAGATGAGAGATAAGGTGTTTAGATTTTACTTAATTAAAGAGATATACCAAAAATATTAATATTATTATGATTCATGAAAATCATGCACAAATTTAACTAGAATAGATCAAACATAATGGCTAGATTATTCAATCCAATAAGGGATTATTTTCAAAGGAGTGAAATTATGAAGGGATTAATGTGCAAGAATTTAATTAAGGAGAACCATTATGTGGGATTATCAAATATTTTTGTTAGTGATTGGATGTTGGTATTATTGGATAAGAGTTATAATTATCTCATAATAGGTATATATGTGAAAAAATATGTGCAAGAGTGTCAATTTTTCCAATTGGAGAAAATGAGAGGATAGAACACATGTTTATACCAACCCTTAACCATTCCATACAAACTATGGGAGGATATCAACATGGATTTTTTGATTGGATTATTGATAATATAAAGAGGCCATGAATCCATTTTTGATTTTATATATTTATTATCTAATATGTCACATTTCACTGCTTATAATAATACCAATGATGTGACAAACATCAATAATTTATTCTTTAGAGAGGTAGTGTGGCTACACAAACTCTTATGTAGTATTATTCAGATAGAGGCTCAAAGTTTGTATGCCACTTTTGGAGGACATTATGGAAGAAGCTATGGAAAATTTTGAGATTTAAATCCATACATAATCCATAAATTTATGGGTAGACAAAGATTGTCAATTGAAGTCTGGGAGATTTATTAAGATATCTAGTGGGAGATAAGTCGATGCAATGGGATATGATATTGGCACAAGTAGATTTCACATACAATAATTTTATAAATAAGATCAGTATGAAAACACCATTCTATATTTTTTATGGGTTTATTTATAGGGGATCTTCCAAACTAAAAAAGTTAATATTAGTGCATGGATGAAGTGTTGAGGTAGAATATTATGTGTAATACATGCATAATTTGCATGAGGAATTAAAACAAAGGATTGAAAAAGATAGCCTAAATTAAAATTAGTATGTCAATCAAAGGTGTGGGAGGAATTATTTTAAGGTAAGAGACCTGATATTGGCACATATACGTAAGGATATATTTCCTCATGGTTCCTATAATAAGTTTAAGTTAAATAAAATAGGACTATGTAGAATGTTGCATGAGTTTTTAGAAAATGTATATTAAATAGAGTTTTCAAAATAAATGCATATATCACCCCTATTTAATGTGTTATATTTTCATGGGATATAAGGATAAGGTGAGACAAAATAATAGTTATAAGTGTAGCTTTATGTTTTGAAGTCATAGTTACTTGACAATAAAAATTAAGAGATAGAGGCCATTCTAGACTCTAAGGTGGTAAAGAAGATGTGTGGGAATTAATACAAATAATACTTGTTCAAATGGAAGAATCACATATTAGAAGATACATCATGGTTGAATCTTGAATAGATTGGTCATTATGGCCATGATCTCAAAAATTTAAATCTATGAAATAGAGCTCACATTTTAGTTACCCAAGGTGTCTAATAGTATATTATCCTAAGTACAAATTAATCTTAAACAACTATGTATAGCTTTAAGGAGGAATTTTAATGCATGGGTATGCAAAGGTAGAAGGAAATCTTCCTAATGTTAACAATAGTTGCATGGATTTTATGTGAAACTAGAATCCCATCTAGAGTAAAGTTTGCATGCACTATCATGTAGGATCTAGTGAGTCATTCTTATTCTCAAAGATACCTAGGTGACTAGGGGCCACATGGACTTTTAACAAGGTTGCATAAATATTTGAACAAAAACATATGGGACACATATAAAAAATGGGAGAAGCATTTGAAAAGTAGTACATGAGTCGTTATATATTATTTAATTTATATTTCAATTAAATTATAGCATGGGGATCCATTTCTATCCAGCCTATATACAATTAGATTGATGATACATCTACTAGTTATTGGTAGTTCCATGATTAGGTAGAAATTTATACACCAAACAAGTTTGAAGGCCTATAATTAGAAGTGTTGAGGTTAATTTTAGATGAGGAGGAGGCCTTATAGACAGTATATGAATTTTTTTAGACTAATGAAGACTCAGGAGAAGGATTATGACCTTTAGTATTGGTAGCCTTGAATAGAAATTTGAGGATTCCATGTTTGTAATACCATAACATATCCTATAGCTAATGAAAAATAAACATATATAATTATGATTTAGATGATAATATAAGATTTAATATTTTAGTCCCATTATGGGAGTGTATACCTATAGAGATAAAGTGAGTGAGAGTATCACTCAACTATGTGGTTATGAATTCATTAAGTGGGAACCCATACCTCAACTACATCAAGATGCAGAAATAGAAATTTTAGTCTTCAAAAAATCATATCAAGTGAGAAGATCACCTAATAGGTATAGTCCTATTTATTTCCATTCTAAATTTATTTTATTAGTTGTATATTATTGATGAATACAACAAGATTCTAAAGGAAGCTTTCACCTCAAAATAAATTATTCCTTGGAATAAGGATATGGAGGAAGAAATGGAATAATTAGATAAAAATTAGAGATGGGACTTGGTAAAAATACCTCTTGGAATAAAAATTATTGGTTGCACATGGGTATTTAAGAAGTATAATATATATGGTAAAATAAATAATTATAAAGTACACCTAGTAGAAAAGGTATTCTCTCAAGTAGAGTAAAATTATTTTTTTATATTTTTTATCCTATTACTAAATTACATTCAATTAGATTTCTTCTAGCTGCTTATACACTTTCAATATGGAAATATAACAAATGGATGTAAAGACAAATTTTATACCTAGTGAGCTTGAGGAAGAAATCAACATGATTCATATATAAATATTTAATATGAATGGAAAGGAAGATTTAGTTTGAAATTTTAATAACTATTTGTATAGCTTGAAGTGATCACTAAGAATGTGGAACCAGAAATTTGGTAGTGTGTGTTGGGACTTGGGCTTGGAAGAAGTAAAATTGATCCATGTGTTTAATTTAAATAGGAAGGTGAAATTTTTTTATCATAATATTTTGTTTCGATGACATGTTTATAATTAGTAATAATAATTAAATGATCAACCAATTTAAATATTTGATATCATCTCAATTTTATATGAAAGATATAGATTCTAAAAATATATATTTTGGGCATGGAAATTACAAGGCATTCAGTAAATAGGAAACTATAGTTAAATAAAATAAAGTATGTTTATATGATATTGTAAAGGTTTAATATGTAGGAAATTAAAATTTTCACTATTAGTTTTCTAATTGGTCAAAAAATATCTATTGAACTATGTCCAAAGATACAACAAGGAATTGAACACATGTCTCAAGTCTCATATGCTAGTGTTTTTGTAAGTTTGATGTATGAAATGGTCTATGAAAGACCTAATATTTCTCATATAGTGTGAGTAGTGAGTATATTTATTTAAAATTTTGGTAAGGAAAATTATAATATCGTAAAGAGGATCTTTAGTTATTTGTGTGGGTCATCAAACTATGTAATTTGTTATCAAGATAATCCTGATGTAATAAAAATATTTACTATACATAGTTTTTTGGATTCAGGCTGTGTTGGAGATATTGATTTCCAAATATATACATGTGTGTATGTGTTCAAAAATTTTGGTGGAATTGTAAGTTGGATGAGTAAATGGCATGCTAGTGTTGTAATATACACCACAAAGGTTGAGTACATGGTAGTTATTCATGCAAGCAAGGAATAAGTTTGGATTCAAAGGTTAATTTCCATTGTTCAATTTCTTAAAAGGATATAAGGCTATATTGTGACTTTCAAAGTGAAAATTTTCTATAAAATAACCATAAGTATCACTCTATAATTAAACACATTAATATCCAATACCATTTTTATGGGAAATAGTAGAAGAAAAGAAGATATTATTGGAGAAGGAGGATATATGTGAGTGTAGATGATATTTTATTATTATGTATCACCTTAGTCTTGTACACTTGGAAAACTTATAACATCACTATTACTCTTAGTTCTTTACCTTTCCCTTTTATACAAATCTCACATCTACTATATCTTTATGCCCCTTAGCCTATATCTCTTAGTCTAACCAGTCTAATATTGATGACTTAGGTCTTATATCTTTCCCAAAATGCTTAAAATGTACTTATCTTCCATCTCTACAAGTTCATAACTTATACCTACTCTCCTAATCCCTAGACACTAACATTTGAGATAGATAGTAGCATTAACATTACTGTCTTGTTAGAACATAAATTTTTAGTGATCTAAAGTCATCCAATTTGTAAATTAAATGTATCCTAATGGTTATCCTAAGTGATTTAATGTATGTTATTACTCTAAAGGGATTTATATAAATACAATATCAACCCTCATTCATTCCTCACCTAGAAAATACCAAAGAGACCAAAGTAACTTATCAAAAACACTCTATCAAGCATTCAATTGATTAAAGCTTCCCTATTTACATACCACTCATAGGTACAACACATATAAAAGTCTAAAGTATAAAATGATCAACCAAAGGGACCAATTTTCTAAGTTACAAGATAGGTCACTATTGTATTTAATTTGCACATATTTTATGATTCACACATAACTAAACATATAGGGGATAACTACATCAGTCCAATGATCTCTTCAGAGTATTGGATATGTAGGGAACATACTTTGATATCAGGGTCATTGGGGTTAAATCGACACTATGTTACCACTAACCTATTTTTTCCAAGTTTACATTGAAGATGAAAAGCTAGGGTTTTTCTATTTCACAAGCAATGACTATCCATGAACCATATATGAATGCACTAGAGTGAAGGTGAAGAAAACCTTAGAAGCATCTAGGTACTTTCATCTTTTTTCAAAAGATATTACATATAGGATAGTACCATCGACCATCATAGGTTAATGTTACTGTCTATAGAGTTAAAGGTTTCAAATTCATAATATGATTATTGTTCTAGAATCTCCTTCCTACTTACTTTCATCATGTTACAGATCCATAACTATATTATCAATAGAACAAGATAATTACTTCACTTCTTTATCATTTATATATCTAACATAGTTTTACTTTCCATATTTAGACTATCTCAACATAATTAATTTAGTGTATGTTTTAATATGAGTTAACATCTAATTCGCCTACTATAGATATGATTATCACCCTTATGCCATTTGATTTATATATACCCCTTTAATAATATAGATAACCCCAATATAGATCCATTTTAGGGTTAAAAACTAGGTGAACCCAATGTTTGAGCATCAAACCCTACGATAAATTAAGTTTTTTTAAATTTTTCTATTGCTGATCCTTGATTGTCATAAAATATGTGTAACATGGATGCATGCATTACCCATTTTAGATTCCAATATGTCATAGTTTTTATGTTTTTATACATTAAATACCTTATCAAATATTATAATAAAACTTGTTCTAATAATGAGAGGATTTTAAAATAAACACAACAATTAATCTCTTTTCAAAATTCATTTTATAATGTTGTAGAACCAATATATAGATGCCAACATGAATGCTCTTGACCATTTATCCTACCTGTATCTTATTTTAATGAAATATACCATCCCACACCCATTATTTACCTATGGATTATATTTTATTTTGTAGTCCATGCTATTAATACTTGAAGAATGTTGATCAACCCATCTCACCACTTTTTAATATACAAAAGGTGCCACAAAACATAAGATTGTAATAAAATCTAAGGGATATGACATTGTTGACCAATTTATCAATACACATGATAAGATTTAAATACTTGAGATCCTAAATAAATCTAATATTTAAAAGGATATCCTATATGAGGCATTACATGAGACACAATTTCCAAGTGATATTGAGACTGCTTAGTTTTTAGCTATTATGAAAAATCTTAAGAATAATAACAATCACATCACCTTTGATCCAAAATATTTACCATTGAAAGATATTATTGGCTAAAATTTGCCTTTATTCATACAAGTAAAAATACAATTTAAAGGTATAAAAAGAGTGCTTATGGATAATGTATTAGGCCTAAATATTTATAGAATGTAATTCTTAACCACCATGGGTATCAACACAAGACTTATTCAAAACACTATTCTGCACATAAAAGGATTTGATAATTCACATAACCCTCTAGTTTGACAAATTACATTAGATACAACCTTAGGACCATAAATAATTTCAAATAATTTTTAGGTCGTGTCCCAATCCTTACATTATAATTTATTTTTGGGTATACCTTGGATAAATTTAATGGAATCTATCCCATCTACACTTCATCAATGTGTAAAACTAATACATAAAGGTAACTTATTATTGATGCCTCCCAATGATGAACCTTTAAAATTTTGTAAAATGGATTCCAAAACTAAAGGCATCCCTATAATAGTACAACCTAAGTAATTCATTCCTCTTAAACATTTACATACATATGAAATAGGCGAGTCAAGTACAATGGATCCTTTATCTCTAGATACAAATAAGGAATTAATCTCTAAGGTACACATAAATATGCATAAGGAGAAATAACCTTCCACAGAGTATGTAAAAAAACTTCAATAACCCCAACATTTGAGATTATTTTATTAGTTAATACTGAGCAAAATGATGGCCATTTTTCAAATTATTATGATAAAGATGATAATATAGCCTATGATATGATAGATGAAAAAATGTGAAACTTAAATTTTGATCCACTTGATCACTTTTTTCATAATTTTTTGAACCAATGGGTCCTAACACATATAAGCTAAACTCACTTGTAGAAAATACAACATTGAATCCATATAAGGCCAAATCAAAGCTAATAGATGAGCATGAAAATTCTTGTTATTCATACATCCCTCTTGGTTAAAAGTACTGAGTCAAACTTATAAGGGCAAAATGTAATTAAATCATGTGAATAATGTGGAATATTCTGAAAAGGATTTACCCTAAATATTATAGATTAGAACATAATAGTATACCATTGATACCATCTTATCTTTGTTGCTTGAACATATAATTATTTATTTACCTTATACCAAACACAGATCAAGAAGGAGACTACAACCCACAAAGGAACTATCATATTGTAGTTATCATCAGATCATTAGAAATATTACTAATCAATGTGCAACATTACAAAATCTAATCCAACATTATAAGAACAAAGGATCCATACGTAATGTGTCCATAATAGGAATAATGAAGAATAATTATTATCTTTCAAAAGATTAGTATAACTCAAAGTAACAAAGGAATGATGATTTAATTATTTTTTATTAAGGTTAAAGGGGGGAATTTTTTAAGCTAGGGTCCCTAAACCTTAGAATTAAATCAAAATAGAGAAGAACCAAAATAGGAAAACAACCCTAAAAAGGAAGATCCAAAAAACACAACACCAAGATAACTAGAGAAAAACTAAAAAACCACTCCCATGTAGCCAGAAAACTTAGATTACTCCATAATTCTCTAGATGTCTTCTCAACATGCCTTCATGTTACTAAGATTTATGTCAATTTTCTCGATAATGCTTTTATAGTCAGTATTGTGTGTTCCTCTGTTGATTTGGCCCTTTGTCTCTTATCCTTACCTATATATCTAGGATCAAACATGTATTTGAGGTGCTCTCAAAGTTTTTCCATATTTTTTATTCCTTCATTCATTGTGTATTTACTACAATTTATAATGGAATTAAGTTTATTATGATAATCCTTATTGGCATGCTCAAGAAGCTCTACCTTGAAGCTGAGTCTTTAAATCTGTAAATCCTCTTCTTTATCAATACAAGCTTTAGATAGATTTTCATTTTCCTATTGCATTATATTCATCCTAATTTTGAGGATCGATATTTCCATCATGAAGCATCTCATGAGAGACTTTTGTAGCTCCAATTTTTTAGTCAAAACATCAATTTTCTCCCTACCCTTGAGTAAGCTTTCTATTTGATTGAACTCTTTATTTTTATCTTGCTAGAACTGCTCATTATCATCTTTCTCAATATAGTATATTTGGATATTTCCCTTTTGATTCTCAATAATTATATCAATATTCCTCTAAATATTAGAGGTGTCCTTATTAACACTTCACTCTTCCCTTTCTTCATTGTCACTATCCACAATTACAAATTTCCTTGCCCCCTTTTTATAGGGAGGGGTCTTTTGATTTTTGAAATCCTTCAATTTAGTATTGCCTTTAACCTCAATGGTGCATTTGGAAGCTCCTCCTAGATGTTTTTTAATACCCTCCTATTCTTTGTTGTTTTCCTTTCCTATCTTAGTTTTTTCTTTACCAATTTGTTTTAACTTACTGTTGGCACCCCTGCTCAGGATACTTGGATATTTAATCTAATTTTTCTTAATCTTTCTCATGTCCATCAGTCCACCTATCATTTTTTTTAAATTTTTTTGGGAAATATATGGTATTAATTGATTCATACCCTTGAATTACTTGTAAATGAGGAATATAACTCCCTCATGTCTTGGGGTTGTGTAGTTACCATTTTTAAAATTTTGGATGGAATTTTCCATAGATTTGAGAATGAAAAAAGGAATATTGAAACCTATTCAATGTCTAAAGTAGTTTAACATCCTAATCATGGACCACATAAAAACATTGTATCGACCCTCTAAAGTGACATACTAAATAAATTTCAAAACTACCTCAACATATGATTTGGGTAAGGATTCCCTATTAAATCTGTTGGTTGAATATTTAGTTGATCAATGTACTGATAAACAAAATAGGTCTGGTCAGCCAAAGTAGGAAGATTGGTCATGCTAATGTGTAGGTTCACCACATCAAAAGGGGACTAATCTCTCCTCTCATCAAGGGGAGGTTCCCTATAGATATGCTATATATATATATATATATATATATAGACACACACACACACACATCAAAAGGGGACTAATCTCTCCTCTCATCAAGGGGAGGTTCCCTATATATATATATATATAAATAGAAAATAATACTCAAGGGTAGGATAAACCATCCATCTCTCTTTTTTCAGAGATGATGCATGCAAATCAAAGGAAAAATCTCAAGGGAAATGATAGAAAACACTCCTCTTCTTTCAGAAGTACTATTCAACAAACCACAAGAATACTCCTGGTAGTAATTGAAAAATGTAACCAAGGATGTAGTAACCAGCAAATTGACATGTAGCACAAAGTCTCCACCTCAATTGCCCAAGAGTGAGTATGAAGGATAATGAGGGCACAAAGTCATCCCAAGGTCCTTTACACAGAAACAAAAAGAAAACACACTAAAGGCAATTATGGGGGCACAAATTCTCTCCACAGTTGACTTCAATACACCTTCCTGACTACTTTCACTAATTCTACTTGTTGAATTAAAGGAACAAAAAATATATTAAGGAAAAAGACATAAGAATAGTTTCCCCAAAAACAAAGATATCACAGCATAAAGTCTAAAAAGTCACTTGCTTTCTTATTCTGATAACAAAATATAATCAATAATATAAGATCAAAGTCTCAGTAATGCCTTTCAATTTGGGTAGAGTTTCATTTCTGATTATCAGAGAGAGATATCCTAAAACAATAAAAGAGAGTCCCTTATATAGCCTCTTCAAGAAGGACTCGGGAATAGTAACACATCATGTTGCATTGAATTTTGTTAAGAAGACATGCTGGAATTTAGGGGCATTTACCCATTTTCTTTTCTTAATGTAGATAAATGAGTCACACTATTGAAATTTTGCATCTTTCAATATCCACCTGGCAGTCTACTTCTAGAAACATATTTGATGTGTAAATGTTTTTTATCCTTCCTCATCATTCCTCTTTTTATGGTTAATTGAATTAGGTCCTTGATTTAATTTGATGCTCTGTTCCTTAGTCACTTCCTATTGATCTTGGCCTTAAAGCCTTTGAATTCATTTGGGTTCATGCTTAAACTTCCAAGGATCAATGGCTATTTCATTATTGTGACTTTGACATCTACAGGCACATCACTTTCCTCAATAATTCCTTTAGCTTTGTCATTTGGTCTTTCCTGGAGGGGACCTGCCTTTCGAGACCTTGAGAAATGGTCTGCTTTGGGTCAGGAAGAGCCCCCTACAAGGGTATCTACCCTTCAAGTGGTCTTCAAATGGCCTTCAAGATTCTTTCTTCTGGTGGGTCGCTAAGTTCTTTGGCTCTTCTTTAAGGCTTTTGAAAATCAACAGCTACTTTATGAACCTTAAAATTGGCGTTCACCTACCCGTCACTACATTTGAATTTCCAATAGCTAGTTCACTATTCTTGACTTTGACATCTTTGGGCGCGTCACCCCTTGGAATTTCTTTAGCTTTCTCTTGATTCAGCCTTTTCTACTACTTGATTCCTTCAGATTTCTTTTTTGGCATCCTTTCGAAGGGAAGGTGACCCTTTGGATTTGGGTAAGTGTCCTTTAATTTGGCAGCCAAGAGTCCCTCGCAAGGGCACCTGCCATTTAGGATCCTTCGGTGGCCTTTTGTCTTTGGAGTCCTTTGGAGCTTTCTCACAAACTTTTTCTGCGAACATTTTCCTGCAGACAAAAAGTCTGCAAGAATTGTTTTGGTTGCTTTGTCTATGGCCTTTGAAAATTCTTTTGGGCTTTTCTTCTGCAGCTTCCATAAATTTCTTCAGACTTTTTTTCTAAAGGAATTCCTTTGGATAGAAGTCTAAAATAATTTTTTTCTTGCCTTAGGCTTTGTTTTTTGGTCTTTTCTTTCTTTCAAAGGAAAAAGTCTAAAGGAATTCTTTCAGATAATTTCCCTGAAGGAATTATCTCTTTGCCTTGTTCATTTTCCCAAAGGAATTCACTTTTTCTATTTTGGCCTTTGAATTGGTCCATTTGCCTCCTTCCTGCCCTCTAAAAGGGCTATTTAATCCTTTGGCTTTAGGGAAACCCCTTGAACCTACCAATTGAACCAACCGATTAAACCAACTTTGGTTCAATGGTTCAATGGTTCATTCCCTTTGACCGCTTGAACCAAGATTCTTTGAAACAAGCCTCGTTTAAACCCATTGAACCTTGAAATTTGAACTTTGAACCTATTGAACCTTTGAACCAAAGTGGTTTAATTGTTCAACGGTTTAATAATTCATTCCCTGAAAATGACTAAGTGTCAAAAACTTGTTCTTTTGATTGAACCTACCTGTAGAATCTTTTAAACCTACTAAACCATTAGTCTGTCGCTTCCTTGTTCTTTCTAAGCTCTTTGATCTTCATCACACTGGTTAAATCTTTGAACCTGTGAACTTGTTGAACCTGTTGAACCAAAATGGTTCAATGGTTCAACAGTTCATTCTATTTGTTTGGCTAAGTCCTGTTGATCTTTTTTGAACCAAACATGTTGAACCATTTGGTCATTGAACCTATTAAACCAAAGTGGTTCAATGGTTCAATGGTTCAAGCCTTGTTCTCTTTGATAATCATTTTGAAGCCGTTGAACCTTGAAGCAGTTGAACTTTGAACCTTGAACCTTGAAGCTTGACAAATGTGCTTAACTCTTCCTATTGATGTTGAACCTTGACATTGAACCTAGTCATTAAACCAACTTTGAAATAACCTAAGTGTTGAGAGCTTGCTCCTTTACTACAGAGTCCATAGAAATCAACCTGTGAAGCCCATAGAAATCAACCTATGAAGTTTGTTGAACTTGGCCTGCAGAGTCTGTAGATTTCCTTCTTGCAGAGTCCGTAGATTTTCTTCATATAGAGTCCATAGATTCAAGCCTATATAGTCCATAGATTTAAGCCTACAGAGTCCATATATTTCTAAGAAGATTGAAAAATGAGGAATTTGAATGCTCAAAATAAATTTTGAGAAGGTAAGAGATTATTTTGGTCTATAAGACCAAAATAGTTCAAATGTTGTCCCAAAAATGAGTGATATTTATGGGGGACAACAACTGGCTCCAGTTGGGGAACTTCTATCAATTGTAAAAAAGAATTGAAGGGAGGAGAATCCAAAATCTCCAGTGTCTTCATGTGTAACATTAGGCTACAGAGTCATGTTACCCAGAAATGGAAGGCATCAAAAATGAAAACAAACAAAACAAAATAGAATTAAAAACTATACAAATATACATATGTACAGATGCAATAATTTGATACTTCAAGAGTTGAAGTGTTTCAGATGTTGCTTCTTGAGAGATAGTGAAAATAGTGCTCTATCCTAATAAACTATCAAGAAGACATTTTGTCCCCAAAAATGGTGACGGGTGAATGGAAACTCTCCACCAAGAAACCAATTTTTTGTGTCTTCCTCTTGGTTTTTTCTTCTTCTTTCCCCATGGTAGGATGTGGTCTTCAATTTGAAAGCCATAACTCCTTGCTTTCTTGGCAATGGGTTCCTTTGCCTGATTTTGATTTGTAGTAGCATGGTCCATTACCATAATTAGTTATTCTTCTGGTTTAGTCCAGCACATGATTGGATTGTCCACATCAAATTCTTGACAAACTATTAGCTTAGCATCTCCTTTGATGTGAAGGAGTTTGATCTCTTCATGTTGAGCAATATTTAATCTAAGCAATAGAGATTCACATCTCGCTATGTGTTGGTGTTGTTGAATTAAAAATTACATGAAGGAAGAATATCTCCTTGAGGAGATATCAACACAGTCCTGACTCCATTATTGGTGGAAGAATTATTGCCATCAGATTCTAGGATCTAAGCATCATCAGAAGCTGATCTCCTATCAGATTTCTCTTCATTAGAGATGGAATATCCTTCCTTATTTATACTATGCCCTACCAATTCTCCTAACGTCTTGTTTGGATCAATTCTTGGATTGTCAGCTATAGGACTCTTATCTATAAAACCATGAACATTCTCTATGGTCAATAAATAATTACCCCTGCCTGAAGATTCAAACAAAATTTGTGCTATAGGGGCTGACATTTGGGTGACCATGTATTTTTCCTCTTTTTTAGGGAGCAATCTCTTCATTATGCCTTTGATAGGGATCCTTGCCTTAGATAGGTCCATGCTTAGTTCTCCCACGTTCTTACAAAAATTTCATCCAAGTAGGATACCATAGGATGCTGAAACATCAACCACCAAGATAGTCATCTTGATTCTCTTGTTTGGAAAAGTTGTAAATGCAAATTGGGCATATTTAATTTGCCCTAGTAGTGGTACTTGCTTGTTCTCCATGGAGAAACATCTCCCAAAAGTTTTGGTCAGTGTGAGACCCAGAGACTCAACTACTTTAGCAGGCATGACATTGTCAGATGCCATAGAATCAATGATGCAATTGCTAAGTTGATAACCATTTATCAATAAGGAAACATAGAAAGGTTCTATTTTCCTAGGGTAAATTGGAGGAGTAATGACAAGATTATTTGGAATGGGCATGTTCTTTGGGGAATCAAGAATTATTTTCTTAACCTCTTGTCTTATAGGGACAGTTTGGTTCTTGACACATTGGACCAACTTATCTAATTGATTAGGATTGGACTACAAATATTCAAATTCAGATATTTGAATTTTGGTCTTCTTGACATGATCAATTATGTCAAATGGCTGAATTGGACTAAGAATAGAGGAAAGAATTTAAACCTTTTGGGTTTTATGAGGGATGGGAGGAGGGCTGGTTTGTGAAACTGAAGTAGAAGGTGAAGGTGAAATTGATGTACTTACCTTTTGGGTGATCACCAGATCCTTTGAATAGAAAGGTAGAGTGGTTCCATGCTTAGCAATTATAATTGTTAGTTGAGGTTGCTCCTCTATCTTCTTTTTATCAGCTTGCTGGACTAATTGGTTCTTAGACCTGGTAAACACTGCATATGATCCATCAATAGCTTCTCCTTTGCTTCTGGGTTCATCCTAGTAGTTTAGGAAACCAATGTGGGAGATGCCAGTTGATTCTTCTTGATCCTTCATGAAGAGATCAATGTCATTTTCTTACTCAAACTTAGGTTGGAAAGAGAAAGCATGTTCTATTTACAAATATCCAACTACTGAGTTAGTTGGAGGATCTTCAAGGGCAAGTTTCCCTTATGGGGGGGAAGATGATCTGGCTACCCATGATTCTTGACAGCATTGCCTTAATATGACTAACTTGGAAATGTCCTTCTTGGCATATCTTTGTATGAAGGAGTAGAAGACATTCCTTGTGCCATTTGTCTTTTCAAGGCTAGCAATTCATTTGCTAGTTTTTACACCATTGGATTAGTGGTGCCTATAGATGAATATTCAGAAGATGATGAGGGTCTATTTCTATTTGGATCTCTTCTTATCTTCCCTGCTAAGATGAGATCATCTTCTACCTCAGTGGCCAAAAGTTGAGCTACAGCAAGATCTATTTGACTAACACGTCTCAAAAGAAAACTTACTTCAAGTAACTGAGAATTAATGAAGAAGCATTTGAGATTCTCAGCTGTAGATCAAGAAATTATAGGAATTTTATTCTTTCATTTGTCAAACTTGGCTATGAAGTCCCTCATTGGTTCATGAGGTTCTTTCTTCATCTGTGTAAGTTAATCCAGAAGTGCATGTGCATCTTCTACAGGTTTGAATCTAGATTCAAACTTAGCTCTGAGGGTATTCCAATCAGTTACTAACCGAGCCTATAGATGATAAAACCAATCTACACCAATACCTTGTAATGTTTCTACAAATAGCATGAATGCTACATCTTCAAATTCTACTCCAATTACACCACAGGCTATGCTGAATGTTGTAATGTGTTCATCAGGATGAACTTTCCCATCACCATAGAATTTAGGGAAATTCTTCCTTGAACTGCATGGAAGCTCATGTAGAGGTGGAGTAAGATTGAGAGGACCAAAATAATTACCCCAAGGGATTTGAACTACCATGATATGATTATGAAAAGGAGGAATAACAAATCTCAGAGGGGTAATTATTGGCTAAGCTTTATCAATAGTAGAAGTGGATACTTTGTTTGGCAATGGAGATCTGACTTTAGTAGGAGGAAAGATCTTGGTTTGTTGGAGGTGAGATGGTGAAGGAAATAGATCAAAATTACTTTGTTGTACCAACTTGAATACAAGGTCAACAATACCTTTAACCCTTTGGCTTCATGTATACCTTGAATCTGCCAGATTGTGAAACAAAAATGGAAAAGAATTGACCTTGCTTTAGTTTGAATCTTGAGGCTTTAAACTATGCACTCTTTCCCAACAGCTTTAGTTTTGTAGACTAGATAAAATAACAGAGATGGAGGAAGATGGTAAGGCTATAAATGGATAATGGGTAAGACATGAAATGGAGTCGCTAGAGTCTATAATGGATAAGGGTTATAATGATAATGAGTAAGACACAGGTGATGTTTCAATCTGAAACTTGAGGTTCCATATTGCACAAAATTATGTATATCCCCAGTGGAGTCACCAAAAATTGTTGGTTGAATATTTTGTTGATTAGTGTACTGATAAACAAAATAGGTCTGATCAGCCAAAGTTAGAAGATTGGTCATCCAAATGTGTAGGTTTAACACATCAAAATGGGACTAATCTCTCCTCTCATCAAGGGGAGGTTCCCTATAGATATGAAAATAGAAATAATACTCAAGGGTAGGATAAACCATCCATATCTCTTTTTTTAGAGATGATGCGTGCAAATCAAAGGAAAAATATCAAGGGAAATGATAGAAAGCACTCCTCTTCTTTTAGAAGTACTATTCAACAAACCACAAGAATACTCCTGGTAGTAATTGTAAAATGTAACCAAGGATGTAGTAACCAACAAATTGAGATGTAGCACAAAGTCTCCACCTCAATTGCCCAAGAGTGAGATACAAAGGACAATGAGGGCACAAAGTCATCCCAAGGTCCTTTACATAGAAACAAAAAGAAAACACACTAAAGGCAATTATGGGGGCATAAAGTCTCTCCAGAGTTGACTTCAGTACACCTTCCTGACTACTTTCACTAATTCTACTTGTTGAATTAAAGGAACAAAAAATATATTAAGGAAAAAGACATAAGAATAGTTTCCCCAACAACAAAGATATCATAGCACAAAGTTTGAAAAGTCACTTGCTTTATTATTCCAATAACAAAATATGATCAACAATCTAAGCTCAAAGTCTCAATAATGCCTTTCAATTTGGGCAGAGTTTCATTTTTGATTATCAGAGAGAGATATCCTAAAACAATAAAAGAGAGTCCCTTATATAGCCTCTTCAAGAAGGACTCAGGAATAGTAACACATCATGTTGCATTGAATTTTGTTAAGAAGACATGATAGAATTTAGGGGCATTTACCCATTTGCTTTTCTCAATGTAGAGAAATGAGTCACGCTATTAAAAGTTTGCATCTTTCAATATCCACCTGGCAGTCTACTTCTAGAAACATATCTGATGCACAAATGTTTTTGATCCTTCCTCATCGTTCTTCCTTTTTTAGTTAATTGAATTGGGTCCTTGATTCAATTTGATGCTCTGTTCATTAGTCACTTCCTACTGGTCTTGGCCTTAAAGCCTTTGAATGGATTTAGGTCCATGCTTAAACTTCCAGAGATCAACGGCTATTTCATTGTTGCAACTTTAACGTCTGTGGGCACGTCACTTTCCTCAATAATTCCTTTGGCTTTGTCATTTGGTCTTTCCCAAAAGGGACTTGCCTTTTAGGGCTTCAATAAATAGTCTGCTTTGGGTCGATAAGAGCCCCCTACAAGGGTATCTACCCTTTAAGCGGTCTTTGGATGGCCTTCAAGCTTCTTTCTTCTGGCGGGTCGCTAAGTTCTTTGGCTCTTCTTTAAGGCTTTTCAAAATCAACGGCTATTTTACGAACCTTAAAATTGACGTTTGCGCACCCTTCACTACGTTTGAATTTCCAATGGCTAGTTCATTGTTCTTGACTTTGACATCTTTGGGTATGTCACCCCTTGGACTTTCTTTGGCTTTCTCTTGATTCAACCTTTTCTATTACTTGCTTCCTTTAGATTTCTTGTTTTGCATCCTTCCAAAGGGAAGGTGACCCTTTAGCTTTGGGGAATTGTCCTTTAATTTGGCATCTGAGAGTCCCCTATAAGGGCACCTACCCTTCAGGTTCCTTTAGTAGGCTTTTGTCTTTGGAGTCCTTTAGAGCTTTCTCATATACTTTTTCTGTAGACAAAAAGTCTGCAAGAATTGTTTTGGCTGCTTTGTCTATGGCCTTTAGAAATTCTTTTGGGCTTTTCTTCCACAGCTTCCTTGAATTTATTTAGACTTTCTCTAAAGGAATTCCTTCAGACAGAAGTCTAAAGAATTAATTTCTTGCTGTAGGCTTTGTTTTTTAGTCTTTTCTTTTTTTCAGAGGAAAAAGTCTGAAGGAATTCTTTCAAACAATTTCCCTGAAGGAATTGTCTCTTTACCTTGTTCATTTTCCCAAAGGAATTCACTTTATCTATTTTGGCCTTTGAATTGGTCCATTTTCCTCCTTCCTACCCTCCACAAGGGCTATTTGATCCTTTGGCTTTAGGGCAACCCCTTGAACCTACCGATTGAACCAACTTTGGTTCAATGGTTCAATGGTTCATTCCCTTTGACCACTTGAACCAAGATTCTTTGAAACAAGCCTTGTTTGAACCCATTTAACCTTAAACTTTGAACTTGTTGAAACTTTAAACCAAAGTGGTTCAATGGTTGAATGGTTCAATGATTCATTCCATCAAAATGACTAAGTGTTAGAAACTTGTTCTTTTGATTGAACCTGCCTATAGAAGCTTTTGAACCTGCTGAACCATTAGTCCGTCACTTCCTTGTTCTTTCTAAGCTCTTTGATCTTCATCACACTGGTTAAAATTTTGAACCTATGAACTCATTGAACCCATTGAACCAAAATGGTTCAATGGTTCATTCTATTTATTTGGCTAAGTCCTTTTGATATTTTTTGAACCAAACACATTGAACCATTTGGTCATTGAACTTGTTGAACCAAAGTGGTTCAATGGTTCAACGGTTCAATGGTTCAAGACTTCTTCTCTTTGATAAGTGTTTTGAAGCTGTTGAACCTTGAAGTAGTTGAACTTTGAACCTTGAATCTTGAATCTTGACAAATGTGTTTAACTCTTGCTACTGATGTTGAACCTTGACGTTGAACCTAGTCACTGAACCAACTTTGAAATCACCTAAGTGTTGAGAGCTTGCTCCTTTCCTACAGAGTCCATAGAAATCAACCTATGAAGTATGTATAAATCAACTGGTGAAGTCCATTGAACTTGGCCTGCAGAGTCTATAGATTTCCTTCCTGTAGAGTCTGTAGATTTTTTTTCCTATAGAGTCCATAGATTCAAGCCTATAGAGTCCATATATTTAAGCCTGTAGAGTCTATAGATTTTTGAGAAGCTTGAAAAATGAGGAATTTGAATGCTCAGAACAAATTTTGAGAAGGGATGAGCTTATTTTGGTCTGTAGGACCAAAATAGTTTAAATGTTGTCCCATAAATGAGTGATATTTTTGGGGGACAACAGAATCCATTGTGTAGTAGATCCAAATATTTATCCTCCTATAGAAATACTTATTTATCAAGTTTTTAGTCTCTAAGAGTGTAGTAGCTTTTGGTTTATTCAATTATTAGACCCATCACATGAGTGATTAGCTCCTCTATGATTTTAAGCATGACCCCATTAATGTTGACAACTCTTTCCTCCCAAGTTATGAAAAATTGAATGGATAGGTAACTGTTGAAGTGCTTAATATTATCCATGAATATAATGAGAACCCCACCTATAGGGCATTCTAGACTATGCTATTAGATATGACCTCTAGTTATATCATGGACTCTATTCTATTGGGTAAGCCCATATTGATAATACTATTCATATAGGGCTTTGGGATGCCTTTTATGTCTCCTCTATAACACCAATTTAAAGCATCATTAAGACTATTATGAGATGAGTTATGAGTCTTAGCACATTTTTTCCTTTTTCTAGATGCTTCTCCCAAATGGAATTGGAATCAATGAGTTTAAGATCCTATATACTTGATGAAACCATAACATCTCCCCTAAACATGAGGTAGAAAACTAGGGAATTATATACTAATAGAAGAATTTTTCCTTTCATTGGAAATTCTTATTGATAATTCTCTAGGTAGGTCCTCATGTTTAAGCCACATTTTAAAACCCACATTGCTAGTTCTCTCATTGGTAAACTAGTCTACAATTCCATTACCTTCCCTATATGTGTGTTGAATGTACACCTATTGGAAAGAATTTATAGTTATATTAGCTTCATTAATTGTATTTTTTATATTCCAACTTGGGGGGTGTTTTCCAATTAAATAGTTAAAAATGTTCATGGAGTCTCCTTTAACCTCTAGCTTTTGGATATTAAGTTGTTTAGCTAATCTAATGTCCTAAAGGGTAGCTAAAGCTCCACCCAGTGATTAGTCTTAGTACCCATATCTCCTACATAGGCCCCAATTAGCTTCCCTTCAGTATCTTTGATGATTCTTTCTCCTCCTATAATTCTTAGATTCCCTTTTGATGCACCATCAAAATTAAGTTTCTTCCATCCTTTAGTTGGAACTTTCCTTTTAGTTCTCTTTCAAATTTCCTCCTTAAGATCTAGTTTTCCTATGTTTGTCAGATCAATCTACTAATTTTGTGTAGGTAACCATTCAAAAGAGTGGAGTTCCTTTCTTTTTTAAATTTTGATGGAGTTTTAATTCTCCATAATAGCTAATAAGATTCTTTCATAGGTCATTTTAATAGTGCACTTCTTCTCCCTAAAGATGATGTTGTTTCTATCTCCCTATATCCCCCATCAGATATGTGGAAGGGTAAGGTTCCATATATACTTTAGATGGGGATTTTTAAAGGGGAAACTTCAAGACAACCAAAATTTAATTAGGTTTCTAAGTGATCCCACAAGATGTTGAATTT
Source organism: Torreya grandis (assembly GCA_037957365.1). Lineage (NCBI taxonomy): Eukaryota > Viridiplantae > Streptophyta > Pinopsida > Cupressales > Taxaceae > Torreya > Torreya grandis. The sequence continues at coordinate 314,998 of JARHVA010002394.1, read as the reverse complement.
CCTCAAGAAAAAAATCCACACTTTTTGTGTGAAAGTGCAGTTAATGAGAAGGTGGGAGATAGTTTAGTTCTATTCTTTGCATATGATGCATCTATTTTTTATAATGTATCTTTTTTATCTTAAATTTTCAACCATCAAAATCTTCTCTTGTATGGAAACCCAGGAAAAGAAACATATTTTTGGGGTGAGGAATTTGTTCCAAACTCCTTTCCAAATCACCTTAGCATCTTGATTTTAGATCTTTTTATACCCAGATTTGCCATTATAGTTCCCATCAAAAGAATAATTACACATTGGATTGTCCTCCTTGTTAATTTTAGTGATATGGATGGTTTGAAGGGCCCTATTTAAATATTTAATTTTTATTTGTTTATTGTGATTGAATCCATCTAGGATGATATCTATCCAATGTTTAAAACCATTTCTTTGCCAATAATCTACTACAAACTATCCATATTTATACGTTATATTATATTGTATGTGTTATAAAATATTCCTTTGAATATGAAAAAATCTATGCTCCATTTATCTTCCTAAAATTTTATACTCCTACTATTGCCCATATGCGAAATGGATCCTTCAAGAATGATCTCTCTATTTTCAATTAGAAAGTTCCAAATGTGTGACCCTGTAATGAAATGCTCATCTTTCAAAATGATAAGAGGGTTCCTCCCTTGAAGGTATTTGTGAGATAATATATTTCCCTAGGTTGAATTTTTAGTTATGAATCTCCACACAAACTTGGAGATCATAGATTTATTTATCCTTTGAAGATTTCTTATACCCAAACCTCCAACTCTTTTGTTGTTATAGATTTTGTTTCAAGTGACCAGATGGAATTTACTCATACCTTCATAATCATTTCATAAGAATTTTATTCAAATTTTTTGGAGAATTTATTCCACTCCTTTTGTCATTTTGAAAAGGGAAAGAGTATATATTGTAATGATTTGAAGTACCAATTTTGTTAAGGTGTGGAGCCTAAAAGCTTCACCAAGGAGTGCATTACCAAAGTTGCAGGTTTACACAGTCACCAGCGTCGGTCAGGAGCGACCGACGTCGGTTAGGTGAAGTTTAAGAGACATTGGCATCAGCAGAGATCGGCTGACATCAGTCACAGGCAAGTAGGCAGGAACCGGTGTCGGTTACCTGTGCATCCAGAAAGCTATTTCCAAGGATAGAACCGAGTGTTTGCATGATGAGATTAAGTTTTAGTCTTAAGTCTGCATCTCTATTATTAGTAAGATTGTTTTTAGAGCCCTTGTTCAAGAGGCTTAACTGTTGGTTGTAAATGCATGCTCAAGTTTTCTAATTCTATATGTAGGATTAGATCTTCTTAGCTTATTGTATGAGTGTATGTGAATGTTGAAGAACAGTACAAAATTGTATAGGTGAATCAATCCAGGTTGTTGGAGTTGATTGTACTTGATAAAGAGAGCTCTTGAGGGAAAGAGATTTAGAGAGAGATCTGTACATCTGAGAGAGGTGTGGAAGAAAGAAGTTTCTTCAATTGTATTCCTTCTGTAAAGAGTTTAATACAAGTTTTCAGGGTGGTTTCTTGTATCCTTTTTCTTTGTTATTTATCATTATAGTTAATTATCTATCTAATTTAATTCCATAGTTTATTGCTTTCATAAGTGTAATCAAATTGTTGGTTGATCCCCAACAAGTGGTATCAAAGCTTGGTTGCAGGTTCTAGAGATTGATACCAACAAGTGGTATCATAGCTTGGTTGCAGGTTCTAGAGATTGATACCAACAAGTGGTATCAGAGCCTTGGTTGTAGGTTTAGAGCTTGATATCCAATAAGTGATATCAGAGCTCAGGTTCACTAACAGGTGGTTCAGATCTATGTAGTGTGTATTGATTATAGGTTACTCATAAGAGTTTCTGTAGGGATTTCTATTTGAGTGGGAGAAGCAATGGCAGAAGAAAGTAAACTGAGAATGGAGAAGTTCAATGGCAAAAATTATCAACATTGGAGAATACAGATAGAGGACTATCTATATCAGAAAGATCTATACTTACCGTTAGGTGGGATTGTAAAGAAGCCCACAGACATGGATGATGAAGAATGGGAAGTTCTTGATAGAAAGGCTCTAGGGTCTATAAGACTGAGTCTAGCATCTACTATGATATCTAATTTATCACAGGCAAAGACAACGGTAGAGTTGATGACTAATTTAGCAAATTTGTATGAAAAACCCTCAGCTTCTAATAAGGTATATCTTATGAAGCAGTTATTTAATTTGCGTATGCAGGAAGGTGGATCTGTATCTAATCACCTGAATGATTTCCATGGAATTGTAAATCAATTAAGTTCAGTCAATATTGTGTTTGATGATGAAATTAAAGCTCTTTTAATATTATGTTCTTTGCCTGAAAGCTATCATAGCTTAGTAATGGTAGTTAGTAATACTGCATTTGCTTCGAATATTTTAAAAGTAGAGGATGTTGTTAGTGTTATATTGAATGAGGAAATTCGTAGGAAAAGCACAAAGGAAACATCAGGGAACACTTTAAGTTTTGAGAGCAGGGGAAGGCAAAAAGAGAAGAGCAAGAGGAGATCAAGATCTAAGTCTAAGGTGAGAGGTAGATCCAAATCTAGAAATGGCAAGAAGCCACAATGCTGGAATTGTGGAAAGATGGGGCACATAAGCAGAGATTGTTGGTCAAAGCCTAAGGAGGACAATCAACATGAAGGAAAAGAAGAAGCAAAGGTTGCAGGTATTGCACAAGATGCTTTAATATTCTCTTTGCATAATAATATAGAATCTTGGGTGTTAGATTTTGGTGCATCTTTTCATGCTACCCCTAATAGAGAATATTTTAGTGACTATATCCATGGAGATTTTGGAATAGTGTATTTAAGGGATGATGAGCCTTGTAAAATTATTGGAAAAGGTAAAGTGGAGCTAAAAATGTAGAATGGCAACACATGGGTGTTGAGAGATGTTATGCGTGTTCCTATTTTGAAGAGAAATTTGATTTTTGTAGAAAAGTTAGGGGATGAGGGTTGTACATTAACTCTCACAGCTGAATCTTGGAAGGTGACCAAGGGTGCACTTGTTATGGCTAGAGGTAAGAGAGTAGGTACTCTCTATTTATGTAATTGTGTTACTAATATCTCTCCTTCTATATTATCTACTTCAGATGTGGATGCAAAATTGTGGCACTCAAGGCTTGGCCACATGAGTGAGAAGGGGATGTCAATTCTTAAGTCTAAAGGTAAGCTTTCAGATTTGAAAAGCATAGATCTAGATTTTTGTGAGCACTGTGTTTTTAGGAAATAGAAGAGAGTGAGTTTTTTTAAGACTGGGTTAACAAAGAAGAGGCATAAGTTACAGCTTGTTCACACAGACGTGTGGGGACTGGCTTAAGTTGCTTCTATTGGAGGATCATAGTACTATGTTACGTTCATAGATGATGCTACAAGAAAGGTATGGATCTATTGTATTAAGAAGAAATATGATGTATTTGAGACTTTTAAGATTTGGAAAGCTATGGTTGAGAATGAAACAGGCAGAAGATTGAAGTGCCTGAGATCTGACAATGGTGGTGAGTTCTGGAGCTATAAGTTCAACTAGTATTGTTATATGCATGGAATCTACAGGCAAAGGATGGTTCCAAGGACACCTCAGTAGAATGGAATTGCTAAAAGGATGAACAGAATAATTATGGAGTGTGTAAGGTGTATGAGATTGCATGTTGGTTTTCCCTTAGCGTTTTGGGTAGAAGCTTTTGACACTGTAATGTACCTGATTAACAGAGGATCCTCTATAGCTCTAGATGGTGGAATTCCAGAAGAGGCATGGACAGGTAAAAAGGTATATCTCTCTTTTCTCAAAGTTTTTGGTTGTGAAGCCTTTGTGCATGTTGATAAGGAAAATAGAAAGAAGCTGGATGCTAAGTCTATGAGGTGCACATTTATTGGCTATGGCTCAGATGATTTTGGTTTCATATTTTGGAATCTAGGAACTAACAAGATAATTAGGAGCCATGATGTTATTTTTAATGAAAAAGTGATGTATAGTGATCAGCTAAAGAAGCTGAATCAATCTGGGCAGAGCAATGGAGAATTGAATGAGGTGATGGTCCAAAATGAGCTCACAGGAAAAAGAAATAATCACTTGTAGGAAAACACAGAGACCGACTTTGGCAAGGTAGGAACTGACATCATCAAAAAAGAAACCGATGTCGGTCATACAGAGACTGATGTCGGTAGGATAGGCACCGACGTCGGTTAGGAAGAACTGACGTCGGCCAATAACAGGTCTAGAGGTGACTGAGGTCGGTCACTATCAGAGAATTTAGGCAGACAGCGTGTTGTGGATGAGTCTCAGACGCCCATCAGGAGGTCAAAAAGGGTAAGTAAGCCTACAATTAGATATTCCCCTTCATTATTCTATGTATTGCTAACTGATGGTGGAGAACCAGAGAGTTTTGAAGAAGAAATACAGGTGGAGTTTAAGAGTCATTGGGAGCGTGGCATGGTTAAGGAGATGGAGTCCTTGAGAGAGAACCAAACATGGGATTTGGTTGAGTTTCCAGCTGGTAAGAGGACACTAAAGAACAGATGGACCTACAGGTTGAAGGAAGGTGAGAATGGATAGATGAGATATAAGGCCAGGTTGGTAGTGAAAGGATTTACACAAAATCTAGGTATTGATTTTGGTGAGATTTTTTCTCCTGTTGTTAAAATGACTTCTATACAGATTGTATTGTCTTTGGTTGCTATTGAGGATTTGCATCTTGAGCAGCTTTATGTTAAGACAACATTTCTTCATGGAGATTTGGATGAGGAAATATATATGGAATAGCCAGAAGGATTTGAGGTCAAAGGTAAGGAGAAGTTAGTGTGCAGATTGAAGAAAAGCTTGTATGGCCTCAAGCAAGCTCTTAGACAATGGTATTTGAAATTTGACAGGTTTATGACTGAGCATGGCTATAGTAGGTGTCAATCTGACCATTGTGTGTATTTTAAGAGATTGGATAATGGTAGATATATTATTCTATTGTTGTATGTAGATGATATGCTGGTTGCAGGATCACACATGCAGGATATCTCTGAGCTTAAGGTGAAATTAGCTCAAATGTTTGCCATGAAGGATTTGGGAGTAGCAAAGAAAATCCTTGGCATGAGCATTAAGAGAGATAGGAAAAATCACAGGTTGATTTTGTCTCAAAAGGATTATGTGAACAAGGTGTTGAAACGGTTCAATATGCAAGATGTTAAACCAGTAAGCACACCTTTGGCTAGACATTTTAAATTGAGTAAAGAACAATGTCCTAATTCACATGATGAGGTAGAGTACATGAGTAACGTTCCATATTCTTCCACAGTAGGGAGTTTAATGTATGCAATGGTTTGTACTAGACCAAATATTGCCCAAGCAGTGGAAGTTGTAAGTAAGTATATGGCCAATCCAGGAAAGGAACATTGGAAAGTAGTTTAGTGGATCCTTAGATATCTGAGAGGAACCAGCAGTAGGCATTTATGCTATGGAGGTTTAGATACTTCTCTACATGGTTATGTAGATTCAGATATGGAAGGTGATTTGGATGGCAAGAGGAGCACCACAGGATATGTTTTCACTATTGGTGGAATGGTGGTTAGCTGGATATCAAAGTTGCAGAAGGTTGTTGCCTTGTCAACTACAGAAGCATAGTATATTGCAGCCACAGAGGCTAGTAAAGAGATGATATGGATGACACGGTTCATGGAAGATCTTGGAAATGAGCAAGAGAGTTACAGACTATACAGTGATAGTCAGAGTGCCATTCATTTGGCTAAGACTTTGGCCTTTCATTCAAGAATAAAACATATACAGCTTAGGTAGCACTTCATAAGATAGGTATTGGAGGATGGTGAGTTGAAGCTGGAGAAAATCCATACAGATAAGAACCCTACTGATATGTTAACCAAGTCAATTACAAAGGAGAAGTTGAATCTTCATTCAACTTCTATTGGTCTTCATGATTGATTTGAAGATGGAGGAGCTAGAAGATGTTGCTGTACAGGTACTGGTGCAGCTGTTTATCTCCAAGTGGGAGATTGTTAAGGTGTGGAGCCTAAAAGCTTCACCAAGGAGCGCATTACCAAAGTTGCAGGTTTACATAGTCACCGGCATCGGTCAGGAGCGACTGACGTCGATCAGGTGCAGTTTAAGAGATGCCGGCGTTGGCAGAGATCGGTCGACATCGGTCATAGGCAAGCAGGTAGGAATCGGCGTCGGTTACCTATGCATCCAGAAAGCTATTTCTGAGGATAGAACCGAGTGTTTGCATGATGAGATTAAGTTTTAGTCTTAAGTCTACATCTCTATTATTAGTAAGACTATTTTTAGAGCCCTTGTTCAAGAGGCTTAACTGTTGGTTGTAAATGCATGCTCAAGTTTCCTAATTCTATATGTAAGATTAGATCTTCTTAGCTTATTTTATGAGTGTATGTGAATGTTGAAGAATAGTGCAGAATTGTATAGGTGAATCAATCCAGGTTGTTGGAGTTGATTGTACTTGAGAGAGAGAGCTCTTGAGGGAAAGAGATCTAGAGAGAGATCTGTACATCTGAGAGAGGTGTGGAAGAAAGAAGTTTCTTCAATTGTATTCCTTCTGTAAAGAGTTTAATACAAGTTTTTAGGGTGGTTTTTTGTATCTCTTGTTCTTTGATATTTATCATTTTAGTTACTTATCTATTTGATTTAATTCTGTGGTTTATTGCTTTCATAAGTGTAATCAAATTTTTGGTTGATCCCCAACAAATTTGATCAAGACAACTTTCCCTACTTGGGAAAGGAATTTCCCTTTCCACCTTGCAAGTCTTTTTTTATAATCTTTCAATTAATTGGTTTCAAGAACTTAATTGAAGTTGATTACTAATAAGAGGTATGCTGAGTTAAGTGGATGGAAGATACTTTATTTGACAACCCAAGATCCATGCAATTCTATTTTGTCTTACTTCCATAGTGTTAAAAAAGTAAAGTGAGCTCTTGTCAAATTTGATTTTTTGATTTGTTGCTTTTTCATACATGACCAAAATTATCTTTTAGGTCCTTGATTATTGCATTAATGCTTCAACTAGTAAGATAGTATCATCCACAAATTGTTGATGAGTAATAGGCTCTACTTACCTGCCTGACTTGAATCCTCTAAGTTGTCCATCTGCTAAAACCTTAGAAATAAACCTATTTAGTGACTCCACCATAATAATAATAATAATAATAATAATAATAATAAAGGTGAAATGGGGTACCCTTGCCTTACTCCTTTGGCACTTCTAAAATATCCATGACCCACTCCATTAAAAATAATAGAGAACATGTAGGTGCAAATGTAGGCTCTGATGATTTTCTTGAATTTTTCATTAAAACCAAATTGGTTTATCACCCTATCCAATAAATTCCAATATAATCTATCATAAGACTTGGACATATCTAACTTGAGGATCATGGCTACCTTTTTTCTAATCTCCATGGAATTAATAGCTTCATGAATAAAAATTACTCCATCTTCCATTTCTCTTCCCAAGACAAATCCTCCTTGCTGAACCTATATTATTTTCTCCATGATAGGTTGCATTATCATAGAGATGAGTTTAGTGATGATTTTATAGAATGAATTAAATAAAATTATAGGTCTAAAGTCTATCAAATTCACTACCCCTTCTTTCTTAGGAATGAGAATGAGAAAAGTGTGATTGAATTCCTTAAGCAGTTGTCCCAACTCAAGGAATTAATTAATAATAACATTGACATCCTCAGCTATAATACCCCAAAAAGTCTTGAATAAATCAATATGTATCCCATCCAGTCCTAGAGCTTTTTCCAAGTTCATTATAGAAATGAAAAACTTAATATCCTCCTTAGAAGTGGGTTTTAACAACATAGAATTATCCTCTTGATTTATTAGTTCTAGAATGACACTCAAAAATTCCTTCTCAAATAAAATGTTTTTTTTGAAGTCATTTTTATACATAATTTTATAGAATTACACACAAACCTTGTTAATATCTTCTTGATCTTAAATAATCTGACCTTATTTATTGGTAATATCCCTAATGGCATGGTGTTTCCTATGCTTGAGAGTTGATAGATGGAATTTTTTTGTGTTTCTATCTCCTTCTTTAAGATAGATATTTTTGGATTTTTACCTTCAAAATGATTCTTCTCTAGTTGCTATAGTATGGTAGTTGCAAAAAAAAAAATCTCTATTTTGAATTTGAGTATCATACCCGTTATTTTTGATATCTTCCTCAATTTTGATCAATTCTTCTTTTAGATTTTTTTCTACTAAAAGATATTACCAAAGACCTATTTATTCCACTTCTTGAATTTAAGTTTGATCTTTTTAAAAATTTGTCAGGTTAAACATGGTTGTCCCTTTATTATCTTTAGTCCACCATTCATTCATTCTATCTTGGATGTCCAGATTGGTAAACCATGTGTTCCATGTGGAAAGGGTGATTAGGGAGCTTAGCTTTCTGATATTTAATGATTAATTCTAAGGGTGAGTGATCTAGCCCAGTTTTTGGAAGATAGTTCAAAATAAAGTCTTTCTACTTCAACCACTCTAGAGAGATGAAGATTCTATGTAATCTACTTTGAATGAGATTTTTTTCGAGCCTTTTATTTGTCTAGGTAAATTTTAGACCATGAAGCTCAAGGTCTAGAACTCCTAGATCAGTAATAAAGGAAGTGAAATCCTTCATGTTGTCCAGGTGTCCAAAACTAACCATTTTTTAATCTCTAAAATGAAGGGGTGAGTTGAAATCACCAACTAAAATCCAAGGCAATTGATCACAATTGCTTATAATTTTTTTGATGTTTTCCCACAATTTTCTGTGAGATAACCTAGTATTAGGGGCATATACATTAGATAAAATCCATTGCTTATTCTCACTAATATCTGTAAAGAGAATAGCTAAATGATTCTATGATTTAAGGATAGGGTCTCCTATAAGGTGTTTGGGGTCACAAAAAGTGATCAGACCACCTGATGCACCGAACACACTTACACAACCTACTTTCACTTATTTTCAATACACTTTTTTATGAAACTATAAATATTTTTCTTTAATTTTGGATTCTTCTATGGCTAAACCAGTGGCTTTTTTATTCCTTCTAAAATCTCTAAAAACATTTTGCTTTCCTACACTATGCATCCCTCTTATATTCCAGGAAAGAATCAATATATTAAATTATTTATAGGGTGTATCTACCTTAAAAGGGATTTTTTTTTGGTGCCCATATGCTATATCTGATTGAGTTAAGTTTTGAAATAAATTATTTTTGGATGGTCTACCTTTCATCAAAGGAGTTTTAATGTCTAGTCCTTTCACACTTCTTCTAGTAACTCTACAAGATGGATCCTTAACTTGTGGATTATTATTTGGAGAGTTTTTTTCCCATTTTCTCCTAGTTGATAGTCTTTTTTACTCTTTATTTTGATTTACCTTCATTTTTCCATTCTCATCTACATCTAAATCCTATTCTTTACAATCCTCACCATCTATGTCCTACCCCAGAATTTGAAATTTATTATACAATAATGGTTTATTTATGTTATGTTCTTGATTTTAACCATAGACTTCTTATTGTATAGCCTCAAACCTAGTCCTTTCATCCTCTTTCAGTATGTTGGTACCTTATAATAATGGTTGTTTTATCTTATTTTAAGTTTCCACTATCCTTTCTTGAAGTGATTCACAATTTTCATTGTTCTAGGAAATATTTGGCTTTCCTTCTATTTGGGTTGAACTCTCGCTCCTTGGGTTTAATTATGGATCTATGTCTTCTAATTCTATCATGTTTGGGCCTTCTTTTTTTATTCTATTTCCTTTTTTGATTCTATTCTATGATATTTCTACCTTTTTTTTACTTTGAATCATGGCTGAGATTTCTTTTTCTACATTCTTGAAGGAAACCCCACCCTTTCTCTGCCATGTTATATTGTTAGTGTCTGAATGATACACCTTCATTGAGTGTCCTAATTTGTGATTTTTTTCACACATTAATGTTGATAATTCAAACTCAATCCTTTATTTTCTAGTTCCATAAGGTGTGTGTAAGACTATTGAGTTAGGTAACTTTTGATTAACAAATGTGTTTATGTAGAATCTGGCATGCACTATCTAGACCTTGCCTTGGTTGTTAAGTCTAGAGATATTAGATAACCAAAGAATTTGGATATTATGGTAAAGAGTTACTCTTCCCAAAATTCTATGGGTAGATCTAGAAGTCTCACCTAAATAGGCATTTGATTTATGTTTTCTTTTTAAATATTGAAGCCTAGTTCCCATTTTTTTAGGAAGAGCCCAAATTTGCTAAAAATTCATCGTACTCTAACCAAAATCATATCCTTATCATTCAGGTTGTTGAATCTAATCATAAATAATCCATTAACCATTGCTAAAATTTCCATGTGTCCCTTGGTACTCCAATTTGTTTTTCCCATGATTTGAATGTGTCTGTGTTGGGTCTCAGTCCCATAAAATTCCCACAAGAGCCTGATTCATCCTTGAGGAGGCAAGTTTTATGAGATCCAGGTTGATTTCAACATGTAGAATCTTCCCATCCTTTATTATTTTTAGGAGCTCCATAGGGTTTGAGTCCTTTTTTTCTGTAGATCCCTTTAATATATCACACTAGGTAGAAGAATTTAAAAATGAATTGTGAAAAAGAGTGTCAGCTGACTTACCTCCCTCCTATAATATTCCTTGTGTCTATGAGTTCCCTGACAAAGCATTAAACTTGAAGTTATCTTCATCTCCTTTATCCCTTTTAGAATTTTATTTTAAAAATTTGAATTACCCCATAGTTTCTACAATCCCATCATGTTCTTCCCTCTTTCCCAACATCCTATATGTTATCAATCAAAAAAAAAATTATGTGTAATAGTTTGATTAACATTGATTTTTCATGATGATTTAATTATTACTTATAATATTGATGTGCTATATTTCCACCATATAGGGTTTGATTCAAACAAGTAGGGTATAACTTGTGATACAATTTTTCTTGCACGATTGGGACATCTTATAAATAAACTAATATATTATCCCTTGGATCACAAATATCAAGAATAAATTCACTTAACTATTAATTGCAGCCCACATGTCAAAGATTCAACTATATGGATATCATCAAATTAACCACATTTAAACACAAATTTTTGACAATCTTGGCTAGTTGAGTGGAATGCAAAGTTAGACACTACAAACACATGTGTCAACTTTCCTCATATGGGTACATATATTTTCATACAACATGATGGACATTATTATTTGCCTACACCATTGGCTTTAGGAGAACCATTACACATAAACATTGAAATATTGGTACTAAATTGATATAAACAAAGATTAAAATCCTTTGTATGTGGTCCTTAACATTTTGAGGATGAGGACTTACTTGATTAAATCTATATCAAATATTTTAAAAATACCAAAAAAAATAAAAAGCATACAAAATTCCAAAAACACTTTCAACACACACATGTTATATTTTCTCCTTGGCATCAATGTGTTACTTCCATAGTGATGGATGGAATGCTCAGTTACTCCTATATACACATATGTATCACACTACTACTTGAATGTGATATAGGCATACACATATACATGATACATTCCTATTTTGGATGTTGGGATTTCCTTCCACTAATCTCATATGGATAATGGGGGAATCTTATTTGATCTTGATGCACACAAGTTATATGATTAGATCATCACTATAAATTATCATGTTTGAGATCACATATGTAATTATACATGCACATTTTCTATGATTATATCTTACATAGGGTAATTCATATGTCATACACTTAACATAATTTTCATAACACATTTGATCTATTATCTACTATGACATGTTTATGTTGGTTTCTTATGTTTTACTTTATGAAATTCCTTAAGTGTTGTTCCTTGTTATTGTATTCCTTTTTCAAACATTTGAATATGCTCCTTTACTTACATCCCCCATGCCTATGTATGCTTCCATTGAAATTTTCATGTCATTGTTTATGAAATGGACATTTTAATATGTCATTATTGATTTTATAGACATTTGACTAAGTCATGTCTCCTTAGATTATTGCCTTTTGACTTGATTTTGAGTGCTTTTATGTGTGTGATTATTTTATTATTGAGATTGTATTATTACTATCTAGATATTTCCATGAATGTATATTATGTGTATATATGATCACATTGGTTCTATGTGATTTACTAATACATTTACCTAGACCTATTCATATTATATGTTACATGGTTACGTTCATAGATTATACAGTTGTTTTATCCTTTTGAGGTGAGGTAACTACTATTTATTATTTTTACCTCACCTCAAGGTGGGTTGGGCATATTAGTGGGTATGTGTCATAGGGACATGTTATCCACACTCGGTATAGTTTCTATATTATAGTGGGGGAATGTTTTGGAAGCATGTTCTCCACACTCATTCAGTATGTGGTACTTATATCAGTTTCTAGATTATAGTGGGGATATACTTTGGAAGCATATTATCCATACTCATTTAGTATGTGGTACGTATATTAGTTTTCATATCTATTGGAGGCATGGATTCCACACATTTATAGTTCTCATATTTAGTGGGAGAATCCTTTGGAATCATGTTTTCCATATTTATTCAGTATTCAACATCTCTAAATTATAGTGGGGGCATGTTTTGTAAACATGTCATCCACATTGGTACTTATACCAATTTTTATATTTATCATATATATTAGGGGAATGATTTGAAATCATGTCCTCCACACTTATACATTTATTTGAATTGGCCAAAACACACCATTATATGATTTAGATTCACAATTATGGAAAAATTCTATATATTGGTACTATTTTTATACATAATTTGAGCATGAGACATATCTAAGGTGCATATTTTATGTAAAATACACCTAATATTTCAAAATCAAAATCAATTTTAGATTCCAAAACTCTTTTAAGTACTATTACCATATCATAAAAAAATTTATACTAATACCTCATGGAATTTTATATATTTTTATTAAGACAATCTATTGTAGTATTTGGATCACCTTTTGGTATGGTTGAGGTGATACAATAACTCTATATTTATAACTTTTTAGGTTATAATTGATCATACATCCTCACTAGGTTATACGTATCATTGGGTTGCATGGTTGAGCTAATATTAACTACCAAGTGGTAACTCAATTTTGCTCTAAATTTGGGGGTATGTGCCTTATAATATATCTATCTATATCTATATCTCTCTCTATATATATCTCCTTATATATATTTACTTTGAATATTTATCTATATTTATCCTAATCCTAGTTTCATAACCTTAAATTGATACATCATTTGCAAAAAAACTTTTCAATAAGCAAGGTGGTTAAATCGACACATAGATGTACTCCTAAACCATTCTCTTTAATTTTAATCTCTTTAATGTAATTTTAACCCAAATTATATGCACTAATTTTATAATTAACATGCTCTTGGTTGTAGGTGAGTCACCAATAAATCACTCAAGTTGGGCACATATAAAGATAAGGTTTGTAAACACACCTAGGTATGAATTCCTTTCCTTTAAATTATAAATTTAATTACTAGATTAAAAGTGGGGGAAATGTAGATGATAATTTATGATTATATAGCACCTTAGTATTGTACACTTGGGAAACTTAGACTTTGATTGTTCCTCTTAGTTCTTCACCTTTCCCACTTCTAAAAGTCTCACATTTGTTCTATCTTTGTGCCCCTTAGCTTATATCTCTTAGTCTAACTAGTCTTATGTTGATGACCCAAGCCTTATATCTTACCCAAATTTTATTAAAATTTACTTATCTTTCATCTCTACAAGTTCAAAACATGTACCTACTTTCTTGTTCCCTAGATACTAATGTTTAGGATGGAAAATAACATCAACATTATTGGCATGTCCTAACGCAAGTGTCTAGTGCCCTATAATCATCCAATTTATAAATTAAACATTTCATAATGGTCATCTTAAGTGATTAAATGAAAGTTATTTATTTAAATGGATTGATATAAATACAAGATCAACCCTCATTCATTCTTCACCTATAAAAACCAAAGAGACCAATACAACTTATAAAACTCACTCTATCAATCATTCAATTGATGAAAGATTATTTATTTACATACCAATCATAAGTACAACACATATACAAGTCTGAAGTACTAAATGAGTATCCCAAGAGTTTTATTTACCAAGTTACAAGCTAGGTTACTATTGTAATTAATTTTCACATATTATAAGATAATGACATTAGTTTGAGGCCCTTTTAAAATTATTGGATATATAGGCAGTGTCCTTTAATAGTGGGGTCATTAGGGTTAGATAAATATCATGTACAAACTAACCTATTTTTACCAAGATCATATTGAATATGTAAATCTAGGATTTTTCCATTTCACAAACATTGACTATCCATAACCTAGATATGAATGCACTAGAGTGAAGGTAAAGAAAATATCATAAGAAATTAGGTGGACACATCATGCTTCAATAGATATTTCATACATGAAACTAGCCTTTAACCCAAATAGAATCATTGATGTAACTATCCCAAGCTGACATTACTATCTAGAGAGCAAAAGATGTCAGATCTAGAATCTGGTGATTATTCCAAAATATCCTTCCCACCTAATTTTAGCTTGTTCTAGATCTAGAACTACATTAGTATTATAACAAGTTAATTACTTCACTTATTTTTCATTTATATATATAACATAATTATAATTTGTATATTTAGACTATCTCAACATAAAAAATTTAGTGTATGCTTATATCTAAGTTTAACATCTAATTAACCTGTTATAGATCTAATTACCACCCTTATATCATTTAATTTCTATATACTCTTTTAATAAGATAGACTACCCCAATCTAGATCCATTTTAGTGTTAAATAATGAGTATGTTTTTGATTCACTAACAAAGGTTTCCTATACTAATAAATTCTCTTAATAAAAAAATCAATCAGAATAACTACCCTTATCTACTAAAGGTAAAGTTTTTTGGCCCCCTATGGAAAGTATTCAATAAGTGAGATATTTTTTTAAATGTTTTTTATATTTTGGGACCATATTTTATCCAATCTTTTATATATCCCATGGTTTTGGTACCTATTTAATAATAATTTAATAGTTGACTATTGATGTGCCCATTTATACTCACACATATAATAGGGGGAAAACATAATTGGGAAGAAATTTATTATATTTTAGGATAGTTAAGTTAATAAAATATCAAAGGAGGTTATTATGTTGAGTTTTTCTTGAAAGGGTTTCTTAGGTGAAATCTTGTGTACTATATAATATTGTGTGTATTTCATTTATATTATTTTATTATCTTAAATTTTGGGAAAGTCCATTTCAAGAAACTCAAAGACATAATTCCTTTAGACAAAATTCTAAAGGAATTTTCAAAGCAAAAATTCAAAAAAATAGTGTTTTCAATTTGAAATCCTGAGACGTTCATCCATGAAAATTATAAAAAATTGAAGATTATGATGGTAAAGTCATAGAGGATGCTCATATGATATCTATTACTTTGATTAGTAAATATAATATATGTCTTTATGAGGATGAGACTAGTTATTGGTCATATCAAGATAATTTTATTAATAAAATTTCCAAATTAATCACACAAACCCAAAATGAAGATCATAAAAACCCATCACTTTGGATGAATTATAAGGGGATTTTTTTAATTTGGAATGGGATAGGGCTTTAGGTTTGGATATGTTTTTATATTTTTTTCCACCACTTTTTAGATTTATTGGGTGCATAACTCTATGAATTAGTTGAGTATTATATAAGTTCCCAATCTATCTTAAAATCATGAAAATAACCTTCCTAGCACTCATCCTTAAAATGAAAGATGTATGGTAAACTTAAGGAGTGTTGTGTAATAAATTATACAAAGTAACCTACAACTTTATTTCCAATAGGTTAAAAGGGTGTCACCTTGATCATCTTGAAAGAACAAGGAAGATTTTTCAAAGGTATACAAATAATGGGTGATTATGTTATGGTTCATGAACTTATCCAATCATTGAAAATTAGTCAGATGAAAGTCTTAATAATTAAATTAAATATTTAAATGGATTATGAAAAATATTAATTTTTATTTAATGATTATAACTATGGAAAAATATATATCTAATGAAAAATGGATGGGTTGGATTACAAATTTCTAGTAGATTCCTAAGTTTTTGGTTCTTATCAATGGTGCTCATAAGACTTTTCCAAATAGAATGAGGGGTATGAGACAAGGTTATCCCATTTCATCCTATTTTTTTATCATAATGGTTGAGGCTTTGGAAGGTACATAAACAATCTTAGGATTAGACAAATTATTAAGGGTATTTAAGCTTCTACATAATGGGAGAGGTACACCTTTAGGTTATAATATAAATCAGAGATGATTTGAAATTATAAGGAAAATATTCAACTCAAAAGTGAATAAAGGTAAATCTATAAAAGTTTCTTAATTTCAATTACAAGGGGGAAAATTATAAGTAAGAAGAATATGATTATAAAATATTATTTCCAAACCAGTTACTTAGGCATACCAATGTTCAGTAGAAATACAAATAAGCAAATTTGGAACTCACTTATAGTAAAAATAAAATCAATCTTTCCACATGGAAATGAAAATCATTATAGATAACTAGGAGAGCAGTTTATTCTAAATTTGATCATAAATTAGTTTCAAATTACAAGATGTTTATTCTATATGTCCTAAAAGAGGATTTCAAATAATTAACTTCATCTTGAGGAATTACTTTTATCAAGGTTAGAAAAGTCAAAAAAAGCATTCATAACATGGAATAAGGTTTGTAAACTTAAATAAGATGAAGGTATAGATCTATGTAATTTGGAATTGGATAATAAGTCCCTTTATTCAAAATTAAATTGGCATGATTTCATAGAGAATGACAAGGGATGGAATAAAATGCTAAATTATAAATATCATTTTAAGGAAAACCTAGTGGGCTTCATTCAAGAGGAAAACAACACAAAAGTTTGGGCTATTTTTAATATCATGCTATAGTGTAAATAAATTATCGATAGGAATTTTTTTCCTAATACTTAAATAATGTACCAAAGTAGAGTTATATTATAAATAATCTATTAAAAAAAAACCATTTCATTATAATATGAACATTTTGATGCTTAGCTATCAATACAACTTGAACTAATTATCTAAAGTCAAGGACTACTAGCTTGGAAGTGAACATAATGATACTATTACCAAAAAATGGAAATATTTCAAATAAATTTATGAAGTTGATAAGGAGGCTGATTTAAAAATGAATGAGCTTCTAACCAGTTTCACAATTCATACCATAATATTGAATAGCCCTTGGGTATGGGATTAAAAGGGAATTAAAAATTATTCTATAGTTAAAGGGTACAAATATTTATCTTAGGGAATTCATGATTACATAATAAATTATGACTATAATATAGTTTGGAAAACATGAGATTGGCCCAAATCCAGGATGTTTCTCAAGTTGATCATGCAAGGAGAATTTTTAACTAGAGAACATCTCAATAAGAAATATTACGTTGACCCTAATATATGCCCATTATGTGAAAAATCATTGGAATATTTTACTCATATTTCCTTAATTTTATATTATACAAATTATTTTGGGATTTATTTATTGAAATAGTTAAGTGCAACTAGGTGCATGGCGAAAATATGAAGATACATATGGTTTAGTACACTAGCCTATTCTCCTTGAAAAATCATGGTGGAAGTATTGGATTGTAAAATTGTAGTATATATGTTGATGTCACATGTGAATATCATATGATTTTCTATTATGTATATCCTCTTTGGTCTCTTTTTGACACTTTTTGTATTTCCAAATGATGAAAATTGCCCTTCTCTACAAAACAAAATTCTTGAGCAAAATACTGTAACAGCTCTACCAGCTGAGCTAGACGGGCTTGATACTAAATGATGGACTGAAATCTTCCTTAGAATACCAATTGATAGACCAGCATACATCTAACAGGGTTAAAATATATATATATATATATATATATATATATATATATATATATATATATATATATATATATATATATATATGACAGAATTAAATCATATATGTATTTCAGACAAAAACAATGTCACCTTATATGGTGAAGGGTTCAACTGATAACTTTGACAGCTTCCATCTGTAGACTCTCCTCCACATCACAGCACATCTTCCCCTTTTAGCAGCTGTTTGCACCTCACCGGTCACCGTAGTGAAAATTAACTAAGCCAAATGATGACAACTGACCTTGGACTGTAATACATTCTCATATATATAATGATTAAATTAAAATGATTACCCTGCAGGTATTCAGTAATACCCAATTGCCCCAGACTAGCAAATGCAATGCCTTTAATTTCAACAGAGACAATCACCACAACCAAATTGGAAATAATCCTACCGTCCAACTAAAGTATTGGATATTTTGATTTTTACGCATTTTACACAACACCAGTCTCACTGCTCCTTGCCATCTGTTTACCTTCTTCGTCGTCTAAACTTGTTGGCTCCACATTCGGCTGCATGCAATTATTTTTTTATTGCTATCTATTGCCATGCATCAAACTCCTTACATTCTCTGTTCCATTATGCCACGTGATGAATAGATCTTATCCGAGATTTCATTGTGCCATGTACTTCTCCATCACTCTCACAAATCTTTTCTGCATTGTTCAAATCGATGAAATTTAGATCCTTCTTCAGGTTGATAATGATGCATCCATTACAGTTGTACAAATTTGAACAAATCTGCTAATATTTAGATACATTTGAAGGATTCTCCACTTGCACCAGTATCCATAGTCATAAGAGACTCATGATATTCTATCAAAATCTACTTTAAACAGAAAGACAATAAGCTTTTCAATAGAGTCCAGCTATGCCAATACTTTCTAATTCTAGCAATGACCTCCAGAATACCTCTGAGCTCCTCTGTGGATTCACACTTTGCTTGCAATAATGCTTCCAAATGGCCCAGATTTAAAGCTGCCAGACTGTAGTTTCCAAAAATACCAAACGTTGATTTGGTTGTCAAGCGACGGTGCTTATTATTGCTGTATGAATCAACGTCTTTTGAAATCAATTCGTGACCACATTCCACATAGATTCTATTCATATATCAACCCACATCCAGGCTAGGTGGCCTTGAAAATAGATATATCAATTCTTTACCCAATCAAATCGATGATGAGTTCCTCCTAAATTGTATTCAACAATATAGAAGAAAAACATAAGAATCCAACTCAGATTATATATTCACATTCAAGACTGTGCGTATATTGGAAAGCCCTATCACATACTCTGTAAAATCCTTTATTTCATACAGAACAATCTTTGACAAAATCAAAATGCTTAATGTATAGAGATAAACATACAATACTCATTATTTTCTCAAATTTGTTACAATCAATTAAAATGCAGTCCTTTTTCCTGGACTTGCTCCTACACTTCTTCCTACACTACCTCCTACACTCCTGCCTATACTACGCCCCACAATATTGAAATAGTCCTAATTTACTAGGAATAACACTCAACCAACACCTAGAAAAACTCAACAAATGTTTTAAACATAGACTTTCTCAACCTACGCCACTTATGGCTTGATTCCCCTTACACGGTTGTCAATCCTCTATTTAGTCTAAAATAACTAAATGTGATTCAAATAGACCTCTCCTTCTCCTCTTGACAAATGTACACATTTTGAATTTTTTTTTTT
Source organism: Torreya grandis (assembly GCA_037957365.1). NCBI lineage: Eukaryota > Viridiplantae > Streptophyta > Pinopsida > Cupressales > Taxaceae > Torreya > Torreya grandis. The sequence continues at coordinate 295,214 of JARHVA010002394.1, read as the reverse complement.
TTTTTTTTTGAATTACAATATTTTATCTACCACATCTAAGCACTCCCATGATGCTCCTACATCAGATTCCTAGGCTTAAAATGTTTCATGAGCTCCTGTTCATGAATTTTATTTGTTTGCCCATTTACAAAGATACATAACAAATGTCTTCTTCATTCAATTTTTCATACAAATGTGCATGTTCTTGACTACCACACTTGTGTCTATTTTTGCTTGTTGTCTTTACCTTCCAACGTATATCTTGTTGCCTCTTCATCTTCTTTTTAGCCTTCTCTTTTACATATTCATCCTCTTGAATGAGGATATCCACTTCCATTCTCTCTTCTTGAGCTCTTAGAATAGCTCTCTTCTCCAAGTACTTGACCTCTTTATCAAGCAAACCTGTACAATCACCATTCAAAGCAAAATTAGAAACAAACATTTGAGACCCTTGGGTCTCTCCAAATTTCTGAACCCATACTTGCTGCTCAAATATGACTTCTTGGTCCTTTGTCTTCATTTCTTATTCACAACAATGCTCTATCTCCTCAAATCTTGTCATAGGACAAATTTTGTTCTTCTCTTCATGATTAATGGCATATTCTAATGCTACCAACTCTTCCAACAATTTCTCTTTATTTTGATATACAAAAAGCTTGTTTGGTTCCTTAATTAGAAACTCTCCATCAAGTTTTTCTATCTCCTTTAGGATATCTTCCTCAATTGTCAAGGCTAAGAATTTAACCTTCTCTCCATCTTCTTCTTGTAGTTGTTTTACCCCTTGGTATACACATTCTTGTTTCTTATCAAGAAACTCTCCTTCACCTGTAAATTCTTGATCAAACTGGCATATTTCTTTTAAGAGATCATCCTCCTTAGTGATTAGTACATTTGAATCAAAATCAACTCTATCAACTGAAAATTGTCATCTTCAATCTTTTCCAATTCTGAATGTTGATCACTATACATTTGTTCTTCATGCAGCTCTTCATTTCTTTTGTCCTCTTGAGTAAGGACTTCTTCTTCCTACTTAATCAATTCTTTATGTTGGAGTTCCAACTGATCCTTCTTCATGTCTTCATCACTTGAGGCATTACAACAAGCCTCTTCTTCTTGTCTAAGCACTCTCTCATGAAGTGCTTCACCTCCTTGATCCATGAGCATCTTCATTGGATCATATGTTTCTCCTTCCTCTTCAACTTGTTTTCCTGTAAACAAAACATCAAATGAAATGTCAGATACAAAAATATTTGGCCACTTGATTACTTGTTGTTTGTCTATTTCTTCAATGATGAGATCCATCTCATACTGAACTTCCTCTTCAAACTAAAACTTTTCTCCAAGCTCTTCATTCTTGAGCTTATCTTTTTGTTTATACTTCTTCATCTCTCTCCTTAAGGCAACTCTTATCCTTTTTCTTCTTCTTCTCTCTATCACTAATCTAACTGGCCATCTTACTCTTTTCTTCTTCATTACCCATCCTTTCCATGGGTTTTCCATATTTTCTACCATGATTTCTATCATGGCTATCCTTGCCTTTATCTCATTCACTTCTCTTTGGTATTCTTCCTCTCTTTGTCTCTTCTTTTTGTCTCTTTCTTGTTTCTCTCTCTTTATCTGGCTCATGTTTCTTCTAGGCAGTCCCTCTATCACTCTTCTCAATTCTTCAATCTCCATCCTTTACCTCACCTAAGTTTATTTCACCTTAGTCTTTTGCCAAACTATCCAAGCTTCTTCTTGGATCTTCTTCTTCTTCTTGAGCAATTCACTATGCTCTTCTTCTAGAGCTTCTCTTGGCTCTTCCCTAAGCCTTCCTTGGCTTCTTCTCCTCTTAAGCCTCAATGGCTTGACTGCCTTGAACTTGCAACCTCACAAAATACATTATCTCTGCCAAACACTGATTAAAAGAGTACAAATTTTTACTTTTTCTTTTTCTAGGAGCTTACTAGCTCTCTTTCTTTCCACTTTAAGCTTTTTCACTTCTCTCTCAAACCTTTCAAGTCTTACTGCTATATCTATTCTTCATTAAAATTCAAAAATCTCTACCTTTTCCAACTTTGCAAATGCAAATAAGGTACAATAAATAAAACCATCTACCTTTCAAGGCTGTTTATACCTCCATCTTGTCTATGATGATCTTCTTCTTGTCACTAATCTTCTCTTTCAAGGTCTTCAAGAATATTTATTTCTTGTCAAGCTTCCATTCACCTTTACTTGGATAGATTTTGCTGCATACCACTTTCCCAACACAATTTGCCAACATACAATTTCTTCAGAACAATATTTTCACAAAACATCCATACCTAATTCTTTGATGTAGCTACTTCTCTAAGAACTTGAACCTTGCGCTCTGATACCAAATGATGAAAATTGCCCTTCTCTACAAAACAAAATTCTTGAGCAAAATACTGTAATATCTCTACCAACTGAGCTATATGGGCCTGATACTAAATGATGGACTAAAATATTCCTTAGACTACCAATTGATAGACCAACATACATCAAACAGGGCTAATATATATATATATATATATATATATATATATATATATATATATATATATATATATATATATATATATATATATATATATATATATATATATATATATATATATATATCTGACAAAATTAAATCATATATGTATTTCAGACAAAAACAATGTCACCTTATATGGTGAAGGGTTCAACTGATAACTTTGACGGATTCCATCTGTAGACTCTCCTCCACATCA